>CM023199.3:24103676-24513092 GCA_004115045.4 Sinella curviseta | reverse complement strand
AGACCTAAAACCCCAATGATGTAGCGTCACCGTGTAGACAAACGGAGTGGCCAAAAGTGAAAGTACAACAGAGTTTTAGAAGAGGTTGATGCTGCGATGCGTTTTGTGTTTTTTTTGCACAGTCGATATCGTGGGAATTTGCTGCTGGGAAAATGTTGAAAGCATGAAGGATCTAGCTTTATGCTTTAGGTATTTCTATTTTATGTGGTGGTACAGTAACTGCACTACAGTTGCATATGAGTGTGATGTTGGAATGGTCATTGCATTGTACCATTCTACTTAAAACCCATTGTCATTGTTACTATTTTTCGAGGCAGGTATTGTTTCATCCAAAATACATCATGCTTGTGGTTGTAAATTATCATCAAACATTTCTATGAAAAAGTTATTTTCTTTGGGTAAATGAATATTTTATTTGGGTAAATGATTATTTTCCTTGGATGAGAAATTAGTCTTGTGTTTCAAGAATAATTATTTTTGCATATAAAAGTATGAGTTTTTATGGCGAAATTATTTATTCTTGGGAACCTGTATTCTACAATAAGCCATAGATAACAGATGACAATTTAGTTATCATATATAGCACTATCAATTAAATTATAGGTAGTGTGGCGTGGAAATTAAAATTATTCACTCTTCAATGTCCCAGTCCAATACTAGGCCATATAGAAACTAGTGACAGTGTGATTGCGATTACTTTATCTATCAAGTGCAGAAGTTGCAGATAAATTCTCGACGGAAAACGGCATTAAGCAATAACAAATTTTATCCCCTAATGTTACATGAATGTTTAACGTGCAGCTAAATTTTAGACTATGGATCATCACTCCCCCGGTAAGATGTAAAAAATTGTCATATATGATTAGCGGATGTGAGCAATTTTTAAAATTGGTAAGCCTACTGCATATTTCAATTATAAATTGGTACAAATAAACTATAAGCTAATTTTTAACTTGCTGCCATTCGAAAATTACTTGCTTACTATTCACATGAAAACTTCATTTATTTGCCATGCTATGTAACGAATTTCCATTATAAGCACCAGCGTATAAATGCAGTATCTACGAATTACATTGTCGAAAAAAATGTACAAAGAAAGTTCCAAGAATCTTGACTTTGAAATAAAAATTATTAACATAGCCAAAAATTTAAAATACAAATATCCATAAATATATATTCAGTTAGCCTTCAAATTTAATACTAAACACGTTTAAAAAATAATTATTTACCAAAAGAAAATGTTTTTTTCAAAGAAAGGTTTGATGATACATTAGCACTAAAGTCATGATTTTTTTGGATGAATACAATTTTCTCTTTCTTCGGTACGGAGAATAACACAGTCTCATGTTGAACACATTATTTCTATAAGTATACGTCGCTGGGTTGGTATAACATATCACATCGTTATGCATGAGAAGTAAAGAGAACATAAGAAAAATCTCTCTTGAACCGAAAATAAAATATATGCACACTTTTGTATCATCGCAAGCTGAACATATTGTCACAATCCGAACGCAAACATTTATAGTATGTGAATAGATGATACTATTAAAAAGTAGAATCTAAGCGATGTCCCCATCAACGTGGAATAGTAGTATGTAGTACGCCATTTGTACAAGAAAATGTTTTCCCGGTCATAAATAAGTGCGGCCTTAACATTCACTTTATGAAAGTGACACCGGAAACGGACTCGTCGTATGACAATTTCTGTTCCTAATTTTAAATTATCCAAGGAGAATACGCAGTGCAAAATAAAAACCTTCCCTTGACGAAATCCCGATGCACTCCATATACCTGCACACCATATTACGTAAATTTCCAGAAGCGTGTCACATATCGTCATTGCAAATATATAAGACCGTAAAAAGTATTTGCATAATTTCAGAAATTACATACTGCGATTGGCATTGTTCATTGAACAATGGTATCATACTGCAAAATTTGCTCTGCTCCCCATTTCCAACTTACATACTTGTAAGTTTGATTATGGAAGTTTAAACTTATTACATTATTACATACATCTTACATACTTGATTATGGAAGTTTAAGCTTATGAGCATCATACTGCAAGTAAAATTGTAATGATATCAAGAACGACAAGGACGAAGGATACAAGGCCGAACGCCAATTCAACCGACAGAACTATGGAAAAACAACCACATACATGTAGAAATACAAGATAGTGACATGGAGCACTCTCTAGCTGGATCCGATGAAAATAAATACCCCTCTCTTTTACTGCGTAAAGTTTTGGCGTGCATTGATAGCGAGCGCATTACATTGATTTCAGAAGACAACGATTTCGTATTTTTACGATACATGTCGCAACCACTGTTTTCCCCATAGCAACCAGGTGCTCATTGCAGTCATATTCAATCGTCTCTTAATGGATGACAAATGGGAGTAAATTTAGCTCCCGCTGTGTGTCCAATGAGTACCCGCTGGCTGTCAATGTTCTTCTGTGATCAGGTCTAAATGCTTAACCTAATGTAATATAGTGAACAAATCATAAAATTGTATCATAATCAATCTGTTCAGTTGATAATCAATTTTTACAGTCGATAATCAATTTGTTCAGTTGATAATCAATTTGTTCAGTTGATAATCAATTTGTTCAGTTGATAATCAATTTGTTCAGTTGATAATCAATTTGTTCAGTTGATAATCAATTTGTTCAGTTGATAATCAATTTGTTCAGTTGATAATCAATTTGTTCAGTTGATAATCAATTTGTTCAGTTGATAATCAAATTGTTCAGTTGATAATCAATTTATGAAGTTGATAATCAATTTGTGAAGTTGATAATCAAATTGTTCAGTTGATAATCAATTTGTGAAGTTGATAATCAAATTGTTCAGTTGATAATCAATCTGTGAAGTTAATAATCAATTTGTGAAGTTGATAATCAATCTGTGAAGTTGATAATCAATTTGTGAAGTTGATAATCAATTTGTGAAGTTGATAATCAATCTGTGAAGTTAATAATCAATTTGTGAAGTTGATAATCAATTTGTGAAGTTGATAATCAATCTGTGAAGTTAATAATCAATTTGTGAAGTTGATAATCAAATTGTTCAGTTGATAATCAATTTGTGAAGTTGATAATCAATTTGTGAAGTTGATAATCAATTTGTGAAGTTGATAATCAATCTGTGAAGTTGATAATCAATTTGCGAAGTTGATAAACAATTTGTTCAGTTGATAATCAATTTGTGAAGTTGATAATCAATTTGTGAAGTTGATAATCAATTTGTGAAGTTGATAATCAATTTGTGAAGTTGATAATCAAATTGTTCAGTTGATAATCAATTTGTGAAGTTGATAATCAAATTGTTCAGTTGATAATCAAATTGTTCAGTTGATAATCAAATTGTTCAGTTAATAATCAATTTGTGAAGTTGATAAAAATTTGTGAAGTTGATAATCAATTTGTGAAGTTGATAATCAATTTGTGAAGTTGATAATCAATTTGTTCAGTTGATAATCAATTTGTTCAGTTGATAATCAATTTGTTCAGTTGATAATCAATTTTAGAAGTTGATAATCAATTTGTTCAGTTGATAATCAATTTGTTCAGTTGATAATCAATTTGTTCAGTTGATAATCAATTTGTTCAGTTGATAATCAATTTGTTCAGTTGATAATCAATTTGTTCAGTTGATAATCAATTTGTTCAGTTGATAATCAATTTGTGAAGTTGATAATCAATTTGTGAAGTTGATAATCAATTTGTGAAGTTGATAATCAATTTGTTCAGTTGATAATCAATTTGTGAAGTTGATAATCAATTTGTGAAGTTGATAATCAATTTGTTCAGTTGATAATCAATTTGTTCAGTTGATAATCAATTTGTTCAGTTGATAATCAATTTGTGAAGTTGATAATCAATTTGTGAAGTTGATAATCAATTTGTTCAGTTGATAATCAATTTGTGAAGTTGATAATCAATTTGTTCAGCTGATAATCAATTTGTTCAGTTGATAATCAATTTTTACAGTCGATAATCGATTTGTTCAGTTGATAATCAATTTGTGAAGTTGATAATCAATTTGTGAAGTTGATAATCAATTTGTGAAGTTGATAATCAATTTGTTCAGTTGATAATCAATTTGTGAAGTTGATAATCAATTTGTGAAGTTGATAATCAATTTGTTCAGTTGATAATCAATTTGTGAAGTTGATAATCAATTTGTTCAGTTGATAATCAATTTGTGAAGGTGATAATCAATTTGTGAAGTTGATAATCAATTTGTGAAGTTGATAATCAATTTGTGAAGTTGATAATCAAATTGTTCAGTTGATAATCAATTTGTGAAGTTGATAATCAAATTGTTCAGTTGATAATCAAATTGTTCAGTTGATAATCAATTTGTGAAGTTGATAATAATTTGTGAAGTTGATAATCAATTTGTGAAGTTGATAATCAATTTGTTCAGTTGATAATCGATTTGTTCAGTTGATAATCAATTTGTGAAGTTGATAATCAATTTGTGAAGTTGATAATCAATTTGTGAAGTTGATAATCAATCTGTGAAGTTGATAATCAATTTGCGAAGTTGATAATCAATTTGTTCAGTTGATAATCAATTTGTGAAGTTGATAATCAATTTGTGAAGTTGATAATCAATTTGTTCAGTTGATAATCAATTTGTTCAGTTGATAATCAATTTGTTCAGTTGATAATCAATTTGTTCAGTTGATAATCAAATTGTTCAGTTGATAATCAATTTATGAAGTTGATAATCAATTTGTGAAGTTGATAATCAAATTGTTCAGTTGATAATCAATTTGTGAAGTTGATAATCAAATTGTTCAGTTGATAATCAATCTGTGAAGTTAATAATCAATTTGTGAAGTTGATAATCAATCTGTGAAGTTGATAATCAATTTGTGAAGTTGATAATCAATTTGTGAAGTTGATAATCAATTTGTGAAGTTGATAATCAATTTGTGAAGTTGATAATCAATTTGTGAAGTTGATAATCAATTTGTGAAGTTGATAATCAATCTGTGAAGTTAATAATCAATTTGTGAAGTTGATAATCAATTTGTGAAGTTGATAATCAATCTGTGAAGTTAATAATCAATTTGTGAAGTTGATAATCAAATTGTTCAGTTGATAATCAATTTGTGAAGTTGATAATCAATTTGTGAAGTTGATAATCAATTTGTGAAGTTGATAATCAATCTGTGAAGTTGATAATCAATTTGCGAAGTTGATAATCAATTTGTTCAGTTGATAATCAATTTGTGAAGTTGATAATCAATTTGTGAAGTTGATAATCAATTTGTGAAGTTGATAATCAAATTGTTCAGTTGATAATCAATTTGTGAAGTTGATAATCAAATTGTTCAGTTGATAATCAAATTGTTCAGTTGATAATCAAATTGTTCAGTTAATAATCAATTTGTGAAGTTGATAATAATTTGTTCAGTTGATAATCAATTTGTTCAGTTGATAATCAATTTGTGAAGTTGATAATCAATTTGTGAAGTTGATAATCAATTTGTTCAGTTGATAATCAATTTGTGAAGTTGATAATCAATTTGTTCAGCTGATAATCAATTTGTTCAGTTGATAATCAATTTTTACAGTCGATAATCGATTTGTTCAGTTGATAATCAATTTGTTCAGTTGATAATCAATTTGTGAAGTTGATAATCAATTTGTGAAGTTGATAATCAATTTGTTCAGTTGATAATCAATTTGTGAAGTTGATAATCAATTTGTGAAGTTGATAATCAATTTGTGAAGTTGATAATCAATTTGTTCAGTTGATAATCAATTTGTGAAGTTGATAATCAATTTGTTCAGTTGATAATCAATTTGTGAAGGTGATAATCAATTTGTGAAGTTGATAATCAATTTGTGAAGTTGATAATCAATTTGTGAAGTTGATAATCAAAATGTTCAGTTGATAATCAATTTGTGAAGTTGATAATCAAATTGTTCAGTTGATAATCAAATTGTTCAGTTGATAATCAATTTGTGAAGTTGATAATAATTTGTGAAGTTGATAATCAATTTGTGAAGTTGATAATCAATTTGTTCAGTTGATAATCGATTTGTTCAGTTGATAATCAATTTGTGAAGTTGATAATCAATTTGTGAAGTTGATAATCAATTTGTGAAGTTGATAATCAATCTGTGAAGTTGATAATCAATTTGCGAAGTTGATAATCAATTTGTTCAGTTGATAATCAATTTGTGAAGTTGATAATCAATTTGTGAAGTTGATAATCAATTTGTTCAGTTGATAATCAATTTGTTCAGTTGATAATCAATTTGTTCAGTTGATAATCAATTTGTTCAGTTGATAATCAAATTGTTCAGTTGATAATCAATTTATGAAGTTGATAATCAATTTGTGAAGTTGATAATCAAATTGTTCAGTTGATAATCAATTTGTGAAGTTGATAATCAAATTGTTCAGTTGATAATCAATCTGTGAAATTAATAATCAATTTGTGAAGTTGATAATCAATCTGTGAAGTTGATAATCAATTTGTGAAGTTGATAATCAATTTGTGAAGTTGATAATCAATTTGTGAAGTTGATAATCAATTTGTGAAGTTGATAATCAATTTGTGAAGTTGATAATCAATTTGTGAAGTTGATAATCAATCTGTGAAGTTAATAATCAATTTGTGAAGTTGATAATCAATTTGTGAAGTTGATAATCAATCTGTGAAGTTAATAATCAATTTGTGAAGTTGATAATCAAATTGTTCAGTTGATAATCAATTTGTGAAGTTGATAATCAATTTGTGAAGTTGATAATCAATTTGTGAAGTTGATAATCAATCTGTGAAGTTGATAATCAATTTGCGAAGTTGATAATCAATTTGTTCAGTTGATAATCAATTTGTGAAGTTGATAATCAATTTGTGAAGTTGATAATCAATTTGTGAAGTTGATAATCAAATTGTTCAGTTGATAATCAATTTGTGAAGTTGATAATCAAATTGTTCAGTTGATAATCAAATTGTTCAGTTGATAATCAAATTGTTCAGTTAATAATCAATTTGTGAAGTTGATAATAATTTGTGAAGTTGATAATCAATTTGTGAAGTTGATAATCAATTTGTGAAGTTGATAATCAATTTGTTCAGTTGATAATCAATTTGTTCAGTTGATAATCAATTTTAGAAGTTGATAATCAAATTGTTCAGTTGATAATCAATTTGTTCAGTTGATAATCAATTTGTTCAGTTGATAATCAATTTGTTCAGTTGATAATCAATTTGTTCAGTTGATAATCAATTTGTTCAGTTGATAATCAATTTGTTCAGTTGATAATCAATTTGTTCAGTTGATAATCAATTTGTTCAGTTGATAATCAATTTGTTCAGTTGATAATCAATTTGTGAAGTTGATAATCAATTTGTGAAGTTGATAATCAATTTGTTCAGTTGATAATCAATTTGTGAAGTTGATAATCAATTTGTTCAGCTGATAATCAATTTGTTCAGTTGATAATCAATTTTTACAGTCGATAATCGATTTGTTCAGTTGATAATCAATTTGTTCAGTTGATAATCAATTTGTGAAGTTGATAATCAATTTGTGAAGTTGATAATCAATTTGTTCAGTTGATAATCAATTTGTGAAGTTGATAATCAATTTGTGAAGTTGATAATCAATTTGTGAAGTTGATAATCAATTTGTTCAGTTGATAATCAATTTGTGAAGTTGATAATCAATTTGTTCAGTTGATAATCAATTTGTGAAGGTGATAATCAATTTGTGAAGTTGATAATCAATTTGTGAAGTTGATAATCAATTTGTGAAGTTGATAATCAAATTGTTCAGTTGATAATCAATTTGTGAAGTTGATAATCAAATTGTTCAGTTGATAATCAAATTGTTCAGTTGATAATCAATTTGTGAAGTTGATAATAATTTGTGAAGTTGATAATCAATTTGTGAAGTTGATAATCAATTTGTTCAGTTGATAATCGATTTGTTCAGTTGATAATCAATTTGTGAAGTTGATAATCAATTTGTGAAGTTGATAATCAATTTGTGAAGTTGATAATCAATCTGTGAAGTTGATAATCAATTTGCGAAGTTGATAATCAATTTGTTCAGTTGATAATCAATTTGTGAAGTTGATAATCAATTTGTGAAGTTGATAATCAATTTGTTCAGTTGATAATCAATTTGTTCAGTTGATGATCAATTTGTTCAGTTGATAATCAATTTGTTCAGTTGATAATCAAATTGTTCAGTTGATAATCAATTTATGAAGTTGATAATCAATTTGTGAAGTTGATAATCAAATTGTTCAGTTGATAATCAATTTGTGAAGTTGATAATCAAATTGTTCAGTTGATAATCAATCTGTGAAGTTAATAATCAATTTGTGAAGTTGATAATCAATCTGTGAAGTTGATAATCAATTTGTGAAGTTGATAATCAATTTGTGAAGTTGATAATCAATTTGTGAAGTTGATAATCAATTTGTGAAGTTGATAATCAATTTGTGAAGTTGATAATCAATCTGTGAAGTTAATAATCAATTTGTGAAGTTGATAATCAATTTGTGAAGTTGATAATCAATCTGTGAAGTTAATAATCAATTTGTGAAGTTGATAATCAAATTGTTCAGTTGATAATCAATTTGTGAAGTTGATAATCAATTTGTGAAGTTGATAATCAATTTGTGAAGTTGATAATCAATCTGTGAAGTTGATAATCAATTTGCGAAGTTGATAATCAATTTGTTCAGTTGATAATCAATTTGTGAAGTTGATAATCAATTTGTGAAGTTGATAATCAATTTGTGAAGTTGATAATCAAATTGTTCAGTTGATAATCAATTTGTGAAGTTGATAATCAAATTGTTCAGTTGATAATCAAATTGTTCAGTTGATAATCAAATTGTTCAGTTAATAATCAATTTGTGAAGTTGATAATAATTTGTGAAGTTGATAATCAATTTGTGAAGTTGATAATCAATTTGTGAAGTTGATAATCAATTTGTTCAGTTGATAATCAATTTGTTCAGTTGATAATCAATTTTAGAAGTTGATAATCAAATTGTTCAGTTGATAATCAATTTGTTCAGTTGATAATCAATTTGTTCAGTTGATAATCAATTTGTTCAGTTGATAATCAATTTGTTCAGTTGATAATCAATTTGTTCAGTTGATAATCAATTTGTTCAGTTGATAATCAATTTGTTCAGTTGATAATCAATTTGTTCAGTTGATAATCAATTTGTTCAGTTGATAATCAATTTGTGAAGTTGATAATCAATTTGTTCAGTTGATAATCAATTTGTGAAGTTGATAATCAATTTGTGAAGTTGATAATCAATTTGTTCAGTTGATAATCAATTTGTTCAGTTGATAATCAATTTGTTCAGTTGATAATCAATTTGTTCAGTTGATAATCAATTTGTGAAGTTGATAATCAATTTGTGAAGTTGATAATCAATTTGTTCAGTTGATAATCAATTTGTGAAGTTGATAATCAATTTGTTCAGCTGATAATCAATTTGTTCAGTTGATAATCAATTTTTACAGTCGATAATCGATTTGTTCAGTTGATAATCAATTTGTTCAGTTGATAATCAATTTGTGAAGTTGATAATCAATTTGTGAAGTTGATAATCAATTTGTTCAGTTGATAATCAATTTGTTCAGTTGATAATCAATTTGTTCAGTTGATAATCAATTTGTGAAGTTGATAATCAATTTGTGAAGTTGATAATCAATTTGTTCAGTTGATAATCAATTTGTGAAGTTGATAATCAATTTGTTCAGTTGATAATCAATTTGTGAAGGTGATAATCAATTTGTGAAGTTGATAATCAATTTGTGAAGTTGATAATCAATTTGTGAAGTTGATAATCAATTTGTGAAGTTGATAATCAAATTGTTCAGTTGATAATCAATTTGTGAAGTTGATAATCAAATTGTTCAGTTGATAATCAAATTGTTCAGTTGATAATCAATTTGTGAAGTTGATAATAATTTGTGAAGTTGATAATCAATTTGTGAAGTTGATAATCAATTTGTTCAGTTGATAATCGATTTGTTCAGTTGATAATCAATTTGTGAAGTTGATAATCAATTTGTGAAGTTGATAATCAATTTGTGAAGTTGATAATCAATTTGTGAAGTTGATAATCAATTTGTGAAGTTGATAATCAATTTGTGAAGTTGATAATCAATTTGTGAAGTTGATAATCAATTTGTTCAGTTGATAATCAATTTGTTCAGTTGATAATCAATTTGTTCAGTTGATAATCAATTTGTGAAGTTGATAATCAATTTGTTCAGTTGATAATCAATTTGTTCAGTTGATAATCAATTTGTTCAGTTGATAATCAATTTGTTCAGTTGATAATCAATTTGTTCAGTTGATAATCATTTTGTTCAGTTGATAATCAATTTGTGAAGTTGATAATCAGTTTGTGAAGTTGATAATCAATTTGTTCAGTTGATCATCAATTTGTGAAGTTGATAATCAATTTGTGAAGTTGATAATCAATTTGTGAAATTGATAATCAATTTGTGAAGTTGATAACCAATTTGTGAAGTTGATAATCAATTTGTGAAGCTGATAATCAATTTGTGAAGTTGATAATCAATTTGTTCAGTTGATAATCAATTTGTTCAGTTGATAATCAATTTGTTCAGTTGATAATCAATTTGTTCAGTTGATAATCAATTTGTGAAGTTGATAATCAATTTGTTCAGTTGATAATCAATTTGTTCAGTTGATAATCAATTTGTTCAGTTGATAATCAATTTGTTCAGTTGATAATCAATTTGTTCAGTTGATAATCAATTTGTGAAGTTGATAATCAATTTGTGAAGTTGATAATCAATTTGTTCAGTTGATAATCAATTTGTTCAGCTGATAATCAATTTGTTCAGTTGATAATCAATTTTTACAGTCGATAATCGATTTGTTCAGTAGATAATCAATTTGTTCAGTTGATAATCAATTTGTGAAGTTGATAATCAATTTGTTCAGTTGATAATCAATTTGTGAAGTTGATAATCAATTTGTGAAGTTGATAATCAATTTGTTCAGTTGATAATCAATTTGTTCAGTTGATAATCAATTTGTTCAGTTGATAATCAATTTGTTCAGTTGATAATCAATTTGTTCAGTTGATAATCAATTTGTGAAGTTGATAATCAATTTGTTCAGTTGATAATCAATTTGTGAAGTTGATAATCAATTTGTTCAGCTGATAATCAATTTGTTCAGTTGATAATCAATTTTTACAGTCGATAATCGATTTGTTCAGTTGATAATCAATTTGTTCAGTTGATAATCAATTTGTGAAGTTGATAATCAATTTGTGAAGTTGATAATCAATTTGTTCAGTTGATAATCAATTTGTTCAGTTGATAATCAATTTGTTCAGTTGATAATCAATTTGTGAAGTTGATAATCAATTTGTGAAGTTGATAATCAATTTGTTCAGTTGATAATCAATTTGTGAAGTTGATAATCAATTTGTTCAGTTGATAATCAATTTGTGAAGTTGATAATCAATTTGTGAAGTTGATAATCAATTTGTGAAGTTGATAATCAATTTGTGAAGTTGATAATCAATTTGTGAAGTTGATAATCAAATTGTTCAGTTGATAATCAATTTGTGAAGTTGATAATCAAATTGTTCAGTTGATAATCAAATTGTTCAGTTGATAATCAATTTGTGAAGTTGATAATAATTTGTGAAGTTGATAATCAATTTGTGAAGTTGATAATCAATTTGTTCAGTTGATAATCGATTTGTTCAGTTGATAATCAATTTGTGAAGTTGATAATCAATTTGTGAAGTTGATAATCAATTTGTGAAGTTGATAATCAATTTGTGAAGTTGATAATCAATTTGTGAAGTTGATAATCAATTTGTGAAGTTGATAATCAATTTGTGAAGTTGATAATCAATTTGTGAAGTTGATAATCAATTTGTTCAGTTGATAATCAATTTGTTCAGTTGATAATCAATTTGTTCAGTTGATAATCAATTTGTGAAGTTGATAATCAATTTGTTCAGTTGATAATCAATTTGTTCAGTTGATAATCAATTTGTTCAGTTGATAATCAATTTGTTCAGTTGATAATCAATTTGTTCAGTTGATAATCATTTTGTTCAGTTGATAATCAATTTGTGAAGTTGATAATCAATTTGTGAAGTTGATAATCAATTTGTGAAGTTGATAATCAATTTGTGAAGTTGATAATCAATTTGTGAAGTTGATAATCAATTTGTGAAGTTGATAATCAATTTGTGAAGTTGATAATCAATTTGTGAAGTTGATAATCAATTTGTTCAGTTGATAATCAATTTGTTCAGTTGATAATCAATTTGTTCAGTTGATAATCAATTTGTGAAGTTGATAATCAATTTGTGAAGTTGATAATCAATTTGTGAAGTTGATAATCAATTTGTGAAGTTGATAATCAATTTGTGAAGTTGATAATCAATTTGTGAAGTTGATAATCAATTTGTGAAGTTGATAATCAATTTGTTCAGTTGATAATCAATTTGTTCAGTTGATAATCAATTTGTGAAGTTGATAATCAATTTGTGAAGTTGATAATCAATTTGTGAAGTTGATAATCAATTTGTGAAGTTGATAATCAATTTGTGAAGTTGATAATCAATTTGTGAAGTTGATAATCAATTTGTGAAGTTGATAATCAATTTGTGAAGTTGATAATCAATTTGTTCAGTTGATAATCAATTTGTTCAGTTGATAATCAATTTGTTCAGTTGATAATCAATTTGTGAAGTTGATAATCAATTTGTGAAGTTGATAATCAATTTGTGAAGTTGATAATCAATTTGTTCAGTTGATAATCAATTTGTTCAGTTGATAATCAATTTGTTCAGTTGATAATCAATTTGTTCAGTTGATAATCAATTTGTTCAGTTGATAATCATTTTGTTCAGTTGATAATCAATTTGTGAAGTTGATAATCAATTTGTGAAGTTGATAATCAATTTGTGAAGTTGATAATCAATTTGTGAAGTTGATAATCAATTTGTGAAGTTGATAATCAATTTGTGAAGTTGATAATCAATTTGTGAAGTTGATAATCAATTTGTGAAGTTGATAATCAATTTGTTCAGTTGATAATCAATTTGTTCAGTTGATAATCAATTTGTTCAGTTGATAATCAATTTGTGAAGTTGATAATCAATTTGTTCAGTTGATAATCAATTTGTTCAGTTGATAATCAATTTGTTCAGTTGATAATCAATTTGTTCAGTTGATAATCAATTTGTTCAGTTGATAATCATTTTGTTCAGTTGATAATCAATTTGTGAAGTTGATAATCAATTTGTGAAGTTGATAATCAATTTGTTCAGTTGATAATCAATTTGTTCAGGTTATAATCAATTTGTGAAGTTGATAATCAATTTGTGAAGTTGATAATCAATTTGTGAAGTTGATAATCAATTTGTGAAGTTGATAATCAATTTGTTCAGTTGATAATCAATTTGTGAAGTTGATAATCAAATTGTTCAGTTGATAATCAAATTGTTCAGTTGATAATCAATTTGTGAAGTTGATAATCAATTTGTGAAGTTGATAATCAATTTGTGAAGTTGATAATCAATTTGTTCAGTTGATAATCAATTTGTTCAGTTGATAATCAATTTGTGAAGTTGATAATCAATTTGTGAAGTTGATAATCAATTTGTGAAGTTGATAATCAATTTGTGAAGTTGATAATCAATTTGTGAAGTTGATAATCAATTTGTGAAGTTGATAATCAATTTGTGAAGTTGATAATCAATTTGTGAAGTTGATAATCAATTTGTTCAGTTGATAATCAATTTGTTCAGTTGATAATCAATTTGTTCAGTTGATAATCAATTTGTTCAGTTGATAATCAATTTGTTCAGTTGATAATCAATTTGTTCAGTTGATAATCAATTTGTGAAGTTGATAATCAGTTTGTGAAGTTGATAATCAATTTGTTCAGTTGATCATCAATTTGTGAAGTTGATAATCAATTTGTGAAATTGATAATCAATTTGTGAAGTTGATAACCAATTTGTGAAGTTGATAATCAATTTGTGAAGTTGATAATCAATTTGTGAAGTTGATAATCAATTTGTTCAGTTGATAATCAATTTGTTCAGTTGATAATCAATTTGTTCAGTTGATAATCAATTTGTTCAGTTGATAATCAATTTGTGAAGTTGATAATCAATTTGTTCAGTTGATAATCAATTTGTTCAGTTGATAATCAATTTGTTCAGTTGATAATCAATTTGTTCAGTTGATAATCAATTTGTTCAGTTGATAATCAATTTGTGAAGTTGATAATCAATTTGTGAAGTTGATAATCAATTTGTTCAGTTGATAATCAATTTGTTCAGTTGATAATCAATTTGTTCAGTTGATAATCAATTTTTACAGTCGATAATCGATTTGTTCAGTTGATAATCAATTTGTTCAGTTGATAATCAATTTGTGAAGTTGATAATCAATTTGTTCAGTTGATAATCAATTTGTGAAGTTGATAATCAATTTGTGAAGTTGATAATCAATTTGTGAAGTTGATAATCAATTTGTTCAGTTGATAATCAATTTGTTCAGTTGATAATCAATTTGTTCAGTTGATAATCAATTTGTTCAGTTGATAATCAATTTTTACAGTTGATAATCAATTTGTTCAGTCCAAGTGAATAGGTCCCCATAGCAACCGGGTCCCCATAGCAACCGGGTCCCCATAGCAACAGGGTCGCTATAGCAACCGAGCCCCCATAGCAACCGGGTCCCCATAGCAACCGGATCCCCATAGCAAACGGGTCCCCATAGCAACCGGGTCCCCATAGCAACCGGGTCCCCATAGCAACCGGGTCCCCATAGCAACCGGGACCCCATAGCAACCGGGTCCCCATAGCAACCGGGTCCCCATAGCAACCGGGTCCCCATAGATGATAATGTATTTGTGAAGTTGATCATCAATTTGTGAAGTTGATAATCAATTTGTTCAGTTGATAATCAATTTGTTCAGTTGATAATCAATTTGTGATATTGATCATCAATTTGTGAAGTTGATCATCAATTTGTGAAGTTGATAATCAATTTGTGAAGTTGATAATCAATTTGTGAAGTTGATAATCAATTTGTGAAGTTGATAATCAATTTGTGAAGTTGATAATCAATTTGTGAAGTTGATAATCAATTTGTGAAGTTGATAATCAATTTGTGAAGTTGATAATCAATTTGTTCAGTTGACAATCAATTTGTGAAGTTGATAATCAATTTGTGAAGTTAATAATCAATTTGTGAAGTTGATAATCAATTTGTGAAGTTGATAATCAATTTGTTCAGTTGATAATCAATTTGTGAAGTTGATAATCAATTCGATCAGTTGATAATCAATTTGTGAAGTTGATAATCAATTTGTGAAGTTGATAATCAATTTGTGAAGTTGATAATCAATTTGTGAAGTTGATAATCAATTTGTGAAGTTGATAATCAATTTGTGAAGTTGATAATCAATTTGTGAAGTTGATAATCAATTTGTTCAGTTGATAATCAATTTGTTCAGTTGATAATCAATTTGTTCAGTTGATAATCAATTTGTGAAGTTGATAATCAATTTGTTCAGTTGATAATCAATTTGTGAAGTTGATAATCAATTTGTTCAGTCCAAGTGAATAGGTCCCCATAGCAACCGGGTCCCCATAGCAACAGGGTCGCTATAGCAACCGAGCCCCGATAGCAACCGGGTCCCCATAGCAACCGGATCCCCATAGCAAACGGGTCCCCATAGTAACCGGGTCCCCATAGCAACCGGGTCCCCATAGCAACCGGGTCCCCATAGCAAACGGGTCCCCATAGCAACCGGATCCCCATAGCAACCGGGTCCCCATAGCAACCGGGTCCCCATAGCAACCGGGTCCCCATAGCAACCGGGTCCCCATAGCAACCGGGTCCCCATAGCAACCGGGTCCCCATAGCAACCGGGTCCCCATAGCAACCGGGTCCCCATAGCAACCGGGTCCCCATAGCAACCGGGTCCCCATAGCAACCGGGTCCCCATAGCAACCGGGTCCCCATAGCAACCGGGTCCCCATAGTTGATAATAAATTTGTGAAGTTGATCATCAATTTGTGAAGTTGATCATCAATTTGTGAAGTTGATCATCAATTTGTGAAGTTGATCATCAATTTGTGAAGTTGATCATCAATTTGTGAAGTTGATCATCAATTTGTGAAGTTGATCATCAATTTGTGAAGTTGATAATCAATTTGTTCAGTTGATCATCAATTTGTGAAGTTGATAATCAATTTGTGAAGTTGATAATCAATTTGTGAAGTTGATAATCAATTTGTGAAGTTGATAATCAATTTGTGAAGTTGATAATCAATTTGTTCAGTTGATAATCAATTTGTGAAGTTGATAATCAATTTGTGAAGTTGAAAATCAATTTGTTTAGTTGATAATCAATTTGTTCAGTTGATAATCAATTTGTTCAGCTGATAATCAATTTGTTCAGTTGATAATCAATTTTTACAGTCGATAATCGATTTGTTCAGTTGATAATCAATTTGTTCAGTTGATAATCAATTTGTGAAGTTGATAATCAATTTGTTCAGTTGATAATCAATTTGTGAAGTTGATAATCAATTTGTGAAGTTGATAATCAATTTGTGAAGTTGATAATCAATTTGTTCAGTTGATAATCAATTTGTTCAGTTGATAATCAATTTGTTCAGTTGATAATCAATTTGTTCAGTTGATAATCAATTTGTTCAGTTGATAATCAATTTGTTCAGTTGATAATCAATTTGTTCAGTTGATAATCAATTTGTTCAGTTGATAATCAATTTGTTCAGTTGATAATCAATTTGTTCAGCTGATAATCAATTTGTTCAGTTGATAATCAATTTTTACAGTCGATAATCGATTTGTTCAGTTGATAATCAATTTGTTCAGTTGATAATCAATTTGTGAAGTTGATAATCAATTTGTTCAGTTGATAATCAATTTGTGAAGTTGATAATCAATTTGTGAAGTTGATAATCAATTTGTGAAGTTGATAATCAATTTGTGAAGTTGATAATCAATTTGTGAAGTTGATAATCAATTTGTTCAGTTGATAATCAATTTGTTCAGTTGATAATCAATTTGTTCAGTTGATAATCAATTTGTTCAGTTGATAATCAATTTGTTCAGTTGATAATCAATTTGTTCAGTTGATAATCAATTTGTTCAGTTGATAATCGATTTGTTCAGTTGATAATCAATTTGTTCAGTTGATAATCAATTTGTTCAGTTGATAATCAATTTGTTCAGTTGATAATCAATTTGTTCAGTTGATAATCAATTTGTTCAGTTGATAATCAATTTGTTCAGTTGATAATCAATTTGTTCAGTTGATAATCAATTTGTTCAGTTGATAATCAATTTGTTCAGTTGATAATCAATTTGTTCAGTTGATAATCAATTTGTTCAGTTGATAATCAATTTTTACAGTTGATAATCAATTTGTTCAGTCCAAGTGAATAGGTCCCCATAGCAACCGGGTCCCCATAGCAACAGGGTCGCTATAGCAACCGAGCCCCCATAGCAACCGGGTCCCCATAGCAACCGGATCCCCATAGCAAACGGGTCCCCATAGCAACCGGGTCCCCATAGCAACCGGGTCCCTATAGCAACCGGGTCACCATAGCAACCGGGTCCCCATAGCAACCGGGTTCCCATAGCAACCGGGACCCCATAGCAACCGGGTCCCCATAGCAACCGGGTCCCCATAGATGATAATGTATTTGTGAAGTTGATCATCAATTTGTGAAGTTGATAATCAATTTGTTCAGTTGATAATCAATTTGTTCAGTTGATAATCAATTTGTGATATTGATCATCAATTTGTGAAGTTGATCATCAATTTGTGAAGTTGATAATCAATTTGTTCAGTTGATAATCAATTTGTTCAGTTGATAATCAATTTGTTCAGTTGATAATCAATTTGTTCAGTTGATAATCAATTTGTTCAGTTGATAATCAATTTGTTCAGTTGATAATCAATTTGTTCAGTCCAAGTGAATAGGTCCCCATAGCAACCGGGTCCCCATAGCAACAGGGTCGCTATAGCAACCGAGCCCCGATAGCAACCGGGTCCCCATAGCAACCGGATCCCCATAGCAAACGGGTCCCCATAGTAACCGGGTCCCCATAGCAACCGGGTCCCCATAGCAACCGGGTCCCCATAACAAACGGGTCCCCATAGCAACCGGGTCCCCATAGCAACCGGGTCCCCATAGCAACCGGGTCCCCATAGCAACCGGGTCCCCATAGCAACCGGGTCCCCATAGCAACCGGGTCCCCATAGCAACCGGGTCCCCATAGCAACCGGGTCCCCATAGCAACCGGGTCCCCATAGCAACCGGGTCCCCATAGCAACCGGGTCCCCATAGCAACCGGGTCCCCATAGCAACCGGGTCCCCATAGCATCCGGGTCCCCATAGCAACCGGGTCCCCATAGCAACCGGGTCCCCATAGTTGATAATAAATTTGTGAAGTTGATCATCAATTTGTGAAGTTGATCATCAATTTGTGAAGTTGATCATCAATTTGTGAAGTTGATAATCAATTTGTGAAGTTGATAATCAATTTGTTCAGTTGATAATCAATTTGTGAAGTTGATAATCAATTTGTGAAGTTGATAATTAATTTGTGAAGTCGATAATCAATTTGTTCAGTTGACAATCAATTTGTGAAGTTGATAATCAATTTGTGAAGTTAATAATCAATTTGTGAAGTTGATAATCAATTTGTGAAGTTGATAATCAATTTGTTCAGTTGATAATCAATTTGTGAAGTTGATAATCAATTCGATCAGTTGATAATCAATTTGTGAAGTTGATAATCAATTTGTGAAGTTGATAATCAATTTGTGAAGTTGATAATCAATTTGTGAAGTTGATAATCAATTTGTGAAGTTGATAATCAATTTGTGAAGTTGATAATCAATTTGTTCAGTTGATAATCAATTTGTTCAGTTGATAATCAATTTGTTCAGTTGATAATCAATTTGTTCAGTTGATAATCAATTTGTGAAGTTGATAATCAATTTGTGAAGTTGATAATCAATTTGTTCAGTTGATAATCAATTTGTGAAGTTGATAATCAATTTGTTCAGTCCAAGTGAATAGGTCCCCATAGCAACCGGGTCCCCATAGCAACAGGGTCGCTATAGCAACCGAGCCCCGATAGCAACCGGGTCCCCATAGCAACCGGGTCCCCATAGCAACCGGATCCCCATAGCAAACGGGTCCCCATAGCAACCGGGTCCCCATAGCAACCGGGTCCCTATAGCAACCGGGTACCCTTGCAACCGGGTCCCCATAGCAACCGGGTTCCCATAGCAACCGGGACCCCATAGCAACCGGGTCCCCATAGCAACCGGGTCCCCATAGCAACCGGGTCCCCATAGCAACCGGGTCCCCATAGATGATAATGTATTTGTGAAGTTGATCATCAATTTGTGAAGTTGATAATCAATTTGTGAAGTTGATAATCAATTTGTTCAGTTGATAATCAATTTGTTCAGTTGATACACAATTTGTGATATTGATCATCAATTTGTGAAGTTGATCATCAATTTGTGAAGTTGATAATCAATTTGTTCAGTTGATAATCAATTTGTTCAGTTGATAATCAATTTGTTCAGTTGATAATCAATTTGTGAAGTTGATAATCAATTTGTGAAGTTGATAATCAATTTGTTCAGTTGACAATCAATTTGTGAAGTTGATAATCAATTTGTGAAGTTAATAATCAATTTGTGAAGTTGATAATCAATTTGTGAAGTTGATAATCAATTTATGAAGTTGATAATCAATTTGTTCAGTTGATAATCAATTTGTGAAGTTGATAATCAATTCGATCAGTTGATAATCAATTTGTGAAGTTGATAATCAATTTGTGAAGTTGATAATCAATTTGTGAAGTTGATAATCAATTTGTTCAGTTGATAATCAATTTGTGAAGTTGATAATCAATTTGTTCAGTTGATAATCAATTTGTGAAGTTGATAATCAATTTGTGAAGTTGATAATCAATTTGTGAAGTTGATAATCAATTTGTTCAGTTGATAATCAATTTGTGAAGTTGATAATCAATTTGTTCAGTTGATAATCAATTTGTGAAGTTGATAATCAATTTGTGAAGTTGATAATCAATTTGTGAAGTTGATAATCAATTTGTGAAGTTGATAATCAAATTGTTCAGTTGATAATCAATTTGTGAAGTTGATAATCAAATTGTTCAGTTGATAATCAAATTGTTCAGTTGATAATCAATTTGTGAAGTTGATAATAATTTGTGAAGTTGATAATCAATTTGTGAAGTTGATAATCAATTTGTTCAGTTGATAATCGATTTGTTCAGTTGATAATCAATTTGTGAAGTTGATAATCAATTTGTGAAGTTGATAATCAATTTGTGAAGTTGATAATCAATCTGTGAAGTTGATAATCAATTTGCGAAGTTGATAATCAATTTGTTCAGTTGATAATCAATTTGTGAAGTTGATAATCAATTTGTGAAGTTGATAATCAATTTGTTCAGTTGATAATCAATTTGTTCAGTTGATAATCAATTTGTTCAGTTGATAATCAATTTGTTCAGTTGATAATCAATTTGTTCAGTTGATAATCAATTTGTGAAGTTGATAATCAATTTGTGAAGTTGATAATCAATTGTTCAGTTGATAATCAATTTGTGAAGTTGATAATCAAATTGTTCAGTTGATAATCAATCTGTGAAGTTAATAATCAATTTGTGAAGTTGATAATCAATTTGTGAAGTTGATAATCAATTTGTAGTGATAATCAATTTGTGAAGTTGATAATCAATTTGTGAAGTTGATAATCAATTTGTGAAGTTGATAATCAATTTGTGAAGTTGATAATCAATTTGTGAAGTTGATAATCAATTTGTGAAGTTGATAATCAATTTGTGAAGTTGATAATCAATTTGTGAAGTTGATAATCAATTTGTGAAGTTGATAATCAATTTGTGAAGTTGATAATCAATTTGTGAAGTTGATAATCAATTTGTTCAGTTGATAATCAATTTGTGAAGTTGATAATCAATTTGTGAAGTTGATAATCAATTTGTGAAGTTGATAATCAATTTGTTCAGTTGATAATCAATTTGTTCAGTTGATAATCAATTTGTTCAGTTGATAATCAATTTGTGAAGTTGATAATCAATTTGTGAAGTTGATAATCAATTTGTGAAGTTGATAATCAATTTGTTCAGTTGATAATCAATTTGTGAAGTTGATAATCAATTTGTGAAGTTGATAATCAATTTGTGAAGTTGATAATCAATTTGTGAAGTTGATAATCAATTTGTGAAGTTGATAATCAATTTGTGAAGTTGATAATCAATTTGTGAAGTTGATAATCAATTTGTGAAGTTGATAATCAATTTGTGAAGTTGATAATCAATTTGTGAAGTTGATAATCAATTTGTGAAGTTGATAATCAATTTGTTCAGTTGATAATCAATTTGTGAAGTTGATAATCAATTTGTTCAGTTGATAATCAATTTGTGAAGTTGATAATCAATTTGTGAAGTTGATAATCAATTTGTGAAGTTGATAATCAATTTGTTCAGTTGATAATCAATTTGTGAAGTTGATAATCAATTTGTTCAGTTGATAATCAATTTGTTCAGTTGATAATCAATTTGTGAAGTTGATAATCAATTTGTGAAGTTGATAATCAATTTGTGAAGTTGATAATCAATTTGTGAAGTTGATAATCAATTTGTGAAGTTGATAATCAATTTGTGAAGTTGATAATCAATTTGTGAAGTTGATAATCAATTTGTGAAGTTGATAATCAATTTGTGAAGTTGATAATCAATTTGTGAAGTTGATAATCAATTTGTGAAGTTGATAATCAATTTGTGAAGTTGATAATCAATTTGTGAAGTTGATAATCAATTTGTGAAGTTGATAATCAATTTGTGAAGTTGATAATCAATTTGTGAAGTTGATAATCAATTTGTGAAGTTGATAATCAATTTGTGAAGTTGATAATCAATTTGTGAAGTTGATAATCAATTTGTGAAGTTGATAATCAATTTGTGAAGTTGATAATCAATTTGTTCAGTTGATAATCAATTTGTTCAGTTGATAATCAATTTGTGAAGTTGATAATCAATTTGTGAAGTTGATAATCAATTTGTTCAGTTGATAATCAATTTGTGAAGTTGATAATCAATTTGTTCAGTTGATAATCAATTTGTTCAGTTGATAATCAATTTGTTCAGTTGATAATCAATTTGTGAAGTTGATAATCAATTTGTGAAGTTGATAATCAATTTGTTCAGTTGATAATCAATTTGTTCAGTTGATAATCAATTTGTTCAGTTGATAATCAATTTGTTCAGTTGATAATCAATTTGTTCAGTTGATAATCAATTTGTTCAGTTGATAATCAATTTGTTCAGTTGATAATCAATTTGTTCAGTTGATAATCAATTTGTTCAGTTGATAATCAATTTGTTCAGTTGATAATCAATTTGTTCAGTTGATAATCAATTTGTTCAGTTGATAATCAATTTGTTCAGTTGATAATCAATTTGTTCAGTTGATAATCAATTTGTGAAGTTGATAATCAATTTGTGAAGTTGATAATCAATTTGTGAAGTTGATAATCAATTTGTGAAGTTGATAATCAATTTGTTCAGTTGATAATCAATTTGTTCAGTTGATAATCAATTTGTTCAGTTGATAATCAATTTGTTCAGTTGATAATCAATTTGTTCAGTTGATAATCAATTTGTTCAGTTGATAATCAATTTGTTCAGTTGATAATCAATTTGTTCAGTTGATAATCAATTTGTTCAGTTGATAATCAATTTGTTCAGTTGATAATCAATTTGTTCAGTTGATAATCAATTTGTTCAGTTGATAATCAATTTGTGAAGTTGATAATCAATTTGTGAAGTTGATAATCAATTTGTGAAGTTGATAATCAATTTGTTCAGTTGATAATCAATTTGTGAAGTTGATAATCAATTTGTGAAGTTGATAATCAATTTGTGAAGTTGATTATCAATTTGTTCAGTTGATAATCAATTTGTGAAGTTGATAATCAATTTGTGAAGTTGATAATCAATTTGTGAAGTTGATAATCAATTGGTTCAGTTGATAATCAATTTGTTCAGTTGATAATCAATTTGTGAAGTTGATAATCAATTTGTGAAGTTGATAATCAATTTGTGAAGTTGATAATCAATTTGTGAAGTTGATAATCAATTTGTGAAGTTGATAATCAATTTGTTCAGTTGATAATCAATTTGTGAAGTTGATAATCAATTTGTTCAGTTGATAATCAATTTGTGAAGTTGATAATCAATTTGTGAAGTTGATAATCAATTTGTGAAGTTGATAATCAATTTGTGAAGTTGATAATCAATTTGTGAAGTTGATAATCAATTTGTGAAGTTGATAATCAATTTGTGAAGTTGATAATCAATTTGTTCAGTTGATAATCAATTTGTGAAGTTGATAATCAATTTGTGAAGTTGATAATCAATTTGTGAAGTTGATAATCAATTTGTTCAGTTGATAATCAATTTGTGAAGTTGATAATCAATTTGTGAAGTTGATAATCAATTTGTGAAGTTGATAATCAATTTGTGAAGTTGATAATCAATTTGTGAAGTTGATAATCAATTTGTGAAGTTGATAATCAATTTGTGAAGTTGATAATCAATTTGTGAAGTTGATAATCAATTTGTGAAGTTGATAATCAATTTGTGAAGTTGATAATCAATTTGTGAAGTTGATAATCAATTTGTGAAGTTGATAATCAATTTGTGAAGTTGATAATCAATTTGTGAAGTTGATAATCAATATGTGAAGTTGATAATCAATTTGTTCAGTTGATAATCAATTTATGAAGTTGATAATCAACTTGTTCAGTTGATAATCAACTTGTTCAGTTGATAATCAATTTGTTCAGTTGATAATCAATTTGTGAAGTTGATAATCAATTTGTGAAGTTGATAATCAATTTGTTCAGTTGATAATCAATTTGTTCAGTTGATAATCAATTTGTGAAGTTGATAATCAATTTGTGAAGTTGATAATCAATTTGTGAAGTTGATAATCAATTTGTGAAGTTGATAATCAATTTGTTCAGTTGATAATCAATTTGTTCAGTTGATAATCAATTTGTTCAGTTGATAATCAATTTGTTCAGTTGATAATCAATTTGTTCAGTTGATAATCAATTTGTTCAGTTGATAATCAATTTGTGAAGTTGATAATCAATTTGTGAAGTTGATAATCAATTTGTGAAGTTGATAATCAATTTGTGAAGTTGATAATCAATTTGTTCAGTTGATAATCAATTTGTTCAGTTGATAATCAATTTGCTCAGTTGATAATCATTATGTGAAGTTGATAATCAATTTGCTCAGTTGATAATCAATATGTGAAGTTGATAATCAATTTGTTCAGTTGATAATCAATTTGTGAAGTTGATAATCAATTTGTGAAGTTGATAATCAATTTGTGAAGTTGATAATCAATTTGTGAAGTTGATAATCAATTTGTGAAGTTGATAATCAATTTGTGAAGTTGATAATCAATTTGTGAAGTTGATAATCAATTTGTGAAGTTGATAATCAATTTGTTCAGTTGATAATCAATTTGTGAAGTTGATAATCAATTTGTGAAGTTGATAATCAATTTGTGAAGTTGATAATCAATTTGTGAAGTTGATAATCAATTTGTTCAGTTGATAATCAATTTGTTCAGTTGATAATCAATTTGTGAAGTTGATAATCAATTTGTGAAGTTGATAATCAATTTGTGAAGTTGATAATCAATTTGTGAAGTTGATAATCAATTTGTGAAGTTGATAATCAATTTGTGAAGTTGATAATCAATTTGTGAAGTTGATAATCAATTTGTGAAGTTGATAATCAATTTGTGAAGTTGATAATCAATTTGTGAAGTTGATAATCAATTTGTTCAGTTGATAATCAATTTGTTCAGTTGATAATCAATTTGTTCAGTTGATAATCAATTTGTGAAGTTGATAATCAATTTGTGAAGTTGATAATCAATTTGTGAAGTTGATAATCAATTTGTGAAGTTGATAATCAATTTGTGAAGTTGATAATCAATTTGTGAAGTTGATAATCAATTTGTGAAGTTGATAATCAATTTGTGAAGTTGATAATCAATTTGTGAAATTGATAATGAATTTGCACAGTTGATAATCAATTTGTGAAGTTGATAATCAATTTGTGAAGTTGATAATCAATTTGTGAAGTTGATAATCAATTTGTGAAGTTGATAATCAATTTGTGAAGTTGATAATCAATTTGTGAAGTTGATAATCAATTTGTTCAGTTGATAATCAATTTGTTCAGTTGATAATCAATTTGTTCAGTTGATAATCAATTTGTTCAGTTGATAATCAATTTGTTCAGTTGATAATCAATTTGTTCAGTTGATAATCAATTTGTTCAGTTGATAATCAATTTGTTCAGTTGATAATCAATTTGTGAAGTTGATAATCAATTTGTGAAGTTGATAATCAATTTGTGAAGTTGATAATCAATTTGTGAAGTTGATAATCAATTTGTTCACTTGATAATCAATTTGTTCAGTTGATAATCAATTTGTTCAGTTGATAATCAATTGATTGGTGATGATGATGACTGATGTCTTACAAATTACTCAATTCAATTTACTACAAACTGTTTTAAATTATGGGCTTTCAATTTCAGACTAACAGTTCTCAACAGTTTCGCCGCTGCTTTCAACCATTCAGTGCCTTCAGAAAAGTTGAGTTGAAAAGAAAATAGTAATAATGCTAATTGATTTCTGATTTCTAATAAGATAATCATAAGTAGTCAGCCACCATCAACATATGCAATTCGAATTGTATCAACATGATCATCAGGATCATGAGTAGACTTAAATGATAAGCGTGGAAACAAAAATACACTTGTTATCGTGTGCCTTTCATACTTGGCTTTTTCCGTCCCCAGCCATTCGTAACGTTTAGCCGTTGCCATGAAATCTATCTGTCTGTAGTCTTAAGAATGGTAATCCCGACTACAGAGCTTGGAAATCCCGACGAATTTTTTTTCGGATTTTGGATTAACTTTTAAAATGCTGGGATTACAAGGATTTTTTCAATCCTGCTGGGATTACGGATTATTTAATCCGCAATCCGTAATCCCAGGAATAAAAAAATCCAATGTTGTTTTTCGCATGTATTTTTATATTGCTGTGTACTAAATCTAAAAGAATGTCGTCTAGTTTTAGCATTATCTTAAGAAACTGCGTTTAAAATTTAATTTTCGTTGAAAAATGCTTGTTTGAATGCCCACGGCCATGACGTCGTTATTATAAAATAGCATATAAGACAATATTTTCTTGTTTTGGTACCACAGAATAATATGTTTGCTTCTTCAAACCCTTTATAAACACACAACGACATCCTATTAATATTTCAAGATGGAAATTGATTGCTCGTTTGTATCGTTTGATCGTAAAACTGAGATTTATAATAATTAAAATGCAAATGGGATTTGGATTAATTCCAAATTTTCTTGGGATTACGGATTAAAAGTTAAAGATTAAATGGAATGAAAAAATTTTCTCGGATTTGGATTGGGATTTTTAATCCCTAATCCGAATCCAATAATCCGATTTAAAAAATCCGGCATTGTCCAAGCTCTGCCCGACTAGAACACCATCAGACAAAATTCAAGTCAGTTGCGCGACACGAAGTCAATTGGAGCAGGGCATTTGTTCCTCCTCCAAAATTCGAACGCTGAAACTCAGTGACGCAATGTGGACATAATTGGCACCTCGGTAAACAATTTGTGGGGTAGGAAGGTGATGCTTCAAACAGCACAATAGAACTCACGTGAAAGCCGGCCAGTAATCGGAGGAGAGAATGAATGAATGCGTGAATGACTAAAACCGATGGAGCCTGCCGGATTATTATTTGTTTATATTTCATGTTGAAATTGGAGTGAATTTCATAAATAAATTGTATTTCTAAATGCAGTAGCAAGTCGATCGAGCATTATTGTTGTGACAGGCGACACGTGAAAATAATATTTGAAAAATCTCAAATGCTAAGCAGGAAATTTTTTAAAAATGGAATTAGCAGAGAATGAAGCCTCCAACCCTGTACCAAGGCATGGCTCCGGGTTCTATTGCGGGCTGTGTGAACCCACTTTTACCTGGGTTTAAACGCACCCACTTATGTAGGAGCTTGTTGGGTGGGTTTTATGGGTTAAAGAAATGTTACTATAGAGGTATATGGGATCATTGAGTTATATATATTTGGCGGGAAAACCCCCTCTATCTATTTATATATACCACCCATTTCAACCCGTTAAAACCTCCATCCACGGGTTTTTTTGGTCCAAACCCACGGGTTTAGCTATGCCTGCCTGTACCATTTGTTGTAATAGACTGAGACAAAATACCAGGACTCAACTTCATTGTTGTTCGACATGAAAAATCAATTAGTCACAAACTATTTGTAAATGTCCGCCCATGCTGATCTGAAAGCCTGTTCATACTGTAGGTTCTCACAATGTCCCACATCAAGTGATGGCTAGGAAACAAGACACGTCCAAGCATTCATTTAAGTAAATAATTAGCGCAGGGACTTCCTGTTACGATCGTTACTACAAAAAAGTCGGATCTGGGCCTTTCATATATTGCATGTAATTGCACTAACTAGAATATGACCTGATTTTGATACCTGTGATCTTGGTGCATTTGCCATTAGTAAAATAAATTCAGCTTACAACTTTAGCTGCATTGTCTGGATTTCCATCCGTCAGTCGCAGACAACGAGCCAGAAATGGGTCACAACATTGTTCCAGAACAGCAAGAGTATGTTCCCCTAAACATAATTCAATTATAATTAAAAATCCATGGCTAAACACAATAAACGGCATGACAAACGGCTCTGCACTATATTTTAATATTTTCGTCTGTAACATCTTCGCCTTGTAACTTTGGTTCACCCGATGCGGAGTTAGTGCCTCCATTTCCTCGTAGACCGTTTCACTGGCTTCACTAAAAACAGTTGCCATTTTAAAGAGAAATATTTTCTGTCAAAGAAGACTAGGTGCAAACTTAGTATAAAATATCTTACAGAAAAATAATAATAATATTTTTGTCATTCAGCTGAAATAATCATAATGAAATGAATAAATGAATTGAATGACTCAATACACAGCTTTATACTATCCTTGTATGAATGATGATTCATTTTTTAGGTACGATATGGTTTATACCTTTACTTTCGACGTATATAATTTCCCCCTCTGGCCCCTCTTTACATCTAGGTCGTCAGCTTATTAAATTTGTTGAGTGTTTGTTCTGGAATCGACGCAAGGACAAGGAATGCGATTTTTTGCATGCGGTCAAAAGCTGACCACTTGTAAAGTAGAAGCAGAGCTTGAGTGAGAAATGTAGAGCGATGCCTGCGTATCTTGCGTTTTGTGATTGATGACAGGGTCGTAGGGTATGATTGCGATGACGATGAATGATGCGCAAAATGAGTGAATAATTATTTCTCTTTCCACTTTTCCCGGAATACATTTATGCACTCTTCTCAGGACACAACAAATAACTTTAAAATACCCCGTAACGTTTCCGTTAAATCGGATTTCCACACTTTCTCATACTACCCCAACAAGTTACTGTAAACATAATTGAAAATATTCACTTGTCTTACTGATGAGCCATGAGTCTTATGCGTTGCAGATAACACAGGTTTGATCCTCAATCAACTTTATTATTACCAATTTTACAAAGCTGACGTTCATGTTTTAACAGCAAAGTTAGTAATCAGCTTTGGGGGCAGCGCGAGAATATTATAATAGTCAAATACTGTGATAACCACACTAATTGTAAGCATTAATGATTAATGACTAACAAGTCACTAACCTGAAAGATTAACTTGAGAGATCACCAATGATGCAACTTATCACACAACCCATATAACTCCTTTTATATTTTCATTTAAATGTTTTCTCGGACTGCCCCACAAATTTTATGTTTGAAATGAATTTTGGATTTCTCAACGAATCTGAATCATGCTTTTGGATCTTCTCGTCTTCTCAGTAACCTAATATTATAATTACAATTATTATTGGGGTTATTACTTAATATTTTGTAATGCTTTTAAAATGACATTAGTTTAGTTACTTGAAAACCCGTGAGCTTGACGCATTGTTTATCCGCCTTTGGGTTACCTTGAGATAATTGGAAATAAATATCCGGTGATAATTTAATTCAACAATTAATTACCGGCAGAATGTTATGATTTTTAGACTAGTCGTCGAAAAGTGAATTAAAAGATGGGCCATGTCCATCTTAGCGACATTTCAAATGAACCTCACACTATCAATTCGCCCCACGTTATGTAAATTGTTTTCCTTTTATGACGTATTATTATTGCGCATAAAAAAATAAGATTTGGATAAGATGGCAGTACATTTTCGTATGAAAACGAAGGATCTAATTTTTTTCGCTTTTCAACAATAATTAGGTATTCATGCAAAACAGGAATTCAAGGAACAATACAATTTATAATTGTTTTTATATTTGCAGACTTTTGAAATCGAGATTACTGATGACAAGATAAAAACATTTATTCACGGTACGCAGATACAATTGCACAGATAAGATTGATAAGATAAGAAGATTGAGATGTGAATGAGATGATATGACTCTCCGTCTTTAGTTACATTTCCTCGATAAGCATGCCCCTCGGCTTCACCTTCTTTCCGCATCGCAAAATCCGAGGAGTTCCATCGTAAGAAGCCCGTGATGGAGTTTCGGCGAGTGAGCGATAAGGCGTTGCTCCCTCCAGATAAGGTGTCTTCATCAGATCCACGGATGTGAAGGATGAGTCCAGTGTTCCAGATCCTCCAATTGATTGGCTGGTGGTGGGACGCCGACGAGCTCGAGAGCTCATGATTGGTGGGGGCGGAGGAGGAGATCCTTCTATCACATCGTCTTTTCCAGGAACTTGCACCAATTTCTTCAGGCTTCCCTCCATCTCCTCCATTTTCTTCTCCCCCTCGGATCTTGGTAAAGTTGTGAGAAGCCACCTCCGTCCGAATCTTCACTTTTTCCATATGCGCCATCGCCTCCAAGAGGATTCCCTCCAGTTTCCCAATCTCCTCCATTCTCTGGATGACCTTCTCATCATCATCAAACGGGCAAACCCGACTATTGTGAAATTATTGACATGTCATCATCACCGGAAATCGTCTCCTCATCATCCAAGATAACTTAGATAACAATGATATCCGTTTTCACTTCATCAACTCCTCCTGCTCAGTAATCTCTGCAAAATTACGGAGTCGGTTTAACGGGACTTCAAATAAGCTGTCGTTGACCCCAAAATGTCAATGGGCAGCCAAGGGACCATGTAATATTCCTGAAGAATGTGCCCCTTGGACAGGAATGAGCTGGAGGTAGGCTGGAGGGCGAGAATGGGGATGACGGTGACGATGATAAGCTTGCATTATCCTCCCTCCTGCACTGCTTTGCTCAGCTCAGCTTTCGAAATCGTCTGGGGCAACGTGCGCACTGCCTGCTGCACGCAAGCACAGCGAGCCAAAAGAAAAGTTTCAAAAAATCACTGCTGACAACAACGAGTAGTGACGCAAGTAACAACAAACAAACAAAAAGCTAGAGCAGCGAGCCGTCAGCCTGTGCCAGAGAGAAGAGGAGGAGATTTTTATGATAAGCTGTTGTCTTGTTCTGCTAAGATAATTGCTGCGTTAGTTTTTGGAGGAAACCTTTTTTAATTGTTAACGGGCTTATTTTTCATTTGTTAGATAAGTTATTTGGGTAGCTGTGTGTGTTCTTCAAGTTGGAGTAAGTAGTGGGGGCAAAAATCAAGATGAGTGACCACATCTCGATTGACGAAGTGGACAGTATCCACAATAATGATGTTCGGGGCGGAGGAGGCGACCAGGGGGAGGGGGAGGTCAGTGGAAGTTCAAGTGCTCGTGGGGGTCGTGGTCGTGGCAGAGGATCAAGAGGAGGAGGGAGAGGGAGGGGAAAGCAAGCAGCCCGTGTCACGAGGGGTCGGGGTGCCGGTGGTGCTGATGACGCCAGTGTACTTGGAGGTGCCGTGGATCCGTCCGAAGTGAGTGGAGCTGGGGACCCGGAGGAGGCGATGGTGGATCCGAACGACCCTGTCTACTCCCATTTTCATCATCCCGAGATCTTTTATTCGAATGAAATAACGGATAAGACCAACGAAATCTATAAAAACTACCGCTACTATTGCAAGGCGTGTGATGAGGGGGAGCAGTCCAAAAGAAGTTATCGTCGGAAGTTAATTAAGCACTTAGATAACTGTGCCGCCCACAAGGTAACCTCCAATTTCCTTCTCCTTTTCGTATCTACCGCCACCGCTCCCATCTCCATCACATTTTAATCAATTCTTTTTTCTCTGTTTGATTTTTTTTCAGAACGGGATCGTTCGGAACCCAGGGCGGGTTCCTCGTCCAGAAGGACCTCCTATTTGGGCGGCTCCGCCTCCGGATCGCGCTATCCAAGGCGCCTGGACGGGAACCTCTGCAGAAGAGGTGGAGAAACTTCAACAGCTAATAGCTGCGTTACGGGAGGAGAATTTGATGCTCAAGGAGGAGACAGAAACCCAACGAATTAAAATCCAGGAGCTTGAAGCGGATGCCCTACGTCATCGTGTCGACGAGCTCAAAGACGTAGTCCAGGTTCAAAGAAATATATTTATCATTCATTTCTCTGCCATCAATCCGTTCTTCTTGTGATTAACGTCATGATTAATTCTAAATATTTCTAACTTGCTTTTATTTTGCAGTATATATATCATGATTACTTACCGATTGCCGAGGGTCGGAAGATGTTTGAGGACGTTGCAGCTAGAGCTGGACCAGTAGTTCTCTCACCCATAGGATCCTCGACTGCGATCGGCGCTGTTGCTGTTCTGGGGGCGGAGATGGAGGAGAATGCGGTTCCACTTGGCGAGCGATTTGAGGAAGTCTTGGAGGAGGAGGGGGAAGCTGAAGCTGTCTCCGTTACTCAGCCCTCTGCGCAACACCTTGAGGAGGTCAACCAAGCGTCCGTTCCCGCTGGCCATGTCTCTCTGGATAATCCTGAGGAGGATGGGGAGGAAATTGCTGAATTTGGGCAGGTCTCCGACGAGAACGCGGCGGAGCTTGTAGAAAGTTCACCACACCTGACGGGGGATGAGGAGGATAGCGAAGATTTCATTGAGACCGTTTTGGAGGACACCACTTTTACGGATGCCATGGTGGGGGACGATGCCGCCATCAGGGCCTGGCCTGGACTCAAGGCAAAGGAGCCAGGATTTGGAGGACGCTCAGCAGCTCAGGGTTTGGAGGAAGAGGACGTGGAGATAATTGATTCGGCGCGGGGCTCGGCTCCGGTGGCGGTGGACTTCAACCCGATTGCTGTTGAAGCTTGTGGAGGAGACGGTGGTGATCCTTTGTTATCCGAAACCCGATTTTTGGAACGCGTAAAATCAGGAGAGCCCCTCCCCTCCGACTTGGCACAGCAGTACGGGGCGATCGGTTCTGGTTTCTTATGAGTAGTTCATTTTCACTTCCGTCGTGTCCTTTTAATATTTTTTTTTAAATCCCATCTATCAACCAATTTGATATTTAGTGAGTTTATTTTTTAAGAAACGCTAAGAACTCTTTTTCGTAAAAATGAAGTAATGTCAACCCCCCTCAAAACAATTAAATTAATTTGTAACAAATTAGAAGTGCAACTTATTATTATTCAGTACCTACTTACTTAATCGCTTTTAATTAACAATAAAGATTTTTCTAAAATATGGTGCCTGCGGTTTGGAAATACAATAATAATAATTTTTTTCAATGAAACTTAATCACGAAGCCAATCAACTTTATTTGTACTTTAAGTTGCGCATTTCATCTATCTACAATTAATTAGTAAATATTTAAAGTTAAGTCGTAACAAATATTGATTTTGCCGAGCGTCTGCTTTCAATCTGCAACCAAAATCTCGGATTTTTTAGTTAGTTACTTTTACTATAGCGTGCTACCCACAGTGTTCGAACTGGCCGCAAAAGTGATTTTCCCATTTTTTCGGTGTGATAGCACATTTCAAAATTAAAGAACAACGTGATGTACATTATATGTATCCGTGTCGAGGAACACTATTATAAATGTTTCAAACCGCTAAAGTTTGAAATTTAAAAATTATAATTAAAAAACCAGGAAAAACACATGTTTTTAATATTAAAGTTCAATTTACTGAAAAAAGCGGAGAGATCTAGTCCTGGTTTAGCATCTGGCTGAAAGCCCAACTCTTCCTCTAGAAAGTACCGCTGGAACCGCGACTAGATCTTTCCGCCTTTTCGAGAAAATACGTCCTAAAAATAAAGTTTCGAAATAAGTTAAGGGGCCGTTCATTGGGATTGTTATCATCTAGCTGCATATTGGTGCACATTCTTAGTAACTTAATGTTAATAAAATAATACAATTTTTAATTTGTGTCATTTTAGTGCAAATTAACTGTTTAATTCCTATATGTACTGGTCAACTTTTGATAACAATTATAGTGAACGGCCCCTTAACTTATTTCGAAACTTTATTTTTAGGATGAAGTTTCTCGAAAAAGCGGAAAGATCTAGTCGCGGCTCCAGCGGTGCTTTATAGTGGAAGAGTCGGGCTTTCCACCAGATGTTAAACCAGGACTAGATCTCTCCGCTTTTTTCAGTAAATTGAACTTCAATGCTAAAAACTTGTGTTGTTCCTGGTTTTTTAATTATATTTTTTAAATTTCAAACTTTAGCGGTTTGAAACCTTAATAATCGTGTTCCTCGACACGGATATTTATAATGTACATCGCACTGTCCTTTAATTTTGAAATGTGCTGGCACACCAAAAGAATGGGAAAAATCAATTTTACGGCCAGTTCGAACACTGTGCTACCTAATCGCACAAACAGTCAAAACAATTATTTCATACCGAACAGACCAAAGCTTATTTATCAAAATTTTAAACACAGCATTTATTTAAACAGGACGTATATGGGTTTTTGTAAACATTTTACGAGATAGCACAGGATTTAAAAATAATTAGTTAAATAGGTAGATAATTAATTTTTGAAGAAATTACATATTGACACGCACCGGAAATCAATTAATTAAAATAAGTAATCAATATCCACTTAAATCTACACACTTGTTGACAATTGGTTGGAGTTGTTGGGGGCGGCAGAAGAATAGGAAGTTGGAAGAGATGTCACCTAAACATCAAGGCCAAGGTCTTTCATGATAAGGCGAAGGAAGAGGCTCTCGGAAGAATCAGGCTCCTTCTTCTCCACGGTGTCCAGATCGGATTTTGACAGCTCCTCCCCATCGCCTCCAGTGGTAGAAGTGGCGTCGTCCCCACCACCCTCCTCATCCTCGTCTACTTCACCTGATGGCTTGTCCGTCTTGACACGCCCTCCCGTTTGGCGTTGAGTTGACTCCCCCCTCTCCATTTGTCCTGGGATGTAGACACGCCGAAGAAACTGTTAACGGCACAAGAAAATAAAATACAAACATAATTACAGGTCATGAACGGCATAACGGGAAATAATAATAATAATGATGACGGTTGCTCACTTTTAAAACATCCTCACGCATAAGCCGACGCTCTTCATTGGTCATGGAGGCCATCCCTCCCCCCTCCGCCTTCTTGTCAGACTCGTCCCCTCCCATCCACTTTCCAGATTTGACCAGAGATCCCTCCAGAATTTTCTCAGTTTCCTCCTCCGCTGCGGCGACGACAATGGAATCCGAGAGCTGCTCATCTGCTGAGACAAGGGACGGATATCTCTGTTGCAGGCGCTTCGTCACCTCCTCCACCACCTCCCGTTTGATCTCCTCCTTCACCTCCCGCTTGAAGCTCTCCTTCTTTCGTGGGATGGCGACCAGGTGGATGAACTGTAAAACGGAGAAGAAACAAGATGCATACATAATTAATGCGACATAAAAAACTGTTATTTTTTGGAAGAAACAACCAGTAGCGGCTAGATTATTGATTCACTATTTTGTACTTACTTTCAAGACCTGCTGTAGCATCTCCAACCGTTCTTCAATACTCATGACCCCTTTGTTATCCATTACACAACTCGTTTTAACAGAAGGAGAGGTGAAATCAGCAAAAACTAAAATCCGCTTGCCTTGACGCTACAAAGTACAGGACGAATAATAATAACAATTAAGCTTTTAATTAACTTTTTTGAAAAGAAAGAGTGCAGCTGTTGGCCGAAATAATTACTCGTACAAAAGAAACCTCGGCTCCGACTCCAGTTGTGTTGCTTTCTCCTCGAAAAAAATGCTTTCTCCGAGACCGCTGCTCAGCTGCCTTGTTTACTTTTTCGGTTGCATGGTGATCGGTCCGAACCAAGCCAACTGACCCCGACCCCGAACGACCGCCAATCAACTAATTTCAAAAAAACAGAAACATAGCCTTGAAACTAATTAAGTTAAAATTAACAGTTAATTTTTAATTATCGATTAATCCCGTCCCTCTCCTTGTGATCCGATCCGCTTGACGAGTAAGAAGACTGGTTACGGTTCCTGGCTGAATGGATGCATGATGAGGTGGCGCCTTTCAGTGCAAGTTGTAAATGAGGCTACCAAGCTTGGAGGAAGATGGAGGCGACGTTGCAATAAACCGCCACCCCCTACCCACCGTCCAAAACCGGCAGACCTCCGGACTGTGACGCGTTTTGTAGTCCTCCTCCTGTCCTCCTCCTCCAGACTTTGGCCTCCATCCGATTAGTACGTAGTTGAAAGAGCGGCTCTCCCGCCAATTCAGTCCCGTGAAACACTGATTGTGCTGGGCGATGGTCAGCAGGTTCCCGCACAGGAGGTGACCTCCGTAAATCACTCCAAAATAACCCCGTTCCTCCCCACCTTCAAAAAATGTTTACACAATTTAAAGCCTACTTTCTTCATTTTTCATACTCGCACTACAATACTGGAATAAAGATCACCAATCACGAGTCCGTAGGACCACCACGAAAAGAGCAGGTATGGATTCCCATATGTACCTTGTAGAAAAAAATGCCACATTTAGTTAATCGGTTACCTTAAAGTTAATTGAAGTCTGTGCAGTAATTAACCTTACGATTATCCAAACTCCGAGTCCGAGACCTTCGATCTCCTTGAAGTCCTTGACGAAGCGGGCGACCGATTCCTAAATGGGAATGAGAAATGAGAACGTACCAAATGAGAATGCAGATGTCGCCGTGCGTTATCCTCGATTTCTAATTTAAAAAGATAATTAAAATTACAATTAACTCCCATCACAATTAATTAATTTTTAATGACCAACCTTCTCGAGCATCAATGAGACTTGCTTCAAGTATCGGTCAACCATCTCCTCCTTGGTCACCGGTCGCTCAGTAGTAGGCGGCCTTGGAGGGAGCGTCTCTTCCGTGGTCGGTCCCGGAGCCTCAAAGTTGACCTGGCAGCAGTCAGACATCGGCTTGCGGACAATTCCCTGCCAATATCCCTCCATCCTGTCCTTCCACTCGCGGGCGTCCTTCCACTCGGGGGCGTCCTTCCACTCGGGGGCGTTCTTCCACTCGGGGGCGTCCTTCCACTCGGGGGCGTCCTTCCACTCGGGGGCTTCCTTCCACTCGGGGGCTTCCTTCCACTCGGGGGCGTCGTTCCACTCGGGGGCTTCCTTCCACTCGGGGGCGTCGTTCCACTCGGGGGCGTCGTTCCACTGATGGTCGCACTGGAGGGGTCCCGGAGGCCAGGTGTTCAGGTCGGGAGTGGAGGTTCCCCGAACCTTGTCGCCCATCACGCAGTCCTCGTAATCCCGATTCCCGATCACGCGCACGTTTATATAACTCTTGAGGTTGGAGAGCACGTTCATGGGGTCGTTGGTGGGGGGAGGTAAAGCGCACGTGACCTCGTCGTAGAATGGGTGGAAGGGGGAGCAAACGGCGCTGAGGCGGTCCAGCTCCGCGAACCGGTAGACGGGGCTCAGCATGTACTCTTTGAAGTAGTAGCTCTTGGCGAACATATTAAGGTTAAAAATATTAAATTAGCAATTAACTACGAAATTAGTTTAATTATTTTAATAGTGGTAGTTGACTTGCATGAATTGGAAAAAGCCAGTCTCCAAACACTGTGTCTCGGCCCACCGGAAGAGGAATGGGATCTTGAGTCGGTTGCTCGCCCTGCCGTGAGCCGTGTGGTAGATGAACACGTTTGGCCACTGGACGACAATTAAATAAAATAGCAATTAAGATTATTATAATTAACTTAGGATTATGTTTAATGAATAATTTAAATGGAAGAGGAGGAGGACCAACCGTGACTCCGCTCATTGGCGCAAGCTGGCACGTGACAAGATAGGCGTCTTCCTCGTAAATGTCAGGCTCGAGATCCACCTCGCCGCGAGTGCAAAGGGGGAACTTGAGGAACTCCCCCGTGGGGACGCCCAGTGGGGTTCCAACCGCTTGCACGTACAGTTTTCTGACGGGGACCTTGAAGGTGACCTGGAAATGGAGCAGCTGCCACAACATGTAGCGGCCGTTGGTGCCCTCCACTGGAGATGGAAAAGAAAGTAATTACTAATTATAATTTACTTTGATTAGTTTATTTTTAATATTTTTTATTTATTGACCTCCATTGAACACGGTTGGATCCGGGGATGACCTCTTTATCCAAATCCGTCTGAACTCGATCTGAAAAAAATGATTACAACAATTAATTAAATGCTAATTAAATGGCAAGTCAGTTAAAAAGTGTAAAATAATAATGACTACGATTGGATTATCTCTTCGAGTATCAACTTCCGGTCTATGGATGGCCATCCGTGCTCGTGGGGGTCATAGGTGGTGAGATCCTTCGCAGCGATCATGAAGAAGCTGTCTACCCCCCCAGTGACTAGTACTTTTCGGCGTCCTTGTCATTGGGGTCGAAGCAGAAGGGGAAGTGGCGCTGCTTGTCCTGCGTGAGGTACCACCATTTCCGGATGTGGTCATTGGGCACCCCCAACTCCTCCAGCTCGTCCAGGCCCTTCTTCAGCTCCTTGTCGTCGATACCACCTGACGTCCCGCATCCCCACCGCAAACAGCAAGAAAACAAAATGCCGAAGAAAATACGACATAGGTAATTAGTTAAATTAATTATCTCGAATAAAATAACTGAAGTGGTGGACAACGTGACAATTAAATATAAGGTTATCAAGTTGATAAGGACAATGGCATCCACTAAAAAGCGTGTTTGGGCGTGCTCGAAAAAGTAAACAAACAATTTATCAGATGGGTGCAGTCACGTGGGCTTGTGCTCAGCTGTTTGGTGACTGCCATATGCTTAAAGCGCGCGAACATTTGAAACAGGTAAGGTGGAGGAGTAAAAGCACCCGAGCTGTGCTTTCTCCGTTGATCTAGCTGTGTCATCTGTTCTAGCCAGCTGATTGGTTGTTGCGGTGGAAGGGAATGAGAGAATAGAAAGCCGAGATGTGAGCAACTGTCGTTGTTGAGTTTTAGCGTGATTATTTTCCTCCAAAAAAATTGATGAGTGATTAACTTTCTATAATTAACTATACTTTTGCTGTAACTAAAATTAAACTAGTTTTCGAACATTAAAATTAACTCGTGATTAGTAAAACAGGAGGAGGGTAGTCGTCCTCGTCGTGTTATATTGTCAAGACCCGAGGATTGTGCTCGGAGGAGGATTCAAGATGGTGGGAGCTCCAGCTTTGGCGGCTCTGCTGCAGGTGCTTGCCGTTTTTCTCGGGGAGGGAGTGGAGGATGTTGGAGGGGTTCACGCTTCCGCGCAATGCGTTCAGGTGGGTATGGCCAACAACAATCGACAATTGCATTTTAATTACACGGACCTTACCAGATTAGGACCCTGGACGATCGGCACCCGCAAGTTTGATACCATTTACCAGTTCCTCGACTTTGCGACTAATGATCCTCACTCGATCAATGTCTCTTTTCCGGATTGTCCGTACCGCGCGGAATATGGCCCAACTGGCAGCCGTGTACGGTTGAAATGCAATCCCTGTCCGACGGATCAGCAAGTTCAGATCAGGACGTACGCCGTGAAGCAGGGCGGGAAGGTCATGACTGGCTGGCTCCACTTCGAAGTGGAGCTCATGGACAAGAGCGACTCCATCCTCGGCATCTACGTTCAGGTTCGAGACGAGTGGTTCAACGCCATCGGTGAGTTCGTGACGCATCGGGAGGAGCAGTGCGAGCCGGACGACGCCTTGGTCCAGCCCACCGAGTTCCAGATCCTTCCCTGTGCAGCGGTCGGCTTCCGGGAGGCGAAGACCTCCAACGCCATCTTCATGGCGGAGAGGGACGTCTACCGGAACCTGACAGGAAACATCGACGAGTTCATCCCGAAGGAGAGCATCGGCCACGGGATCCACTTCACATGGCGCATGTCTGAGTACTGGTGCAACCGTCATCTCAGGATACGACCAGAGTAAGTAAATACTATTATAGATTAAAATTAAAATAATGACATTTTAGTGGTTGACGACTGTCCTGACCTGCATGTTGACTCTACCTGTTTTTCTTGTAGAGCCATCATTTTAACCAAGAACATCCTGGCTGCTGTTGACTCGAACATAGCCCCTTTTGTGTATCGGAAAGCTGCACCCTACTGGCTGCTTCCTCGTTGGTTTGGAGCTGCGGACATCAAACTCCCGGCGACGACGCTTCTGTGTAACGAGCAGGTGATCGATTACGGCGGAGATGGGACGCTGGCGGTGGACACGGAGACTGGCAAGCTGGTGGCGCCCTGGCTGAAGGAGAAAGGGGTCAAGTCTCGCCTGGAGAACGACTACTTGGCTCCCGATCAGTGGTACCGAGATGCTAAATCAAATACTTGGACTCTTAAATCCTGCCAGTTCGACACAAGGACGTTGGTGAACAACAATGAAAAAGACTACCCTGTAATTAACAAAGCATATTATGAATTATTATACCGGACTCCCTAATCAGCAGCTAAGCGATATTTTAATTGAGCTTTAATAATTATTATTCCAGTACGCTAGGAACTGGATTCCTACCTTCGCCGGCCGCTGCACTCACCACTACGAGAAAACGCCGACTCACGACGCGCTGCAGGGCTGCAATCTGGACACCACCGCTCCAGAATTTGAGGACCTCCTCGACAGGTACCCGAACATCACCACCTACTCCAACTTCGTGAACGAGCTGACGGGAAACAGGACTCGCTACTGCTCACTCGAGTGTCGGACTCCGAACGCCGCCAACGACACGGACCTGAATTCGATCAGAAACTACACAGACCACAGTGGCGAGGGAAACTTCACGGAGATCATCAAGTTTCATAGCGACAGTCGGAAGAAGGCCATGTTCGAGAAGTTCTGGGTGAGTCATCAGTGAGTTACTTAATCTCGGAATATCTCATCCATCGTGAAAAGTTTTAAATCATAATCGCCATTTTGAATATTTCAGTCCGGAAGGAAGTACCACGCGATCCTGTGCATCGTTTGGACAATGTTCCTCACTCCCCTCGGCATCTTCTGCGCGCGCTACTTCAAAGAGACCTGCATGAATCGCGCCTGCACCGGCGCACATCTTTGGTTCTGGGTCCACATTGCAACGACCGTGATGGCTTCCATGTTATTTATTTCATCTCTGAGCGGCATCTGGAAAAATCTGGAGACTTGGGGAAGGAGCACCCATTCGTACTCGAGCGCACACCGAGGAATCGGCTACTTCTCCGCGACACTTTTCTCCCTCATGATTGTCCTTGGAGGATTCCGACCCACGCCAAGGAACCGGCGGCGTATCTTGATGACCGCGCATTCAGTCCTTGGGTTCCTGATATACGTTTTCAACAGTCAGTCTTGATTAAACTATAACGAATTGAATTTTGTTTTTACGCGCTTATCACAATGCATTATTTTATTTCTTCTTTAATTGCAGTTCTGGCAATGATCCTCGCGGGCTACATTCCGGCGTCCCCCTCAATGGGCGATTGCGATCTGCAGGGAAATTCTACGAAGGAGTCGGGAGTTTTTTACGTCATTGTCATCTGGATTATCATGGACTCTGTGCTCCATGGGGTGATGACGGTACGGTATCACACGATTATTAAATTATAATGCATGCGTGTATGTGCAAATTAATTAATTATTTCCTTTTTATATTTACAGGCGCTACAGGTGATGAAGGACAACGAGGCAGGTGTCCGCCGACCCTGGTACTGCCCCATCGTCCCAGTTTTGCCCTTTGACTCCGCCGATGACTTCATCGTAAGCACTCATCCCCTATCATCTGTCATCATCATAACCACATTGCCTCATTAAAAAAATACTAAATTGTCCATTTCATTTTAATTTCTTGCAGGGCTCAAAGATTCGGAAGATAACTCTACTCATTTATGCTGCCACGGCCTTCATCATGACCTTCACGGCTGTAGGACTGGTCAACAATCCGGAGCTCCCGGTGGAATGCTGGAACCGCACCGGCCCCACCACCTGCAACAACAGTTTCGGCTGCTCTGGAGAGGCGCGCGGCTACTTCGCAATGGTCAAGTCACAAACAAGGAACACGAGTGGTCACTATGTCTTTGACGAAGGGTTCTGGTAGGATGAGCAGCGAACTCCAAGCGGTTGTCGGCAGTGTGTAGATTTTATAAGTTTCAATTTGTCATGAGAAGCAGAAAAATGTATGTTTATCTTGCTATTGTAAAACATGATGTAAAAATTATTTAAGTACCTATCTAAATATTTAATTTTACTTAAAAATGCTGTGAATTGTGTAGTCTCGTCAATAATTTTGGAATTGAGTGTGTAATCTGAGAAGTCATGATATATTTGGTTTTTAAAAATAAAATGAATTTTTTGTTCGGAAATAAAATCGGTTTAAAAATTATAATTGGAATACTACACATGACAGTATTTATATACGAAATTACCTAAATTATATGAGTTAAGTGAGCAAAATAAGTTAACGGTTTGTAGCAAAGTAACTAACATGTCATCAAATAGTTACTTTAATATCTCAACTGGTTAGCGTTCTCGGGGCATACCAAGACACGAAATTTTATTGCCGTTAAGAGATATTTTTTTTAAATCTTTACAATTTATGCTTTATTTATACTTTATTATTACAGTTAGTTAACACATATTTTTTATTTTTTAAAGTTTGTAAGGTTTGTTAGACTTCGAAAAATGAACTCCAATATTGGTTGTCGATGCTCCTACCTTCTCCTCCGCTCTTGCTGCAAAGTCGCACGCATTTCTCGGAAACCGAAAAGGACCCTCCAAGCCTCAACTCCTTCAACGCCCGCATTTCCATAAACGTCAGTCGAAACGACAACTCGGACACAAAGCCAGTCCTTAACTCCCACCTCTTCCCGCCGCGCAGATGCTGTTCCCCATTCAAACTGAACTTAACAGCTAAAGACTTGACCTGAGTCCCCATCACTCGGAACAGATTCCGAGATCCCTCCAGGAATACCTCCCAGTCGACCACTATGCTTAGGTGGGCGACGCACCAGAAGCTGGACCGAATTTGGTGCATCGTTTCCAGTGGAACTGGACGCCATCTTGGATCCCGTCGTCCAGCAATGGTTGCAATCTGTCCCAGATGAAGCTCGAGAGAGGTCAGCGATGGACAACGGGAGGAGGCATGACCCCAACCGTTCAGCGGGTAGGCAAACCGTGGGATGTCGTGTTGGCCCGTCAAGAAGGCTCCAATGCATAGCGATCCCCGAATGTGAACGTCTTGAGACGCGGAAAGACCGGAAGCCTGGCCAGGTCGACTACAGGAGGTGTCCAGTAAGAGGCGTACGAGTTTTGCAAGGACAGGTGCTCCAGGGATGACGTGCGTTGAGACGAGGGTCGTTCAGGATTTTGTAGAGGCGCTCCAGTCCCGTAGGTGGAAGCTCTACAAGTTCGATAGTGGTCAGGTGGTGGAGGGCAACGTTATGCATTACCTGTATTACGCTGCCCCCTCCTGGCTGCGTGCCTGCCTGGGTTTTCGGCGACCCTGAAAACGTAGGAAAACTTAAAATTTGCTAAATGCTTAATTGACATGTGCTATGGAACCGATTTTATATCAGTTTCATAGCACAAGACCCCGAATTACATTTACATTTACTAGTCAGCAAAGTAAGATGTGGCAAAGTGGCTGCAGCACTTTGTATTTTAAATAAGTTGCCTCAGTTTATATCAAGTCCTCTTACTGATTTAAGAAGTAAAGCTCTAAATAATGTAACGGGAAATCACTGCACTAATTAATTAATTAAATATGCATGATAGAAGAATTGTAACATAGGAAGTTGCCAGTTGATGTGGGGCATTGAGAGAACCTACATTGTGGACAGATTTTCAGAAAAACGTAGACAGATTTTCAGCTAGTTTTTGGCTAATTGTAAATTAAAATTAGCATTCTAGCTATGGTGCCGAGTGCCGAGCAAGAGTGAAGTTGATTCCTGGCATTTTGTCTAGTTCCAGCAAAGAGTACACGGTTGGATGGAGGCTTTATACGTTTTATTTCTTCATGAACTGTTTGTACCGGGTTCTCCTCTGCTCATTCCAATTTTGTGTAATTATATACCTAGTTCTGTTCGTGATTTGGTTTTTTTCTGCAGTTTTGTATTTGTGAGTATTTTATAAATTAATTAGAAATGAAGATTGACGGCACCGTGCTGGAATGTGGAGATGTACAAAAGAATCCAATGACTGCGATCTTTTTTCTGCAACCTTTTCGCCCAAACCCGGGTACTAATAAAGTTGTGCTCTCGTAGGGCGAAATATCAATTTTTCACCTTTTAACAATTTGGATAAGAAATTTAAAATAAGCAGATACGAGTTTTTATAACACAAAAACTTTATAAAAATATAAATTTAGTTGGCATTTTGGAAAATTATGATTTTATTTTCACTTGTCTCACGTCACCCCAATAATTATCGTACTTACAGGTACTAAATGAAATACAGTAATTAATGGTACAATATAACACTACTTCGACGTAAACATGAAATACAACACAAATGAAAGGGTTAGCATTTAGTTAACGAAAATTTGGTGAGCCTAGCAAACCTGTTACAGATTGCAAGACATTACTTCAAACGTTACTTTTACAAGACCGAGAAAAGCACTTGACAATGCAAAGACTACAAGCCGCAAGAAAAATTGGAACTTTCTCGCGCACGACGTCATCTTAATTGTATTGTATACAGATGATGAAGAATGTCACAACTAAGCTGAGGTACTGTAAGCATTATAATAAGTTCATACATGCATACATTAACGCAAGTATATTAATGTATTCATACATTGTTAGAAAAGGTCTTGGAAAAACAATTGGCATTTTTTTGCACAATTGCATATGCACTTACCACTCCCAGAAATCCAAATGTGATGGTGAATACGTTACTTCCGTGAATTCCGATCTCATTTTTGCTTATCGTGTAAAGCATCAAATAAGCCTCATCAGTGGGAATGCTCCTAATATTCTTGTTCTTTCTCAGCCACGATTCCACTGACGCAATCTTTCCATAACAAAAGAGAATAACATAACATTTTCCGTTGAATTACAAGACCATAAAAGCAACTAATTACCTTATTAGGTACATCTGCTGAGAGGCACAGCGAACATGCAGTTATACTGAAGCTGATCAGAAAGTCGACAATTTCCAGTACGTTGTCTACAGCGAACAATAAGTTCAACTTGACTGAATAGTGCATCAGAAATACGGTCATATGGCAAACTACTTGGTTGCCAATCGCCAGCTTGATTAATTCCGAGAGATCCAACAGTGCCTCAAAATTGGTTGAAATGTTTGACCAAATCTGTAGTTGAATGTCTCCGGCTAGGCTTGTCTTTGTTTGAACATGTATAGCGGAAAATAGGTCACCAACCACTGCTGCAGCTTTGTTGGGCTTGTCAACAAAATCCAAATTGTCGTCATTCTCGTACACCTCGTTAGAAACTGCGTTACCAAATAAACTGGCCTGGATCCATAACGTCAACGCAAATATGAAGATGGACATCTCAAAGAAATTGGAAAGGGCAAGACTGCGGAAAAAATAATTATTTGAATTTGAATCGTTTCTAAAAATTAAATTTTCCAAGATTAACGTTTAATGTATTACTCGGCATAATAAACAAGGAGCATCAGAAGCGCCAGGAGAACATCCCAATTGCTAATCTTGTCGATTTCTGGAGTGCTCGTACCGTTTCGGGGGACGGAGAAACAAAGCACAAACTTTGATTGATCGACAAGTCCACGCAGCCACCAAGAAGGATTCCATAACAATTCCGAAGGCAGAAATGAGCTTCCGCTTACCAACAACAAGAGTAGTTTTACCGTCAGGACACCATTCAGAGCGTAATGGACGCCCGGTTTTGAGAGCTGTGAATATAAACACATTACAGGTTAAGTTGGAATTGTCACAAGCCCACATTTGAAGAATTTGCTTACCCAATTATATCCGGCAATTGCAGATCTCTTCAATGGAATCCCATTCATTACGTGCAAGTAGTCATCGGATTTGAACCAAAACTTTTTGAGCGTCGCGATGACGTAGAGGAAAATAGATAGCGCTAACAAAACTTTGAGGAATCGTTTGGGGTTATTACGTTCCAAAGACATTTGATGCAAGGATGACCTTATTTCTGCACAATATAGGAACATTGTCAACAGATGTAGAGTGGCACAGACTACCTGTTATAAACACAACGGTTATATATTCACGTTCCTGTCAAGGATTCCAATTAGATACTGGACTTAAAACTGAGATCTATTGTTACCTGCTGTGGTATCCACGTCGTCTTTCTGAATGGAAGTTTACCATTTGCATTTCTCACGTATCGGAATGGAGCTATCCCAAGGTAATACGACACCTTAAATAAAATTAAAATAATGTTTGAAATATCTTCGTTACCTTTTGCCGACACGTTTTCATCTTGTGTCGTTTTTGCTGGTCCAATAAAATTCAGCTGCATTCTTGCTTGTTCCTTAGTGCACGGAAATGTGCTGTGCATGAACTGACACTTTAAAAGCTAGAATTTGTAGGAGAGCGGAATTAAAATAAAATCAATAGAATGTTTCTCGTAGGTAATTGTTGCGCTGGTAAGCTCAGCTGCTTTGTAAAGAATTCTCAAATGATATGAGTAAACTTGAACAGGAAGCTAAAAGAGAATTAGAAGTAGCTCTATGGGCATGTATTACAATTTTAAAATGGCCTGGTATCGATTACTCCTTCTTTGAAATACGAGCTGACCAAACCGTCCTAGTGTCTCTTTTGTCTATTGTCATTTTGGAAAACTCTATTTATCGTCATTGTAGTTCTGTATGGTTATGATTTGAAATAGAAATGAACAAATGAACTATAATATATTTTAAAAAACCATTTATTTCTTAATGGGTTTAGCCCACATAATCTCTCAATAAGCTGTCCATCTCAATCGATAAGCGAGTATTGCATACAAAAAATAGTACGTGTGTACATAACAATGGATGGTTTTTGACGGTTTTCACACTAGAAGATATTTTTTGTATGCATACATACAAGCTGAATATTGGTGCATATGGTTGCCTGTGCTTAAATATGGAATATTATTTCTTACTCTGACATGTGATGCAAAGTATAGTGGAGATTACGTCGCGATTACTCGGATTCAGGGGGAACAACGAATAACGGCTGTGTAAGTTTATTGATACAGTGAAAAACAAATAGCTCGAAACGACAACTCAAGGAGTCACGAATAAAAATATTATACCTTTGTGCAATGAAGTACAATATTTTGCATTTCGGACCTGAATCAGCAAAGCACTTATGTTAAATTCATGTATGTCTTGTACACTTTAATTCCCTCCTTATAACAGAGTATTCAACTTGTACGATTGATAGATATAAGATCACAAACACATAATTTAAATCGGCTGCAGATGATGAAGAATGTCACCAGTTTACAGAGAAAGTGCAAGGAACATTTAAATCATTTATATTGATATCATGATTGAGTTCTTTAAGGAGAGATAAAACAACATATTATTGACTACAATAAAATTGACTGATTTGAACGCAGAATTTGATAAAATTTGCATTGCATGTTGATTGGTCATGCTTGCCAAAAATAGTTACAATATACTATACATTTGATTATTTGTTTTGGCGATGAGTTTAAAATCCATTCTATCATACATATATATTCAATGCATTCCTTTAAATCAAGACGAAATACTCTTTAACTGTAGCTCCACCGTTCACGGGTATTGGACACATATGGTGAAGAACGTCACCAATAGGCTCATGTACTGAAAATATAAAATCGTTTTTAAATCTGCAATATCCTATTCATGACATGAAACGTTCAAGTTATTTTGTATGTACCCCAGCCAAAAAGGGAAATGAGATGGTAAACAGATCATTGCCACGAATTCCAATTTCGTACTTATTCACCTTAAGCAAAACCAGATAAGCCTCATCGGTGGGAACGGATTTCATATTGTCCTTGTGTGCGAGCCATGCCTCACCCGCCTGCATCTACTCAAATTCATTATTTAATAATTTAACAGTTATTTATCACAAATGTAAATAATGATGTGATTTAAAATTGGCAAGTACCTTAGTTGTTATATCGGCTGAAATGAGAGGCATGGACGCATTCAGAATATAGAAGGACACCAAGCTGATCCCTCCCAGAATATCCTCAGTAGTAAATATTTTATCAATGTTAATTGAATAGTACATTAAACAAAGTGCCAAATTACAAGTAATCTGACTGCCCACGGCAATCTGAACGGACTTTGAGAGCTCTCTCATGAATTGAAAATTTGTGTAAATTTTCTGCCATATGTCCGACTGGGCTTCATTCTGTAATGTCTCTGGTTTTACATCAATAGTTGTCATTTGCAAATGGGGTATAACTATTGCATCTCCAGCAGAACCCTCCATGTCCATACAACCGTCCTGGACATCCATACGATGGGCAATGTCGGCTGCAAATGATTTTGCTGCCAGCCACAACGAGAGTGCAAAGACCAAAAGGCACACGTCTTCAAATTCTCCTAGGACAAACCTGCAAAATTGAATGATGTGACGGTTGATCACTTCATAAACGTGATTATTAATTTGACATCCTGAGATTTACTATGACATCTTGTAAGTACCGGATGTAATTTGAAAGGAACATCAAAATGGCTAAGAGACAGTCGACGAATGTAATAGCTTCCTGAACAGGGACAGCCGTTGACTTTGAAGGTGGTGAGAAACAGAAAACAAATTTAGCCTGCTGAACAAGCCCACGAAACCACGTTGCTGGTGACCAGGTAGAAATATGTGTCAGGAAGCTCTCTCCCGCAATCAATAATACAACAGCCTTCAAGGTAAAATAGCCGTAGAACGCATACAGAAATCTCGGTTTTGTCATCTACAATATTAATACATTGCTTTAAGAGACATTGTTATATTTACAGACATATATAAGTAATAGGCAACATTATAATGTTGTCATATAATATCATAACGACTAACCCAACTGTTACAAGATAGAAACTGTTTTCCTCTTTGCATAACGTTTAGTACGTTGACGTAATCTTTGCCATGGAGCAAGAATCGCTTCATTGTTACCGTGTCGTACAACACTGAAGCGACTCTACGGAAAAACTGAAAACATGTTTTTGGGTTGTTTTTAAGGTTTGGCAAATGGTCATGAAATGTCGACCGAATCTCCGAGATTATGCGAAATATGAGTAGCAACTGAAGGAGGACACATATGACCTGTTACGGAGTACAAACGTTAAGCCGCTTTCGCAACACATACTAAATCCATATACATATACTGAATTGCTACATTTACCTGTTGCGGTCTCCAAACTGTTTTCATGAAACGCGGAATGCTTTTCCCGTCTCTCACGACTTTAAATGGAGTTATTCCAAGATAATATGTAAACTTAAAGAAAATTAAAGCAACATTTGTCAAATCGCCGCTAGCTTTCCCCGAAGATTTCTCATTATTATGACGTTCCGTGCCCATGGGACTAATTATATTTAAATTCATAGCACCTTGGGATATGTCTTCAGTAATACATACGATTTATTTGCAATTTTATACTCGAACTTTGCGACATTGTTCAACGTATGTACACGTCGACTGATTTGCTCCCAAGTTCAAATGTCATGAGCAAATACATACGTCCTGCCCTTGAGCGTAAATACTGGAACGAACGAGAAGCTAAGTGTTACACTAGTCAATACCAAATAATGGAATATCGATTATCTTACCACTGCTAATTAGGATTTTGTAATTTGTTAGTCCTTATTTCATCCACAAAATTTGTTTGAAATTAGTTGGGTTATCAAAATACATAATTATTCTCAAGCAAAAAATATGGACGAATATTTGTGTTTTCGAAAAAAGTGCCCTGGGTTATCGTAACGTCTTGAAGCCGCTGCTGAAATTAATTGCTCAATTTGTGCGCTCAGCTTGTTTGCAATGTATTCCATATCGCGCATTGCAACGCTTTGTAGGATTATGTGTGAATTGTCTTGTGTGGTTTCCGATTACAGCGTTAACGCCATCAGCTTTCTATGCTAACACCCGGCTTCGGCGCTTGGTAGTGTAATGAATACTTAAGCACTGCTTTTCGCCAAGACGCAGTTAGCAAGTACTAATTACTTCCAACTTGAAAACAACTCAGATGATATCTCCGTTTTGTTGCTTTAAATTTCGCTTGTCAAAAACATGATCATGAGGATATGTAATATATTTCAAATCTACTCATTTAATTAATGTTGTCCATCTCTTTAAATGAAATCATGGAACTCAAATTAAAAATTGATCACGCCGCAATTGAATTTTATATGACTGCTAAAATATTCCATCTTTAAGAGCTCCATCATATTGGCAAACTGATAGTAGGTACTGCTTCAGTATTTTGAGGTAAATGTATTAACCTGCAATATAATTTTTATAATCCATAAACTTATCCAAATATATGAAGTCCCAGTCCCATGTGCTGACCTGTTTTCAGACAATAGTAAAGTGTTCTGAGCTACAAGCTATAGCAAGTGGACCATGTACACACCTGATTAGGTATGTCTGACTGAGCATATATGTTAAACGAGGATCGAGATCAGGAGACCCGAAAGTCAATGAACAAGCCAAGGAAACCGAGGGCATCTGTAGAAAATAGCAAGATAATCCACCTTGAATAAAAAATGATGTATTTATGTGTGCATTGTGAGATCATATTCAATACAATATCATCATCATCATGTTGCACTCAATACAAACAGGATTTATTATTTTTAAAGCTGTGCTATTTCATATTTTGGTGGCGGGATCTTGGGCACAAACACGAAATTATATCAGCGAAATTGACGCCAGTAAATCCTCCATCAAATGCACATTTTCCGGCTTTTCAACATACATATACCTAAGACAAATACAAACCTACACGATAAATAAAAATGCAAGAAAATCTCAAACTAATTAAAGCCACTCACTTCCAAAATCGAATGGCTTGATGTTGTGGTCCAGTTCCCGGAGAAACCTAACTCCATCTCGCGCTTTGGATGGCCCCAACTGACGGGGAGCATTAGCATAGCTTAAAATCGCATTTATGAATTTCCAAGCGTTAATAAAATTTTCACTTTTACCTTTTCAAAATCCTCCGAAACGAACTGTTTGTGTTATTCATTCATTCTAAAATGCAATCATCTCGTCCAATTGCGATTAAAAAATTATCCATCACACTCCTGTGTGTGTACTTTCTAATGTACACGGCTAATTGTGAATAAATAACAGAATTGATGTAAGCCATCATAAAGGTATCCAAAATTCATTCATTCATCATTTACAAAGGTAAGTACCATGTTCATGGTAGTTTAGTAATAATAAACAACAAAGTCAAAAGGAAATATTACTATTCAGGAGATTTCAAAAAATGTGTTACCATTACCGAGTTAAGCTCAACCCATGTATACGTAATTCATTCAAAACACCTGTACCTTTTCAATACTTAAAAAAACATGGTTTATTGGAGTTTGATCGTCCTTGGTTTTGGCACACGCGTGTGAATTTCTCTCGGAATGCATATCATTCTCATTCAGTACATGACCTCGCAACAACTGGTGCGTCTGTTTACTTCTTTGCTATTTTCTGCACGCGCAGTTTTACAGATAGTAAGAATCTTTATATACGGTTATCTCAGATATGTACTGCAACTAATTTCTAGGTTAATTTTTCCTGTTAAAATAAGCATTTCACAATATTTTAACACATTTTGGATCACAATTGATCACATAAACAAATTGTTGTAAACATTTGGCCGCTCAAGATCATCATCGTGCTAATTTTAGACTTGGATGCGGAAGTGTTGTGCCTTGTGCCGAACACCTGCGTGTTCGAATGGAACAAAAAGCTGAAGGACGACACGTGGAGATATAATACGCATAGATTTTAAATTGTAATTTCTCAATTTTATCTGAATTCACTTCATCCAAATTAATTTTTCTTACATGTGCTTGAAAACCTTGTCTCCTATCAAAAGTGAAATAAGGAATATATAAATCACTCACGCCGATTTTTTTAGCAGTTTATACGTAGAAGTATTTTGGCAACGTTCAAAACCTTACAGATTTCTGAACTTTCCACGCAATGTCAAAAACATTTGTCTGTTTAATTTTCGGCTCGATTCTTGCTGCTTGTGTAGGTAATACATGACAAAGGTGATTAAAAAACACATCCATATTTCATCCACTCCCACATTTACTTGGAACTCAATAGTTTTAATAGCTATCTATTCATTTTCAGCTATTCCCCAGTTACCTCCAAACGTCACAACAAATCAAAGAATAATCGGAGGCGTAAATGTCCGCCAAGGACAACTTCCTTACCAGATACTACTCATTCAAAATCGAGAATTCGTGTGCGGTGGATCTCTCGTAGTCGTCAAAGGAAAGCAACTTATCCTCACAGCAGCGCACTGCGTTATCAGCGGGTCGGCTCAGGAATACTATGTAGTAGCTGGTGACATTGACCGGGGGGATTACAGTGGCCATGAGCAATTTCGATACGTCACCCGAATCATCATCCACGAAAATTATAATCGAGGAATTGGCACATACCCAAACGACATTGCTATTCTATTCATTGAGCCTCCTTTTGAACTGAACAGCAGTGTCGCTCCGATACCACTCCCAAAACAAGGTCAGGATACAAGTGGGACCGTTGTTGTGTCTGGATGGGGTAGAACGTCTTTTAGTTCCAACAGTTTACCGGCCGTTCTTCAAGGTGTTCAGATTCCAGTTGTGCACCAGGACACGTGCCGTCAAGCGTACGCTATAATGGGCTTGACGGTGCTGCCGTCCATGCTCTGTGCAGGCGCAAGAGGAAGGGACTCTTGTCAAGGTGACTCGGGAGGTCCTGTTGTGTCTGTCGATACGGGATACTTGGCTGGAATTGTGTCTTGGGGATTGGTGAGTAGTAATAGTAAAATCAAATTTAATACTTTATAGTTACGCCAAATTAATATTGTACGTTTTTCAATTAATTATTTCAAGGGATGTTCACAAGCGGGTTATCCTGGTGTAAATTCCCGTGTCTCACATTTTGTTGATTGGATCAATAGTAAAGTAAGTCCATAATAACAAGTACATGATTGCTATAATACTGATGGAGACATATTTCAGAAATTGGGTTCATCGCTATGTAAATAACAAATCACATTAACCATGAACCGTGTACCGTTAGCAAATATTAATGCCGCATATTTTTTGAAGAATCCATCAATGATAATTCGCACTAAATAAATTCGTAATTGTGAAACTGATTCGTGACAACAGTTTATCGTGGAGGTGTGTATAATAAAAGTAAGGTTACGAAACTGACGAGTATTGACATATCTGTAATAATGGTTTAATAAAAATAATTACAATGAACATTCCGGCCGCATTTTAAAATATATACAATGTGCAGTCCCGTACTAATCTACCAGATGCCAAAATTATTTCTTGCCATGGATTTATATATTTTCTTTTCAAATCGAGCATCATTTAGTAAGATGATGATGATGACCACACTTATGATTAAGATTTACGAAGGCGAAAAGATCATTGGCCATGCCCGTACCACATTGTCCTGACAAATGGGATTCTTACCATATTACATATATATCCATGCAACTACTCCATTATTATATTTTTTAGTTTATATTGTACTCAATTTACATAATATCATTTTTTGTGCCAGACGTTTAATCATAGAATACTAATCTTGTATCATTATTAATTATCATATCTTAAATTTTGCTTTCTGTAACATTGTCCTGCATTGCTGGACACAATGCTCAATTGTACTCTTGAACAATTCAGATGGACATTTATATAAAATGTTATAAGGGTCGCCATTATGTTTCTTTTGTGAATAAAATGAATCCCCATTTCACAAAAGCTGTTGTGCTGCAATGGATTTTGTTAGCTTAAACTTTCAATGCGGCTCCCATTATAAGCGAAAATACAGCGTTATACAATACAAAATTTTAAATTTCATTCATGTATCAAGGGAATGAAGAGCTGGAGTTTGGTTCCTTTACAGTTTTCCGTGTGACAACATTACAACCATCTTTTTGTTAGGATTTCCAAATAAATGATGGCTATTGCGAATTTGATTGGAGGTGAACATGTAAAGGATCATTGCACTGCCTGCATACCTGACTATTGCTTTTGTTCCGAATATTGATTACCCCTCCTTTGAATAACCTATTTAGAATTTCCGTACTCTCATTTCCTTACCAATTTTATCGCGTGACTGATTTTGCTTACATGGGTCTTAATTAAGTCCATATGAATATATGCACGCCCTCGATTAGAGTGATAAATATCACGCTAATCGAGGGCGTGCATATATTCATATGGACATACATAAACATACATAATTACAAACTATTAGCTAACAAACTGGCGAATATTAAACAATATGGAAATATACTATAGTGACGTGATCGCAAATTGAAACTGAGTGAGTCTGTCAATATTAGTGAAACCGGATAGTTTATATGTATTGGATGCAGATAATGACGAAAGTCACCAATAAGCTCAGATACTGCAACAAAATCAATCAAATAATTAATTTTAAAATTCTAAAGATTGTGACGATTACAATAAATGCATATAATTCTGCCATCACGAAAATTCCACTCACCGCTCCCAGAAAGGAAAAACTGATGGTGAGCATGCTATTGCCGTGAATGCCAACTTCGTTTTTGCTCAGCATATAAAGCACCAGATTAGCTTCGTCCAACGGAACGGATTTGATGTTGTTCTTCTCCCTCAGCCAGCAGTCCACGGAACACATCTATTCCATATATGCACATCCACTTGAATAAAAGTAAATGAAACGTTATGCAACATTTTTGCTAAGTAAACACATTATTACCTGATTATGTATGTCGGCAGAACTCCACAAGGCCAATGCCGCAATCGTGAAGCCGCACAGCCAGTCAGTAATCTCCAGATAATCGACGTCCTCTGTACGGAACACAAGCGTCAGGCTGGTGGAATAATACATGAGGGAAATGATCACGTAGCACGTGACTTGGCTACCAATCGCAACCTTGATAAAGTCGGACAATTTCACAATAGTTTTGAAGTTTGAATAAATTTCTCTCCACACTACGCCGGGACTAGAGTCTCTGGTCTTGTTTGTAGTCACGTCAATAATCTTGACGGACGAATGCTCCAGATTTTGTATATTTTCCGATTGGCTATCTTGATTGCCCTCTTCAATGTCGTGAAGGAGGTCTCCCGCAAATGAATTTGCAATGAGCCACAGAGTTGAAGCAAATGCCAAGACGCATAGGCTCACGAATAGGGCAAAAACGCAACTACGTTTAATATTACAAAATTATACAAGTTTAACTTCTTGATATAAATCGTTGGTGCAAAAATATAACATACCTCGAATAGTACACGACCAGAGTCAGAAATCCTAACATCCCATCCCAAGCGGTTTCAGCACCAACCTTCGGAATAGCTGACATTTCAGATTGTTCGACGAAACAAAATATGTGTTTAGATTGTTGGACAAGTCCATGCCACCATGCGGATGGTATCCAGTGTAAATTGGAAGGTGTAATATAAAGTCCGCCGACCAAGTTCAGAAACAATTTTAGTATGAAGAACCCATACAGCACGTAAAGGAAACTGCGCTTTACGACCTAACAATTTAAACGGAACTTCTCAAATATCTTCATCGTAACTTTGCAAAACATTAAATTAATTTAAAACAATTTACGAATGCTTTCTCTCTCATGAGCTTCCACTGTGGAATGGCATTGATAACACGCAGATAATCGTCGCTATTTAGCCAGAACCTTTTAAAAGTTAAAAGTGTTGAGAAAGCAACAAATATACTATAGATGATGCGCAAATATCGTTTGGGATTGTCAGCTCGAGTCGCAGGGCCGTCGCCAATCATTGCGCTCCGAATCTGGTAGACGTACATGAACTGCGTCACAACATACAGAAGGGCACACAGCACCTGATAAGCAATACAACGGTTAACGCATTCCAACCTAAAGTGAATCTTGATAATTTGTCAGTAGATTTACGCTTACCTGTTGAGGTCTCCAAACACATTTCCTAAATCTTGCCAGCCCTTGCACATTATTCCGGTTAATTTTAAATGGGCTTATTCCAAGCCAGTAAGTGAATTGGAAGAAAGTGAACAGGATACTTGTCAAATCGTTAACATTGCGTCCAGGTAATTTGTCATTCGAATTGTTGTTCTCCTCCCTGGACGAATTGAATTTCAGGAGATTAGGCATCATTGGGCTGAAATTTGTGGTTGTGAATCTGTCTTTATATCCTAAATATTACACGAGGAATAGCGTTCTAAAATATCGAAAACTTCAAGCAGCGAGGATTGCTGACGTATTGAGTGGAGCCAGTAAAAACCAAGAACGCTAGTTGGTAGTACAGGATCGACGAATATTGATTTTTACACTGTTCTAAATTAAAATTTTGTAATTTGTGGATTGGTATTAAAAACGCAATTATGGAGACACGAGTCTTATTATTCATATCTTCTATAATTTTTGTTACTCAATCTATTGAACGATGGAATTTGGCAAGTCATGGTGAACTTGGGTTTTCTGTAGGGCAGAGAATTTTAATTCAATTAGTTATTATTTCAGATATACATTCCTATCTGCTGCTTTCCAATAACATTTTGACAATATCCTGATTTCAACGGTTCGACATGGTTGCTGTGAAGGAACGTGTGGGCACAGAAACCCGGTTTTAGTAGGCAATAGTGATTTGTGATCGCAATAATAAGAGATAATATGAGAGAACAGATTTCGCTCGTCAAATATAATTCGTGGTACAGTCATTTTAATGGCGTATGGTCACCTTTAAAAGTAAATATATCAAAAGGTACTTTATGGATAAATAAAATGATGCGGGTAAATGAAATGTATTTTTTAATACCTTGCATATTCGAATGACTCCATTCGTTTTGGCGTCATTCAAACGTTTAAGCTGTTGAATACCCGTTTTGCCGCATTTGGGACAGGATATGGGATTCTATTAAGTTTGGGGTTTGACCCTGTTGCTGTCAAGTATGCCGAAGGCCTGGATTAGTACAAGTCTTATTATAAATTTCAAGTGTACTAATTTTTGCAATTCAGTTCATTTACCCATTTGATGTCATTCCATTTTAAATTCCATTTTGGGACATGACGTCAAATGATTAAAATTATGACATATTATTAAACATAATCCAATAGCTTATTCGTCAAGTAGCATGAAATCTAGGTCGACAGGAAAAATCAGTAAAAAAGTGGTAAAAAATTTTCCTTGCACACCAGCGTGTGAATTTTTATTTTTCCTCGTCTGAACCACAATTCCTACTAACGTAAATCCACACTTGCAGCAATAAGAACAACACATAATGTTGTTTATTGTAAACATTTACAATAAGCAACATTATGTGCGCACATCGTTTTGTTTAAAATACATGACGTACGTGTTAAACCGACGTAAGATAATGGACATGCACTAAAACATAAACAAAAGGCCCAGAAAGTAAGCCCATACATTTGTTCATCCGGCCAATTTTATATGTATTGGATGCAGATAATTACAAATGTCACCAACAAGCTGAGATACTGCAAAAAAATCAAGCAAGCAATTTTACTATCCTAATCGCTATTATATAATCATGTAATTCTACATAGCACGGAAATTAAACTCACCGCTCCCAAGAAGGAAAAACTGATGGTGAACATGTCATTGCCATGGATTCCGGCTTGGTTTTTGCTCAGCATGTAAAGAATCAAATTAGCTTCATCCACTGGAACTGATTTTAAATTTCTCTTTTCCCTTAGCCAGCAGGCCACAGTACATATCTATTCCATATATGTAAACAGAATACATAATTGTAAGTTATTGCTCAATTAAAGTACCAAGGGAAGACATTGTTACCTTGTTAGGTATGTCGGCAGCAATCCACAAGGACAATGCTGTCAGCATAAAGCCGCAGATCCAGTCACTAATTTCCAGATAGTCAACGTCCACTTTACTCAAAACAAATGTGAGCATTGTCGAGTAGTACATGAGGCAAATGGTCACATAGCAGGTGACCTGGCTTCCAATCGCAAGCTTGATCAAGTCTGACAATTTTACAATTGCTAAGAAATCTGTGAAGATTTTTGACCACATTTGATTGGGACGAGAGTCCCTAGTTTTGTTAGAGGTCACGTCGATAACCTTGACGGAAGAATGCTCCAGTTTTTGGATATTTTCTTGTTCGTTGTCGGAACAACCAAAGAACAAAACTTGGCTATCGTCTAAGATGTCTTCAGAGATATCTGCAGCAAACGAGTTTCCAATTATCCAGAGAGTAGAGGAAAATGCCAAGACGCACAGGCTCAAGAATAGGGAAAAGACGGAACTGTATTAACATTACACACAGGATTAGCTTCATGATATAAATTCATCGTCGAATGCAAGTACAACATACCCGGCATAGTACACAACGAGCGCCATAAATCCTAGTAGCCCATCCCAAGCGGTTATGATTCCTAACGTTGAAACATCAGGCACATTTGAGTATACTGCGAAGCAAAATATTCGCTTAGAGTGCTGGACAAGCGAATGGAGCCATGCGGATGGGATCCATCGTAAATGGGAAGGAACAATCCAAAGTCCGCCGACCAAATTTAGAAACAATTTAAGGGTGAAGAATCCATAGAACATGTAAAGGAAGCTGGGCTTGATCACCTAATAACGTTGTAAATATTACCCTTGAACTATTTTCTTCCAAATTCGCATAACAAGTTACTACATTTATATAACTTACAAATGGGTTCCCTCCAATGAGATTCCTCGATGGAATGGCATTGAGCACCCGCAAATAGTCGCTGCTATTTAGCCAGAACCTCTTGAAATTTAGCAGCGTAGAGAAGGCAACAAAGACCAAGTAAATGAGACGCAAATATCGCTTTGGATTGTCCGGTTTAGACGCAGGGTCGTTCCCGTTCATTGAGTTCCGAATCTGGTATATGTGCAGGAATGGGGTCACAAGATACAGAAGACCACATAGCACCTGATTATAAATAATACGGTTAACACATTTCACTCTAAAAGTCAATCAATTTGATAAATTTGAGTTTCGAGCTATATTTAATCCTACCTGTTGAAGTCTCCAGGTCTTTTTTCTGAATCTTGGCTGCCCTTGGACATCATTCCTAACAACCGTAAATGGACTTATTCCAAGATAATACGTGAATTTGAAGAAAATAAACAGAATACTCGTCAAGTCGGCAACATCCTCTTTATGTAATTTCTCATCCCGAGTTTTCGTTCCCGTTGGACGGACAGAATTTAAAGCCATTTGGCGTTGCATTGAAGCTTCTGGCAGCAATATTTTGTTGGCTTAAGTATAGCCGACAAGTAATATTCTACAAGTGGAGAAGCTCATATACTAATTGTAAGTTTGCTGGCGTGTGAAGTGAATCGGATCAGACTGTTGAAGCGAACAACCATGATTGGCCATGCGGGTAATGGGATATTGATTGTCATCAGTCTGTTCTATATTGCAAGTTTTAATTTATCGGTTCGTGTTTCAGAAATAGGATTTATCCTGTATAATGAGCTTCGTTATGAATATATTCGCTATAAGATTTGTTAACTGGTAGAATCGATATCTCCTTCCGTTAGACCAAGTGACTTTCATCCGAGCTCAGTCAATTCGAACTATAAATTCATCTTATAAATAAAAATAAAATAACGTGCCCATGCAGAGATGAGCAGAAGGGATTGCGGTAGTCATGAATATATTCTGATGTATTGATGTATACAATTTTGAAAATTTGTGAGCACCTTTCTACATGATTCGTTTGCATTATTATCAGTTATTATTATTATGAGCTGCTGGCAGCCAATATAAAAAAGGTGCCAGCTTGTGCAAAACAAAATTGTATTCAACAAAGTGGTTCATAGACGACGCAAAATTGGATAGGCTGTGTTACTTATCACGTACAAAATATCATTTTTGAGGAATGTCGATATGTGTAGCGTGACCGTGATAAAAAAGGCAATAAACAATATAGTGGGTCATTGATTATTACGCTGCTATAAATTAAAACTGTGTAATTTAATTTATGGGTTCGTGCTGAAGAAGTACAATTGGCAGGGAATGAGTTTTGGTATTAAAATCATTTACCAGAAAACCTGTATTTAATAAGGACAATATAATTTAATATAATAGTCCACATCTAAACTGCTTTTTCGTGGCACTCTAATATAACCATAGTCTCCAATTTTCACCAAAATATCAAACTTGACATAAAATGTCATACATATTTCAATATTGACACCTCCGACATTTGCGAGCACATGATAGTGGAGTGATCCTTATTCAATTTATAATTTTGAGCCAGAGAAGATAAGCGTGCCAGTTGTTGACCTTTGCTCCCAATTATTAGTTTAACTGTTGCCATAACAGTGTTGTGTATTACACAACGGCAACCCCCCAGTGCCCTCCACCATTCAATTTGGAGCATAACCGTTATTCATCATGTTTAGAACCCGATGGGTGATTATATTTAGTTACTATTTATGTTATTTGCCCATTTGACGTCGTCATGCAATTGTAAATTGTATTTGGACACTGGTGTAAAATTATTTTACTTATTGCACACTATTGAATGTAATCCAATTTCGTGTTCATGAAATAGCATGAAATCTATGTTGATAGGAACAAGCCGTCCAAAAGTGGTAAAAAACTTTCCTCGTACGCCAGCAGTTACATTTTTTTCCTGATCTGAACCACAATTCTAAGTAACGTAAATGCATGGTTGCAGCATGTATGTATGTACCAAATAGTCATTGAACTTACTTTGGAAATTCTGTACACGCTGCTCAATATTTCAGCAGTCCAAACCACAGTCATGTCAAACATGTTTTAGGAAGAAAACTCGTATAACCAGTTCCATTGTCACAGAGATTGAGAGTTACCGTGTATCAGTCTCATTGCTGCTACCCCAAAAACATGTAAAATACTTACATGCAGCATCAGTTCAGTTTTTGGTGCATCAAAGTGAACATCCTTCAGTATTGTACTTTCCACTTGGCCACTTGGTATACTGACAGCTACGTTGACCATAAAACATTTCAAAATGGATGGCCCGTCCGAAAATTGGACAGCGCCCATAGTAACCGTTTCACTGGCCCTACTTTGTTTTGCAATTTGGATAAAGCAACTGTATTCCAAAGGCGAAAAGTACTTGTTTCCACCTGGTAAGCTTTCATTTTTAATCCACTGATACTAGCTGAGCGTAATAAACTTGTTGCATTGAAAGCAATTCTACTTCACATTTGCAGGACCACGCGGCCTCCCACTGATTGGCAACATACATTCATTTGTGAGGACACACTTTCTGCTCAAGCTTTCCGAATGGGCCACCGAGTTTCCAGACATGTACACCCTCCATCTCGGGCCAAAACGTGCACTTGTTGTAAATGATGTGGTCAAAATGAAAGAGATTTTTGGAATATTTCCCGCATCAACCGGGAAACTACTCACACACACATTTGTGCTTCCGTTTGGAGGGAAATATGGGATATTCTGCGCAGAAGCTCACGAGTGGGCAGAACAGAGACAATTTTGTGTCAAGAATCTAAGAACGTTTGGTCTCGGAAAGGGATCCACAATGGAGCCTTTGATCGTTGAAGAAGTTGACGACTTCATCGCGTGGCTGGAAAAGGAAGGCGCCAATAATCGACCCATCAAGATTTTAAAAGATCTGCAAAAGTCAACATTTAACTCATTGTGGACACTGGTAACGGGAGAAAAAATTGGGGACAATCGATTCGCTGACATCATGGAAAACATTGTTGATTCACTTCAAAACGCTGTGAATTCGGGGCTCATGGTATTGCCATGGCTTAAACATATTGCCCCGGAAAGGTCAGGGTTCAATTGGCTGCAGAGAGCAGGCATGGATGCAAACAGTTTCATTGTAGAATATTTTGAGGAGCATGAAAGCAGTTTCCACGATGGATCCCCGCGAGATTTTATTGACGCCTTGATAGAGCAACTGAGAACGGAACAGGATCCTGGTTCCACATTTTACGGAGCCGAGGGACGAAAGCATGCAATAGGAATAATTCTAAGCCTGCTATTGGCTGGTGGAGATACCACCGCAACCACCCTGACGTGGCTAATATTTTACTTGTGCTCCCACCCAAAAGTTCAGCGGAAGCTGCACGAGGAAATTGACAGAGTGATTGGCAAGGATAGAGATCCGAGTTTGAAGGATAAATTGGGGTAAACTTACCACTCGACAATATACATTTTTTTATCACAACGTTGCATTATAAAATGGCATTAAGATGTATTTATTTTATCTTTATCGTTTGCAGAATGCCCTACACTGAGGCGTTAATCTTGGAGACGCTTCGGAAATCCTCCTTGACTCCCCTAGGCACAATTCATGAACTCACTGAGGATACTCGGTTTTATGAGTACCACTTTCCCAAGGGAACAATACTGATTTCTAATTTGTACCATGCCCATGTCAACAGAGAGACGTGGGGCGATCCGGAAATATTTCGACCAGAGAGATTTGTAGATGGGGACAAGTCGCTGAGGGAGAATGTGGTGGCGTTTCAGGTTGGGAGGCGGCAGTGTTTGGGGGAAGGGTTTGCTCGAGAAACCATGTTTCTATTTACGACCAAGCTGTTGCAAAAGTTTGAGTTTAGTGGGGATCCAAATATAGAGGTCAAGGAATATTTAGAGCCTCATATGGGAATACTCTTGCCACCAAAACGCTTGCCAGTTGTGGTTACAACCAGGCCAAGGGACTAAAAGGGAGTTTTAAAACCCATGCTATAAAACCGTGTGCTTGTTTGTTAAATAAAAATAATATATAATGTCGCTTGAACTTTAAACTATTGAAAGTACAATGTATGCGAATCGACATGAAAAAAACATACCTATTTTATTATTATTTCATGTCACTAAATTTGTCGTCATGGTTTAATACGTACATACGCCAATGATTAGCCATCCGCTTGATTTGTTCAAAGATAATAAATATCAGATACCTATGCATATGGGCATACTAAACTGGGTAGTCAATAGCATGCGACCATACCTTGTCCAGTATAGCATGTTTCATCACTTACCTAACTATCATGCATTCAGCGTTAGCGTAACATAAAAACTTGTTGTCGCATTCCATCACTCAGTCAGTATTCAGTATAAACAAGTATGGGATTGCTACTACTTCAGCAGCAGAATGTAACCTTGTATTCAGTCAAGGTCAAGACAAGCTAACCTGTTTGCTCAGTAAAAAAATATTATGGTAGGCAGTAACCAGAACCTCATGAACTATGTTCAGCTTCGACGTATTACAATACAATCAACAATCAATATAATTTTATCATTGAATCATGCAGCTGATGAAATTGCATTGAGTCTCAATGTAACCCAACTATCATATCTGAGTTTTTTACGTCGGTTGAATGAGCTTAAAAATGGGAAATTCTGTAGACAATTGAACGAATCTTCTACTAGGATTTTCATTAGGATAAATATAAATAGCCATTTCCAAAAGGATAAACGCAAACCACAAAATTACATTTCCCCTTCACACACTCGCATTATATTAGTATTTCGTCGTCACGATGTATCATTTCAAGCGGCATTTTTATTCGTAATGACTCGAGAGGAAGAATTCAATAAAATGGAACTGCGTAATTATATGGCTACATAAAACCAGAAATAACTATATATCAGTTTTTTATTTTCCAGTTGACAAATTGGCAATAGAGAAAATGTATCAAATGGGTTTCTCAGAGATACAGGAACACTATTCAGCTTTCTCAATTTGTCACATTCCAGTTTACTGTATACACGTGGAAAAATCGTCACTTTTAATTTGCATTGTAGTCCCAGGTGTTGTTATTATTTCATTCCATTCAGCACAATAATTGCACCAATCATCATAAACTACTGAGGACGACTTATGTCCTATTAGTGGTATATATTATATATTATGTAAAACAATATTTCTGCTACATCTTTTTGTTTACGTGTATTGGACGCATATAATGAAAAATGTCACAAGCAGACTAATGTACTGTAAAGAAACCAAAAAAAGTGTTTAAGACACGTGAACCTTTCATCATGAGAAATGCGAAATGTGAAAGTAATATATTATTACTTACCCCTGCCACAAATGGATACGAAATAGTGAATATGTTGTTTCCGCGAATTCCAATCTCGTGCTTGTTAATCTTAAGCAGTACAAGGTAAGCCTCATCAGTGGGAACAAACTTCATATTGTTGCTGTGTGCCAGCCATGTCTCCGCAGCTTGCATCTGATGAGTTCAAATTTGTAATAATTCGAAACACCCCGAGAAAGTCAATCATTGTAAATCATGTAATATCCATACACGCATTCATACGTATACTCACCTTATTTGTTATGTCTGCCGAGATGAGATGAGTTGACGCATTCAGGATATAAAAGGATATCAAGCTAAAGCTTCCCAGGGCATCCTCAGTAGTGAACAATGCGTCGACATATATCGAATAATATATCAGAAACACTGCCAAATTGCAAGTGACTTGACTTCCCACAGCGACGTTAATAGCATTAGACAGGTTCCGAATGAATTGGAAATTCTCAAAGATTACTGACCACTTTTGACGCGGATTTTTACCTGGTGGCCTACTAACCTTCGCATCAACAATTCTCGCTGACCAACATGGGATCACCGATAAATTTTCCATAAAATCATCCTCAACATCTTCGTCTCCGTTCAGTTGAATATCATTGAGAATGTGATGGGAAAAAGATTTTGCAGCTATCCACAATGTGAGGGCAAACATGAAAAGGCAGACATCCTGAAATTCTCCCAGCATAAACCTGTATTCATAACGGATTTCATTTACGATTACAAAAAGGTTAGCATTAACTCATTCACTTTGACGGAAAAAATATATCAACAAAGGACTTACCTCATATAATTTGCAAGCAGCATCAACATCATTAAAATCCAATCCATGAATGTCATTTCTCCGTCCTCATTAACAATTGTTGCTTCAGGCGGTTGTGAAAAGCAGAACACAAATTTAGACTGCTGAACCAGTCCTCTGAGCCATCGTAGCGGCGTCCACGATGAAACGGGTGTCACAAAACTCTGTCCCGCAATTAAAAGCACAATGGCCTTGATGGTAAAGTAGCCGTAAAATGAGTACAGGAATGCCGGTTTGGTGAATTTCGCCATTCTTGCATTGGTGAATGGGAAATTTTTCCCCTTTATTGTAACGTTTAGCACATTCAAGTATTGCTTGCCATTCAAAAGTAGTCGCTTGATTGTCACCACTTCGTACAAAAACGCACAGAATCTATGGAAAATCCGGAAATATGTTTTCGGGTTGTTCAATAAATGAGACATGTCGTTTTGAAATGTAGAACGGCATTCGGAGATCAACCGGAAAATGCGCAGAATATAGAGAAAAACGCTAATGACCTGTGTACAAGATAATTTTCAGAATTTGTTGTAATTCAAGTAATAATTATATGGTGTATATGTTTATTATAGCTACGATTTGTTCATGTACCTTGTGTGGTATCCCCGCCTTCTTAAAATAAAACTGTTGTTGTTTCTCGTCCCTGGCGAAACGATACGGGGTCAAACCTAGGTAGTATGTAAACTGAAAGAAAGTATAAATGATATTTGTCACGTCTGGGAATCCACGGGAAGTCAATTGCTCGCTGCTGCCTTCTGTCATTCCGTAGGCTGATGGCAAATCTGCAGTTGATTTTTAAATTTTCATATTCCCTTGCTTTGCCGTTCATGAATACGAAAGGGGAAAATGTCTAGGGCAATAATAATATAACGCTTATTCTCTTAACCTATGAGTATTCTAAATGACAGTTTTCTTCATTTTTCACACAAAAATATACAGCACTGATGACTACGCACCTAATCGGTCTTCACTTTTGGATTGGTGTTCTACCATGCGGTACCTTTATACAAATGTATTCAATTATTTTAACTCACTAATGACTTTGATGATGACTCACTAATGATGTTTATGAAAACAACTTGATATTGCCTACTGTAAACAAATTTTCAACACCACTGTCTCTTGTGTGACACTGATAAGTATTTTGAACAAATCGTGAATTCAAGAAAGTTTAGGCAAATTTGCCAGATTAGGCTAATAAGTATTATGTCAATGTTTGCAGAATGCCAGCATAAATACGCTAGATAATTGGATTTCCTCAATTGGAGCTGAAAATTGCACTAATTGGTGACAACTTTCTTTCGGCCTAAAATTTGCCGGTTTTGACACGGAAAAATACTTTACCTTATTGTAATGGTTAGTTTTTGTTGGAGTGAAAACATTTTAGCAGGACAACTAAAAAGCGGACAACTACATTTGCGCCAGATTCGAGTAATTTGCGAGGTATTGGGAAATTAAAACATTTCATGGCATTCCGCTTGACAGTTTAGAGGAATGTTATCCTGGTGAAATAAATTGTTGGTGCGTGACGCTTACACTACGATGGTAAAAGTGACGTTATTGACTTGACGTATCATTTTGGTGTGCAGACATGAAGAGACAAATATGCTTTCCATGACATTTTATATTAAATTTTCACAGAGGAAAATCATTTTCCGAGAATGATCAACTGAGCATAAGGAAAACTGCTTAGTGGAATGGAACATGAAACTGGACACCGGCGTCTTTGTTGATCAGGAACAGGCACACTTGAACAAGCATTACGTTACTTTATATTAGTTGAAAAATTAACTGCCGTGAGATAGTTCGAGCGTATAGGCATTGTCGTTGACATGGCGAAGGGAAATTAGGTTATTTTATTTCTTTATGTTTCGATTATTGCAGGAAATTGCTATCATCATCTATTAGCATGTTGATTTGTGTTGCTCAAATTTGGTTATTGCGCATTGGGGGAGATGCATGGTTCATCCTCAATGCCAGATACAGTTGTAATAAAAGGTGCCAATTAGTTCTGAAGCAGGACCGAGTTAAATGTTAATTAAAGTAATGTGCTTATTTACATTAATGTAAACTATTATCTTGCTTGTATCCTAAGGCTTGTATCCTAAGTTAGAGGAGAAACCAAACACAACATTTTTATTCATTTGCTATGTTTTAGAGTACCTATACACAGATGTACAATAAACAAGATACATTAAATTGCATAATATTTTCACATTACATTTTTTAACCAATCTATTAAAAAAGAACATTCAATTCTATTACGTCATCAATAATTATTGCTTAAATGTCCTTCTACCTCTAAAGTATGTAATTCTACATTCTATAAGCACAGGACTCGCTTTCTGTTCAAGCCAGGCGCAAGCGAGCAGGAATAGTTGACTTGCAGAAATGGTGATGTGATGATGATATCACATGTCATGGTATGGATCTGGCTAGTTACTTGTCTTCTGGTGTGATGATGTTCTGAGCTGCACTGTTCGTCTTAAGCTTGGTGAGCCTCTTTGTAAGCCGCACCGTTCATACTCGCCGCTGCGCGATTTGATTCGCCAGCGAGCATTCATACGTCAACACTATTGGCTGTGTCACTCATTTATCACCATCACCTTCATAGAACAAGACTATTGCACCGGAACCAAACTTTAAAAGTTCAAAAGTTAACCAGTGTTAGTAATTTTTATAAAGCAAATAAGCCGATTTCTGGTAGAACACACTTCAGTGATTCTACCAGTGTATTCAGATTATCTGTACAGTGAGTGTACGACATTCTTTAGGGAGTTTAGTCAGTGATGTTAGTGTCTGCGCACGATTGCTATTTGTTTAGCATTGAAACTACTCACTTACTAAAACAACTAAAAAAAACACACACCCAATGCACAGCTGAGATGAATACACTGGCAGAATCGCTGAAGTCTGTTCTCCCAAAAATTGACTTATTTGCTTTATAAAAATCACGAACACTGATTAAATGATGAGGTTTAACAGCACTATTGCTACAAATGCCACTTATTATACCGACGCAAGACAACGCAACGTAAGCGTAAGGAGGAAAGGATGATATGCTCTCCAATCGTTATTGTGGGCAAACGCAGTTAGGCTGCCTATAATATAACTTAGGGATCGCTTGATCGAATGCCAAAATATATGAGGGGGTCATATAGTAAATACGCTAAGGGGGTCATATAATGAATACGCTAAGGGGGTCATATAATGAATACGCTAAGGGGGTCATATAATGAATACGCTAAGGGGGTCATATAATGAATACGCTAAGGGGGTCATACAATGAATACGCTAAGGGGGTCCTATATTAATTACGTTAAGGGGGTAATAAAATAAATACGTTAAGGGGGTCATATAATAAATACGTTAAGGGGGTCATATATTAAATTCGCTAAGCGGGTCACATATTAAATACGCTAAGCGGGTCACATATTAAATACGTTAAGGGGGTCAACTATTAAATACGTTAAGGAGATTAAATATTAAATACGTTAAGGGGGTCAACTATTAAATACGTTAAGGAGATTAAATATTAAATACGTTAAGGGGGTCATATAATGAATAAGTGGGCACCGCGGCGAATATAACTGGTGTAGTTCATACTCAAACTAAGTTTACCCACAATATCGAATGATATGTATTCCATCCTTTCTTTATGCTCCTCCCGCAGAACCGTCTTCTTCATCCTCACATGGAAATCAGGGACTCCTGCGTTAATCGTCGTTGCGCGTATTTATCATATTATTTTAATAACATCTTTAATCAACTCAGGATAATGCGGTCACGAGAAGTACATTCTACCAACATTTCCTTAAATATATTTAAAACATTCACATGCAGAGGGTAAGATTTACATGAATAATTTGATGTGGAAATGTGATATTAGACTACCTACAAGTAGCATTAATTTAAGTGCCCAGTCGAAGAGTGCACATTTGAATTGACTGTCACAAGACCCGTATATATTAATAATTTGCACCACAATTTTACTACTATTCCGTCGATGGTTATATACCCTGATAAATAGTTTTGTGTATGTACACCGTCACGATTATTATCCTTATCAAACACAATTTTACTGCAGTAAAATGTATTCCCGGGTCCAAGGCCCCAACATTCAAGTGTATTGGACACATATAATGAAGATTGTAATCAAAATACTCGAGAGCTGAAATAATTCATAATTAAGGCTGTAGTAAGTGATAGTAAGTGTGGACAATTAAGAAAAAATCAAACATATCCAAACTTTATGTTGTAAATACTTACCCCAGGCAGAAATGGATAAGAGATGGTGAACCGATTATTGCAACGAATTCCAATTTCGTTTTTATTAATCTTTCTCAAAACCATATACGCCTCATCCATGGGAACATACTTCATGTTGTTATTATGTGCTAACCAAGACTCGGCTGCGTGCATCTAAAAATTAGATTAATGTCATATAATTATTTGACAGTTTCTTAAAACCATAATTTACCATTTCATGGAATATACATACCTTATGCGTTATGTCGGCTGAAATGAGAGGCATTGACGCATTGAGAATAAAAAATGAGACCAAGCTGATCCCTCTCAAAACATTCCCAGTTGTGAATATTCTGTCCAAATGAATGGAATAGTACGTGAGGCACATTGCTAAATTCCAAGTCACTTGACTGCCCACAGCATTGTTAACGGCAATTGACAATCTCCCAATAAACTGATAATTCCGATAGATTCTGTTCCATGTGTCAAGTGTATTCCGGGGTTTCTCAGTTTGCACTTCAATAATCGCCACAGGCAAACGAGTTATCGTTACCGTATCGTCAACGGATTCCTCCATAGAAACATCGTCGTTTTGCATTTCAAGGAAAATGTCGTTGGAAAAAGACTGAGCTGCTCCCCACAAAGTAAGTACAAAAGCCAATAGGCAAACATCTTCAAATTCTCCCAGCATGAACCTACGAAAATGGACAAAAGATCGAAGGGGTATATTACGTCAGTAAAAATGCATTTGACGGACTTAATGAGGCTTGATTTAAGAAACCTACCGTATGTAATTTGAAAGGAACATCAATGTGAACAGAAAGCAATCCTCGAAAGTTACGTCCCCTACCACCGGGGGAATGGTTGAGTTTATTGGTGGGGAGAAACAGAAAACAAATTTCGACTGTCGGACGAGTCCAAAAAATATGTGTCAAGTGTCCAGGTAGACGTCCGTGTCACAAGTCCGTGCCCTCCCACCAACAGCACAATAGCCATTATAGCGAAGTAGCCATATAGCGCGTACAGAAACCCCGGTTTGGTATACTATAAGATGTTAAGAACCTATTTTATGGAATCTTGTCAATTTTCTTAAGGTAGTACGGAATTTAGGCTCACCCAGAAATCACTTGATGGAAAATGCTTCCGCCTAGAAACAACATTTAGTACACCAATGTACTCTTTGCTGTTGAAAATGAGCCGCTTCAGGGTCACTGCATGATATACCAGGTCAACAGTACGGCCGAAAATGCGAAAATGTCTTCGGGTTGTTCTTGAGGTTATGCCAATGGTTGTGAAGTGTGGCGCGAGCGCTGGATATTAAATTGAATGTCAGCAATATATAAAGGAAAGCACATATGACCTGTTAACAAATTAGAAGTTTTAACCAGCTTATTGTGGAAGGAATACGTTGTATTTAAATCCATTCGGGGTGAGATTTTTTTACTTACCTGTTGTGGTCTCCAAATTTTTTTCTTGAATGGCAACTGACATTTGACATCTCTCACTACTTTGAATGGACTTATCCCAAGATAATATATGAATCTAATGAAAATGAATAGAGCGTTTGTCAAATCGGCACCCCCTTGTCGCTCAAGCGCAACATTCGAAATTCGTTTCCTTCCCAATGGACGAATAAAATTAACAGGCATAGCGCCTGACGTTGTCACTGCATTAAAAACGTTGGGTTTGCATTAGCGTCTATAATTTGCAATATACAAATTATTTAGCTTGACTGTCGGAATATGTGGTTAGTAACTTCCATAATGTTATGCGCATTGTCGGCCCGTCTGAGGATTGTATCGACCAGCAAGGAACCAGTGTCGCCAATATCGTGAGATGGAATATTGATTCATATGTATACTCCAGCCGAACAGGATATGTAGAAATTGACACTGCTTATTTCGGCCTATTTGACACTGCGGTATGGAAGTGTTGCTAATGTGGACAGCATGTAATGAATACGATGTGCGTCATTTGGGTATTTTCAGAAAACCTAATTACAATTAGTAATTAGTTTCTTTTTATATCGCCAGTATTCCGACGACTATATGTCTGAAAGTTTACACAAATCTTGAAGAATTGTAACGTCCATATAACATTTCTAACATTTCCATGTACATGCAGAGAGAAGATTACTATCTAATTGTTTTATCGACCGAAGTATGTAATCGTACTTTGTGTATGCATCCTACTAGCAACGCTTCCTGTTATACAGAAGCCAAGATCCCTGGATCATGTCCTCGACTTCCGATCTGCTTGATTATGTGAAGTGAAATTGTGATGCCGAACCGTGGTTTGATGATGATGACGGTATTGGTTGTTACTCACAACTTCCGTTCAGCTTACTCATAATATTTATTTATTATTATTAAACATTCATTATCTTTTGTGGTGTCATATTACTAACAATCCGTCCAAGTTTATTAAACGTGATTACAATATTAGTACGTACACGTGCAGGGAATTTTATCCTCCGAATCCGCAAATCAATATTCACAATTTTTGATGCAGTGAAATTGAACTCCTTCCACAGCTTCAGCGTTCAAGGGTATTGGACGCATATAATGAAAATTGTAATCAAAACGCTCGTGTACTGAAAAATTCCATAATTATGGCTCCAATAAGTAATAGCACATGTGTTCAATTAAGAAAAATTCAAATATATTCAAACGTTGTGTTGTGCTTACCCCAGCCAGAAATGGATATGAGATGGTAAACCGATTGTTGCAACGAATACCAATATCGTTCCTACTGATCTTTCTCAAAACCATATAAGCTTCATTGCTGGGAACATGCTTCATGTTGTTCTTGTGTGCCAACCATGACTCAGCTGCTTGCATCTATTAATTAAATTAATCTAATTTAAGTATTTGCCAGTTCCTTAAAATCATAATTCACCATTTCATGTAATATACATACCTTATGCGTAATGTCGGCTGAAATGATAGGCATATACGCGTCGAGAATAAGGAATGAGACCAAACTGAACAGCCCAATACATCCGCAGTTGTGAATATTCTATTCAAATTGATAGAATAGTACGTAAGGCACATTGCTAAATTCCAAGATATTTGACTACCCACAGCATTGTTAACGGCATTTGACAAGCTCCTAATGAATTGATAATTCCGGTGCATTCTGTGCCATGTGTCAAGTGTATTCCGGGGTTTCTCAGCATGTACCTGAATAACCGTCATTGGCAAATGATGCATCACTACCTTGTCCTCATCAGAATGCGCTATACAACCAGCTTCGTTATGCATCTCAAGGATAATGTCGGAGGAAAATGAATTTGCTGCCATCCACAAAGTGAGCACAAACGCCAACAGACAAACGTCTTCAAATTCTCCGAACACGAACCTACAAAAATTGAAAAAGCGTATGGACATATGTCGTCCGTTGAAAAAATATGATGAGATTTGCTATAAGAAAATTTACCGCATGTAATTTGACAGGAACATCAATGTGAACAGAAGGCCATCCTCGAACGTGATATTCGCAACCACGGAGGAAATTGTAGAGTTTACAGGCGGGGAAAAACAAAATACAAATTTAGACTGGCGAACAAGTCCATGAAAATATGTGGCAGGTGTCCAGGTAGAAATTGGGATTACAAAACCTCTTCCAGCAATCAACAGAACTAATGCCTTTATAGCAAAGTAGCAGTAAAACGCGCATAGAAATCCTGGCTTAGCAAACTAGGATCACAAGAAGCTGCAATAAGAACTATTGTTAAACTGTGCATAAATAAAGTGCTATATTTTGACTCACCCAGCTTTTACTTGATGGAAAATGTTTTCCCCTTGCAATAATATTCAATACACTAATATACTCTTTGCTGTTGAAAATGAGTCGCTTCATTGTAACAAAATGATACAGCTGTAAAACGGCACTGCTGAAAACGCGAAAATATGTCTTTGGGTTGTTCCCAAGATTATGCCAATGGTTGTGAAGTGTAGCTCGAGCGCTGGATATCCAATGGAAAATGAGTAATAAATAAAGGAAAGCACAAATGACCTGTTAACAAATTAAAAAATATAATGCAAGCCGTTTTGCGCAAGGAAAAATGTTTTGATTACATCAATTTGTAACACTGTTTTTCTCACTTACCTGTTGGGGTCTCCAAATTTTTTTCTCGAAAGGCAGCTGACATTTTGCAATCCGCACCACCTTGAATGGATTTATCCCAAGATAATATGTGAATCTAAGGAAAATGAACAGAACATTTGTCAAATCGCCACTACCGGGTCGCTCAAGCTTAACAATCGTAACACGATTTGTGCCCCATGGACGAATTATATTTAGAGGCATAGAACCCGGCGTTTTCACTAATAAATATCGTTGGGGATATCGTCAAACTGCATGGGTTAATACATTGAAGGCATTGGATTTGCATTAGCGTTTAGTATCTGTATTCTCCTAATTATGTAGTTTGAGTGTCGGAATATACTGCGTTGAAATGTTTTTTGTAGAAACTCGAATTATCTTAGGCAAACATTGGCTGCGCTTCAGAGGATTCAAAACTACTAGTAAAGAGGGAACCAGCGATATCAGTATCGCATGATGGAACTTTGCGTAACTTACTCTAGCTAAATTGACAGTTCTTATTTGAGTCGTTGTGACACTCTTTAGTATGGTGGTGTTGGTTATGCAGTAAGAATGTAGTGAATACTAAAAGTATGACATTTAGATATTTTCAAAAAAAAAGAAGAAGTAATTTGAATTATTAATTGCTTTCCGTTTATAACCTAGGTAGTTAAAGATAGCATGTCTGCCTCTTACATTAATTTACATACGTATACATGAAAGTTTACATGAATGCTAGAAGCCTCTTACCGCCTTTACAAAATTTCGAGCATTTCCATCTACACATGTAGGGAGCGGAGATGATGAGATTGACAATCGATAATGAAATCCGACAAAACACTAGCATGTAGATATTATGTCAACCTGGCGACCAGGACTCTTGCCAAGCAATATACGAAGAATTCCCGTTTATGGTGCTGTTGATACTTGGCGTTGCAATATATGCAAATTTGCAAATGCAAATATATCTAGCGCTGTCATAAATGGATACATAACTTTTGCTTTCCATCAATATATGTCATTAGTATATTTCTTGAGTTGATATTTTACATTTGTGTGCATTTGTATATTAATAATTTACGTGCTAAAATATAATTATGGAGTGTTAATCATGACTAGTTTTTTAAGCTAAAATGGCATTACACAAATATGGCTTTGTTGACGGATGTGCGAATGTTCTATACTCTTCCATCAGTTTCATTCACTTTGGACGCAGATAATGAAGAACGTCGCCAATAGACCGATATACTGTGAACAAAGTTTTAAGACACTGTATGTTACGATTCGATATTTTTAAAGTGCATTTGCTTTTCAATTTTCTAAACATGGATACATACGCCACCCAAAAAGGAATAGGTAATGATGCAGACATTACTGCCATGAATTCCAATTGCATTTTTGTTGAGCAAGTAACGAACATCATTAACCTCATCCAGGGGCACTGATTTTCGGTTGTCCTTCTGACTAAGCCAGGAGTCCACAGCACCCATCTGTTCGAGAAATTAAAATATCCCATCGCACTATGGATATGCATACATAACGGAGTCGCATAAATTGCCAAACTTAATCTATGTACTTGATTAGGTATGTCAGCAGAAACGCATAGAAAGCACAAAGAGATGATTAATCCAGTCAACCAAGTAAGTATATTCAGCACGTTTCGAGACTCTCGCGTGAATATCCACGTCATAGAAATCGAATAAAACAAGAGGAAATCTACCAATTTACGCAGGACTTCGATTCCATTTGCGGACTTTATCAACTCAGACATGTGTACAATAGCTTGAAAGCTGGCATACATTTTGGTCCACATCTGGCTGGCACTTAAATCTCCGGTTTTACCTGTTTCAACCTCAACTATATTAACCGAATCTCGCTTGCATGGTGGCAGACCTTTCGTTTGGCCATAGGCGCGTATTAATTTGTTGTGATTGTCTGACGGGTGAGTCAAAATGTCAGTCGCAAAGGAGTTTGCAATGAGCCATAGCGAAATTGCAAATGCCAGTGGACAAATATTCCCGTAGGAATGTACAACCACAAATCTGCAAATAAACCGCATTTGTTGTTAGTATCGTATAAATGTTAATCGCATCATTTCAATCAAGAGAAATCGAGTATCTTTGTAGATTTATTTTGGAGTGTCAGAAGCTTTTAATTTTGTAAAACGAACAAACCTGCTGTAATATGCTAGTAGAATTAGACATGCCAAAAGCCCGTCCCAAACTGTAATCGTGTCAATATCGGGAATGCCTGGTACGTTTGCGGGATGTGAGAAATGAAACACATGGTTGGACCGTCGCACCAGCCCACGTAACCACAAAGAAGGACTCCAGCTCAGGTTGTGAGGTATCCACAGACTTCCACCCAAAAAGGTCCAAAACCAGTCTCATGGAAAACAGACCATAGAGAAAGTATAGTAACCTTTGTTTGGTAAGCTTTCAATGTCAACAAAATATATCAATTACGTTTAAAGTAGATTATTATTCATTCATATTCTTGATAGACCACATGTAGAAATAAAAACTAATTCCATTTAACTTACACATGACTTGGGTCCAATGACATTTTCATTCCGTGCAATAGCATTTAGTACACGCAAATAGTCATCGCTATGGAGCCAGTATCTTCTCAGGTTGACAATTTTGGTGCCGAAAGTAAAAAAGAAGGTATTTATGATGGCTATGTAAGCCTTGGGATTGTGAATCTTGGATACTGCGCCATCAAAATGTAACGCACTCCGAACATCTGATATGTTCGGGAATATCGTCAGTATATGGAGAATGACACATAGGACCTGTTCGTAATCAAAGAGGTTACTTAAATTCTCATCAAAGGTCAATTAACGGAGGTTTACCTGTTGAGGTCTCCACACCTTTTTGCTAAACGTAAGTCCCAGCGATCCATCTCTCACAATCTTAAATGGACATATTCCAAGATAATATGTAAACCAAAAATAAATTAAATAATAGAATACTTGTGAAGTCAGTGTATCCGCTTTCCGCAAATTTGTGTCTTTGTCCGAATGTCGTCCTAGAGGGACGAATAATTTTTACGGGCATCTCGTCCTGATGCGTTGCAATTACTGTGCTCATATTTACAGTTATTATATGCTTGACATACAGAGGGTGCCCATACTTTATTCTGCCACCCACGCGCGATTCTTTTGTCGGACGGGTAAATATTGGCAGGTTGTAAGTTTTTGTGGATCATTGCAACCTACTTAACTATGTGTTAGCCGAGTTTTATAATGAAAGGTCTCAAAATCCCTAAAAAATGTACATATGGGACGATTTTAAGGTGTACCTCCACCATGATGTAGCGCCTTCACTCACGGCAAACAAAACTCAGCGGTATTCGGTAGAGTTACGGAAAAATAATGAACCAAAGCTCATTTCCAGCTCTGATATACCCGTCAAGTCTCCCCATATCCCTCCCATGAGCATACTTGGATTTAGGCTTTTGAAACAAGCTACCGGGAAGCGTCGGGCCAGAACTTTTTAATGGTCTTTGGAAATGTGGCAAATGAGAATGCTAAAAGATTCCTCGTACTCTGGTCAGCACCGTATTTGAATCGTGGAAAAAGAGATGCAGGGTGGTAGTTCATGAACGTGGCTATCATATTGAGCGAAGAAATCGTTCGAAGAAATATTGTATTTGAATTTATCGTAATTACTAAAGTGGCAGAATAAAGTATGGGCACCCTCTGTATTTGAGAACTTCAACATTGTCAGGAGAATCTGAAATTTGGGAATCCTTCTATATAGATTAGACAGAAACCAAGTGTATTGTACAAACATTTCGGGTGATGTGCTCAATATTCTGAAGTTATATTAACTATATAACATTGGATAGAACGTTGTAGGCTTCATATGGCATCAAATATCGACCTTTATAACGAGAATATTCTGTAGGAAACATGCATTGCTCGACGGGCTAGCTTGTGTGTCCGTTTGTCCATTAACACTGTCAGTTTTCTGAATGCAGCTACATTTGAATCAGACCTATTAACTAGCATCAATATTTGGTGTTCTGTTTGAAGTTTCAAAGTTCATATTAAATGTAGTGTATTCCACCGATACGCTATCAGGCCTAAGATTTTTATGGTGTTTCTTGGATCTTCTTTAGCACTAAAACCCTTTCAGTTTTCTGACTAATTGTACATTTGTCAACGTTTGTTGTTGAGCTGTCTAAAGATGTGATGGCAAATACAGCACTGTCGACCTTATGCTCGAAGCTACTTTTGTAATCCAACTTTGTAACGTACAAATTCGGTAAACTTCATTAATAATTCCATTACCTGTAGCACTAAATACCATTGTAGGCTATTAAAATGTTTTCACCTATTGCTTCTCTGAAAGCGTGACGAGCATGTCATGAAAAGAATATGCTATTTGGAGATTGCTAAAAAAATTAATTTGAATTATTCATTTCTTTTCCTTTAAGTGGCTACAACCTGATACGCTATATACATACATATTAATATATTGTGAATATATGTATATTTATATGTATGTTAATGCTTTTCAAATTTGTAATTATCTCAGTATGCAACATGTTAAGTCAATATTTCTAATAATATTTGCAGATATATTTAATCAAATCAATTTATGTTAAATTTTGGGCTAACTAATATTAACACACATAGTTCTTTCATAAGGTCCGTGTAGGCTTAGGTAGAATGATAATATGTTGCCTTGCTTTCTCGTGAGGTTAGTTGTATTGAATACAGATGATGAAGAATGTCACCAAGAGGCTGAGGTACTGCGAATAAATAATATATGGTAACATGAAACAATGAAGGACATCCGTTCAGAAGTTTCCGAAATAAACTCATGTAAAGAAAAATTTTGTAAATACCGCTCCCAGAAAGGAAAATGAGATGGTGAATACATTGCCACCATGAATTCCAATTTCACCTTTGTTTACCGTGTACAACATCAGATAGGCTTCTTCTGCGGGAACATCTTTTCTGTTCTTATTCCGTCTAAGCCATGACTCCACCGAAGCAATCTATTTACCATATACAAAGAATTAGATTATTACATTTCCTTATAAATTATAACATTAACAAAGATCAGATCCAAAACCAAGATACGACCTTATTCGGTATATCTGCGGACAGATAAATTGAGCATACAGTTAAACTGACGCTCTTGAGCCAGTCAATTATTTCCAGAACGTTTTGTGCAGAGAACAATACGTTCAATTTGACTGAATACTCCAGAAGAAATACAGTTATATGACAAGTCACTTGAGTTCCGATTGCTTGCTTGATCAAGTCCGAGAAGCTCAAAATAGCTTCAAAATTAGCTGCAATATCTCCCCAAATCTGGTCAGTTCGGCGATCTTCGGATAGACTTGACTTGACTTCCAAACGGTTGACCATAAAATGTTGCTCCACTCCTATATTTTTAGCCCGCTTTTCCAGAATTTCAATGTCGTTATCGTTCTCAAACAACTCATCGGATACGGACCTATCAAAGGAATTTGCCACTAACCATAAGGTTAGCGCAAACGACAGTATGGACAGCTCCCAGAAGTGCACCACAAGATAGCTGCCGAGATAAATAATTAAATGTTAAGTCTCGAAACTGTAAAAAAATAATTTCCGGTTTTGAAAATCCTGAATGTATAAATGTGCGTATTACTCCGTATAAGAAACGAGCAGTTTCAGAAGCGCCAATAGGACATCCCATGTTCTTATTTTGTCCATCTCTGGAGTCCCGGTTAGATTTGCCGCCGCCGAGAAGCAAAACATATACTTTGATTGTTGGACTTGCTCACGTAGCCACAAAGAAGGTAAAATTGAAACTCCTCGAATCTTTGTCACAATGAATTTGAGCGCCAACAAACCGTAGAATGTGTAAAGGACGCCCGGCTTGTATACCTATGAATACCGATATAGTAAAAAATAATGACATGTTAAAGTACAGTTGATGTTAAATGCTACAAGAATTTGCTTACCCAACCGTGCCGGTCCATTAGGGATTTCTTCTGTGGGATGGCGTTCAACACGCTCAGATAATCAGACGAATGAAACCACAATTTTTTAAAAGTAAGCAGGACGTACATAAATGTTGATAATGCAAATAGAACGTTAAGAAACTTTTTGGGATTGTTGCGATCCAAAGACATGTCCCACAACGACGACCTAATTTCGGAGACGTAAAAGAAAAGGGACAAAACTTGCAGAGCGGCACAGATTACCTGTTACAAAAATTATTTCCATTGACATTGGAATTCTGCTAGTAAAAAATACACATTTAACATTAATTAGTATTTAAAGTGTAAGGTTTACTTGTTGTGGCTTCCAAGTCGTCTTCCGGAACGGCAGTTGTCCCTTCTCATCCCGCACCAAACGAAATGGAGCCAATCCAAGGTAATACGCAAATTTAAAGAGAACGAAAATGAGTTTGGAAACATCCCCATTGCTTTGCTTTGGCAACTGATTATCTTGATTCTTTTCGGATGGTGGAAATATGCCTGATGGCATTATTAATTTGCTGCTAATAAACAAAATTTTCTAACTTTGTAGATGATGAAGTAGTGGAATAATGGACCACCATCGAAATGGTTTGGTCTACTATCCTTTGTGAAAAATTTCTAAATGCTACCAGTTCCCAGCTGTATTTGCAAGTGAAATGGCAAGTATGATACGTGCATTGTAAATCTAAGTTACCATTTCTTTTGTGGCGAATATTGATTACTTCTCCTTTGAATTATTTATTTTTCCTTTCTCAACTCTCATGTAAGAGTCGGACACATCGCGTGACAGTGTTCCTCACGGAGCTCTTATATAAAGCTTATCACCATTATGATAAGCTATACGTGCAAACATGATTACATATTATTGACAACTACTAAACCTACCGGTTAGTATTAGAGAATTTAAGCACTGTTATAAGCTTCTGTAGCAATTGGAAAAATATAATGCTGGGCGTACTGTTGACGCATGTAATAGCCTTGTTCTTTGAATTTATATCTAGACTCTGCGAGTTCGTGAATACCGCTTTCGGATTTAAACACCGGCGTTTAACAAATTTAATTTTTCACGCCTACCTACAAATCCGTAGATATAGCAGCCAGAATTAATTCCAACTCGTTTCATCTTGGGCTCGCATGATTTGATATAACCAATACAAATTGCTATTAATTAGAAAATCAACTTGTTATAAATTATACTCATGCTGGAAAGCTCCAGTGTCATTCAGTGTCAGCTTCAGTCACATATCATAAAACGACCACGGCCTATGTTTACAAAGTACTCAGATATTTAGATAATCTGCAGTTTGAATATCAATGCTTTGCAATTCAATCGGTGCATCATTAAACAAGACACGTACAGGAATTCAATTTTCAGATGCCGCAAGTAACAACGTGTTTAACAGATGTGTAACAGATGTTATGACGAACGTGTAACACTAGCTTAAAATTTACGGGTATTGGACACAGCTAATGAAAAATGTCACCAGTAGGCTGATGTACTGAAAATATAAAAATATAACTATCAATACCTCATTACAAAAGCAGACTTAAATTCAAGTAATTCAAGTAAGCAGACAATTCGTTTCACCTACCCCTGCCAGAAACGGAAATGAGATGGTAAACAGGTCGTTCCCACGAATTCCAATTTCGTGCTTGTTGATTTTAAGTAACACCATGTTAGCCTCATCAGCAGGCACAAATTTGATGTTGTCACTGTGTGCTAGCCATGTCTCGGCAGCTTGTATCTGTTAAATTCAAATTTTTAAAACTCAATCTTCAAGAAAGATGTAATAATAACCATGGTCCAATATCCTAAGGTATTTATACCTTTTCTGGAATATCTGCCGAAATTAGAAGTATAGATACATTTAGGAAACAGAATGACACAAAGGAAATCCGTCTCAACATATCCTGGGTAGTAAAGAGGGCATCAATATTAATTGGATAGTGAAGAAGTAGTGTCACTAAATTACAATTAACCTGACTGCCCACAGCAACATTGATTGCATGAACTAAGTTACGAATGGACTGGAAATCCCTATAGATTCTGGGCCACATGTGACTTGGATTTTTATTCGGAGATTTGGCAGGGTTTACATCAATAATGCGTTCCTGGATAGACGTGATTACCGCCATATTTTTAGTCGTGTCATCCATTGATCCCAAATCCTTCTTTTCACCTCGAATATCTTCGCCAATGTCATCGGAAAATGATTTTGTAGCTGTCCACAAAGTTATAGCAAACACAAGAAGACAAATGTCCTCAAGGCATCCTAGGAGATATCTACAACAATTGAGTAAAAGTGAAGGGACTTGGTGACTTTGTAGAAACCGTCAATTGGAAGTTATGAACCATGAGCAGGTATACAAACACGATGTTATTAATAACAATCAATCAGAACCTCATGAAATTTGCAAGCAACATAACAACCGCCTGTACAACATCCACAAATGCAACATCTTCAATCCCATTTTCGGTCTTAGCTTCAAGAGGCGTCGCGAAGCAAAACACAAATCGAAACTGTTGAATAAGGTCATGTAACCAAGTTGCTGGCGTCCATGTTGAAATACTTGACGCCCCCTTAACTGAAACCACAAACGCCAAACCGGTAAAGTAGCCGTAGAGTGCGTAATGGAATCCCGGTTTAGTAATCTATGGATTTAAAAGAAACTTCCTTCTGAAATTATGTTTTTAAAGTTTGAAAAGGAATTTGACTAACCCAAATGTTACTGCATCGGAGAAGATCTTCCCGCAGAATGATATTAAGGACATTGAGGTAGTCGTATCCGTTAAACATGAATCGTTTCATTGTCACCATGTCGAACAGGAATGAGCATAATTGATAGAAAATCCGAAAGTAAGTTTTTGGGTTGTTGGTTAGATTCGGCATATGCGTATGGAATGTGGATCGAACATCGGAGACCAAGCGGAATATAGCCAGAAGATTCAGCAAGACACATGCAATCTTTTGGCAAATACATTTGCCTCAGAAAAATGAAATCCGGGAAATAATGTAATTAGAGTTCATGTCTATATTAATCCGTGATCGTTCGTTTACCTGTTGTGGTCTCGCCGCCCTCTTAATTTGATACTGATCTCTGTTCGCGTCCCATATGAAACTATAGGGAATTATCCCATTGCGGTACGCAAATTTGAAGAAAATACAAACCATGTTCGTCAAATCGTAGCGTATGTGCGATGAAGAATGTTTATTGCTGCGTTCCGCCATACTTTTACTTGACGATTTTGTTATTTCGTTTTGAAGTTTCCTTTTCACCTCCTCCTACTCGGTTCAAGGGAACATGAGTAGTTTTATTTTAGCAGAAGTATTACATAAATATTTATTTAGGACCATGCGGGAAGAAGTGATTCAGTGTAGACATATGTCTTAATGCTAACCTAAGTCAAAATTCGATGCCAAAATTTTTTTGCTTTAACTTGTACGTTTAGTATATTAGTCCAATTAATGTTTAATGGTGTCCAGCTAGTGGCTATATAGTGGAACCGAGCTACTTAAATATTTTGAATGTCGACTTAGATACGGTCGTGTGAATTGACCACAAAACTAACTGAGACTACATTTTATCGTAAAACTGTTTCTTTGGCACTTGCCGTATTTACAAAACTGTGTCGGAAGTAAATAAACAAATTTTCTCTAATGTATCCCGCCGCCAGCGGAAAAAAGTATTTCTCGCTTTGAGGATAACTTCACGACAACAATGTAACAGACCCTGACATCACAGAAGCATACAATAAGATCTACACGAGCGTGGAAAAAGAACTTTCTGTTTGCCAAGTGCCGATTTTATTTCTGGTGGAACAAAATGAGCTTCATCAGGCATGCAAGCATATACATATGAAATGAAATGAGGCATGAAATGATTATACATATCTTGTTGAGAGTTATGGTTTATTTGATGAATATGCCGAAATATTTTTCACGTCGAATTAGCACTGTAATTGCTAGGTATATTGGACACATAATGAAAAATGTCACCAATAGACTAAAGTACTGAAAGGAGAGAAAAGCCTTATATTATAAATTCATTTCATAAAATTTTGTATGTGAAATTTAAATACACAAGCTGAACCTACCGCTGCTAAAAACGGATATGAGATGGTAAACATGTCATTTCCACGAATACCGATCTCGTGCTTGTTGATCTTAAGCAGCACAATGTAAGCCTCATCAGCTGGAACAAATTTCATATTGGTCCTATGTGCCAGCCATGACTCTGCAGTTTGCATCTAATGCGTTAAAGCATTTAATAATTGGACATTTCTACGAAATCTGCTGTCACATCACAGTATCATAATGTATGTACATACAAGTACCTTGATAGTTATATCCGCCGAAATGAGAATTACAGAAGCATTCAGGATATGAAATGAAACGAGATTAATGCTTCTCACAATATCCGCAGTAGTGAAAAGATCGCTAATGTAGATGGTATATTCCGTGATCAAAAGGACCAAATCACAAGTATCCTGAGTGCCAACCGCAGCGTTAATCACATTTGCCAGGTTGCGCATGGATTGGAAATTACGATAAATGTTTGACCACTTAACGCTTGGGTTTTTAGCGGTTGTACCAATTACATTTCTCGTTAAACCCAGGACCTGTACTGCATTTGCCTCTCCATTCTGCTTGCATATCACAAAGTCATCCTCCTCGTCGACATCCAAATCATTGCCAATGTCGTCGGAAAAAGATTTCGCTGGAATCCATAAAGTAAGTGCAAATGCAAGGAGGCAAACATCTTGGAATTCCCAGAGCATGAGCCTATTTAAGATGAGGTTGCATTCAAGAAAGAGATCTCTGCTATTTATATTACATTAGAATAATTTGACAAGCATAATCGCCTTCATGACAAAGAAGCCATAAAATGTGAACAATAATCCTGGCCTAGTAATCTACGATTTGTAACAGTTGGTAAAGATATCTTTTTTCATTTAACATAAATTAAAGTAGAGAACTGTATAAGTACGTACCCAAAATTGACTGGATGGAATGTGTTTCATTTTTAGAATGACATTAAGGACATGGAGGTACTGTTTGCCATTAAATAAGAATCCTTTGACTGAAACCATGTCGTACAGAAATGAACTGGTTTGATGAAAAAGCCTAAAATAAGTTTTTTGGTTGCTGGCCAGATTAGGCATTTGGTTTAGAAATGTAAGGCGAACATCTCAGACCTCGCGGAACATGAGAAGGTTATGTAGAAAGGCGCATAGGATCTGCAAGCATGTAATTAGTTGCTAGGAGTTATCACAATTGGTCAGAATAAGCGTTTTCAACTAAATTAGCAAAATGAATTTCTAATTTACCAGATGTGGTGCTCGTGTCAACTTAATATGATATTGCTTTCCTTTTTCATCCCATATGAACCGAAACCGGCTTAGCCCACTGCAATATGTAAAGTTGAAGAAAATGTGGATAATGTTAGTCAAATCGTGTGGTCGTAGGAAATTCAACTCATCCTTGCTAGCATCTGCCATTCCGTGAGTCGAAAATTGAGCTTTTTCTGTCTCAAGTGTTTTCTATTGCCCTTTACCTTCTTGAGCAGTTGAGCTGATACTATATCTTATACAGTGTTGTTTTCGCTTATTATAAGCCGGGGACACACATCAAAGAGTGTCGACGCTGAGGTTAGTTTTCTACGGATGAATGTCAGTTCAAATTGTGTTGTTTACTTTAATATGCATGTTTGTTGCAAATTCGCTTCAAGTTGTAGCAAAGGCTTCAGGTTTACCAAAATGTATCATATTATTGTGCTTAATGTGGCCACGGTTGTGGAAATAGATTGCCGTCGTCAATGTAAACATAATTTCTGCATCGTTAATGGCAATCTCATCATACCATCAGTAATTTCGTATAGAAGTTTGGTCATTGTGCATGCGGCAAGGTTACCTAAATAGTATGCATTCCTTTGTAGATTTGTCCTGAGAAACAAGATAAAAGGACCATAGTAATTTTTAGGTTCAGCAGCCGTGAAGTTGAAAGAAATGTGCCATGCAGGCACAGGAAGGTAGTCAACGTTTGTTTAACAAAGAGAGATTAATATTTGATATGTAATTATGTAGATTGTAGGCTGTGAAGAAAATTGAATAAGTAACAATGGAACTGAAAATAGTGTCGCTCATTCGACCGCAGGATTGTTGACTGGCAAGTTGCAGAATTTTTTTCACAGCTTACGATCATGATAGCCTTGGAACGAGATGCTGCCTACCTAATAAATCCAACTCCACTAAATAAGAAATCAACTCTGTTTCATATGAACTGAGGCAGACATTACATTCATAAAGACGTCGCGACAAATGCGTATTATGTGCCGCAGGATGATGGTTGGGTGTGTCTTCCATGGGCACATTTTATTCAGGGCGACACAAACGTAGATTACAATAACATTTATGTAAGAAACAGATACAAAATGTGTATTACCTGATTTCTGGCCAATTTATTTTACCACTGCACTACATACTTTATCATCCAAATGCGCATGTTTATAAGGCGCAATGAAAATAACGAGCACGAGGAAGATAAACTAAACTTTTGAAGTAAAGAAGGTAACAGAAGGAAAAATATTCAACCTGTTTCCTGACCGGATGGTATACGCTGAGAACAGGTACACCGATATCTGATACATAAAACGTATGCAAAGGAATGCTGAAATATTATTTTAAGTTATATCATATAAACAACTGAAATGCATTGTCATGGCAAGGGTGATGTACAATATCCCCATATACATCGCTTGCCTATTGGAAAAATAATTCATTGTATTGAGTTAGAGATTTGTTTTCAGCATGCAAGAAAACATTGTAAATTCGACCGTATGGACAACATAAAATGAGTGCACTTCTTATGACCGTCATAGAATTTTATAGTTAATTTTAATTCCGAATCACCATCGTTGATTTTAGTTTCCATATTAACTCGTCGCACAACTTACTCTTTAATACGCATTTGATAATATTTCAAAATGTAATGACTATATTTCATAAGTCAGCAAAAGGTTTTCCTAAAGACTACAAACGATTTCTTGTTCGACTGTCAACCAATATAAATAGGACCGATTATTTGCGCCTGCCATAAGCCTTTAGCACTGGCGGTAATTAATTTGAATCGATCAGTCGAGGTGTATTACAAATTTGCCTACTACCTATGTTCCAATCCATTTGTCATGAATCGAAATGCCGAAGGAAATTTTATTGTTTTAGATAACATATTGTAAAAGGTAAGTATTCTGAAATTACTCTAGTGTATTATTTTAAATAGTAACAATACTGCTGTCGGATGGCATTTTATTAAAAGAATATTTTTTCAGATAATCTGTTGCGTTCCTCATATCATCCGTTCCTATTTCCTCTGCGGTTACGTGGTCAATCAATTCAAATCACTAAAGGTGTCAAATTCCATCCATCCAAAGGTGCAAGATGCAATTCCGTATATTCACTTCGTATCCAAACTTTTGCATGTTATATTGTATGCGGCCGCAATCCATATAGCCGCTATTGTTCCTAGATCTGCGCATTTGGAACTATTGCAAAAGTTGTCTAAATTTGCATTTGTTTGTATGCAATTTTTTTAAATCCACAGCGACCACAATTTCAAAATGTGTTCATTCCTCATGAACGCTGTAGCATTTCCACATATGATTTAAAATGCAAATCAAAAGTATACTAAATCACTACACATGCAATTTACGTCTTGGATAATTGGTAAGCAATTTTTAGCGGGCATTAGAAAGGTATTAGATATTCTATCGAAAAAAATTATACATACCTACCTTCAAAATGTTAGCAACACGGTTTTCCTGATGAGCATAAGAAATGTCCAAATCGACATAGAACGAGTCCAAAAATAGGAACCATTATTTTAATTTGCCATATACTTTAAGCACCGACGGAAATTGGTTTGAATCGATCAGTCACCTATCATATTTTTGGCAGTGCTTTAAACAAGTTTTCTTCTTCAAACTGGTAACCGCGCTGGCATTACCAATACTCTACATAAATTACCACGAAAAGTGAGCATTAGGGTAACCACTACACCGCCAGAGGCTCTCTCATAGGTTAGTAAATGCAATTCTCAATGGGTTCTTGTAAATGTTGCTTGAATAAGTTCATGTGACAGCACATGTTATGGAATATGGCCCCAGGTAGGATTGGACGACTTCTAATGTCTATTTGCCTGTTACCAGTGACAAGAAAGAAACACTTGAAATGCGGGAAAAAGGGAAACAAAGTCTTTACGAATGATTGCAGTCTCCCAATGGAGGTGTATTACAAAGTGGCATACTACTTATGTTTCAATCCATTTTTCGTGACTCGAGATGCCGAAGGAAATTTCATAGCCGCAGCACGCACAGGCCAGAAGGTAAACATTGTAAAAAAATTTGCATACGGTTTGCATATCAAAATTTGAATTTATGTATTGGAGCGTTCAGTTGATACTTACTTACCATATCAATTTTCAGACAATCTGCTATTTTGCTCATATCGCCCGTATCTATTACCTCGGCGGTTACGTTGTCAATCATTTCAGAGCACTAATTGTGTCACATTCCACCACCCCAAACAACCCAATTCCACATATTCATTTCTGGTCCAACCTTGTCCTAGTTATTATGTACGCGTCAGCACTTCATGTAACCTTTATTGTACCGAGAACCGCTCATTTAAAACTTTTGCACAAGTTGTCTAAACTGCATTTCCATGGAGGACGTGGACGTTTTCGCAAAGTGGTAAATGCACAACTTGATAAATTATGCTTTGAAAAATGTTGATATTGCTAAAGACTTGATTTCTATGAACATCCAGATAATCTCTCCGCAACTGATGTATGTCGCGGTGATTGTGTACATAGTCATCATGTGGCTGGTTCCACACTTGCTTGCCGTTATTCAACAACAACCTGCCGAAACATATAAAACCTTCCTAAACAATGTATTATGGTTTCAAAACTAAAAGCCAATAGCGGCTGGCGTTGAATTTAGCAATTGCAGTATATTCCTGCTAAAGTTGGCCAACTTATTTATTCGTTTAAATGGCTCGACACAAATAATGGTTGCGTACTTGGCCACACTCATGTCATTCCTAACATTTTTTCTGGTTGGGTTGGATTTCGGGTCGTATACATCAACAATAGACAGATGCCCCATGGAGCAGTATCGGGCATTTGTTGGAGTATTTCGCGTTGTCCTCTTTTACAGTAAAGTGCATGGAAATTTGCTTTTCGTCAGAGTGTTGCAAGACTTTTTGTTTTCCGCAACATCCTTAGTGTATTCCTTTGTAACGAAGATACGAGCATCTGGCGCAATCTTCATATATGGCTATATGACAAATATAATTGTTGCGTGCGCATTTGCCTCCTGCTTTTCCCAAAAGGTATGGCAAGAGCCGTCAGTATTTCCTCGCTTCTCCAGTTATTACTAAATGTCCGCATTAAATTATTCATCTATTCGTTACTTACAGATGATTGCCATTGAAAACATACTGAAGAGTAAGCAGATGATGGACGCCACAAATGGAAACAGACGCGCCATTGCAATCTACTGGGTTTCACACAGAACATGTGGCGTACGAGCCAAAATGATTCCATTGAATTTCCGCACAATGTACCTTGTGAGTTACAATATGTATCCTTTTGGGTACCGGGATATGATTGGAAAGAAAAGTAACCTTTTGATCCCATTTTGTTTCAGCTTTTGCTCAACGCTATATCGATTTTCATTCTATGCGCCTCCCCACCATGCAACTAGTGCTCAGATGAAAAATTCCGGAACGGCCGGGTTCGAATGTATGCCATATGTGTGCCGTGTCGTGTGAATGTACTTCTAAAGCACTTTAGGTTCCTGCTCATTATAAATACACGACTCTACATTGTTTACGTATATTAGCCCAACAAGTATATTGAAATGAAAATACAAAAGGTAGACTTGCACTTATTGTTAGTTGCTTGATATATCATTATCCACAGAAAATGTCTCTAACTGCTCAAGTTGGCATTTCAATCCACATTTCATGTAGACATTATGTAGATAATCACTATTGCGAATCGTCTGGTATGACGGTAGAATGTTACCAAAAGTTGGGGAAAGGAGCCTAAAGATTAAATGCATATTTGTATTTATTACAAATCTATTGAATACACATTCCTGTGAAAATATGTATAGTAATTATGTATGTTCCAGCTTGTGGTGTGTATCAATCAGTCATAATTGCAGCACACTTATGGATGAGAAAAACCTTTGTGTTTTATGTATAATTACTCGAAATATAATATAGTGGCAGCGATGCTGTATAATTTTCTCTTTTACATCACATGCTTGGTCCTGGAAAATTCCACTGTATTTAGTTATATACTGCCGCACCAATTATTCACCAAAGGTTCTTATTTTTAAAAAGGCGTTCATAATAATGATTTTGAACATGAGGTAGCGAATGAAGGGGTATTAAGATTTGATAGCTGTAAAATATTATCCCGATAAACACAATAAATTACAAGTTCGATATTTTTATGAGGTATTTGCTGTTGTCGTTTGCCGTAAGCACTGATAGAAATGATTTTGAATCGATCCGTCTTATACTATATACTTAACAGCATTTCAATTGTTATATGTTCGATTCACTTGTAACCGCTCTTGCTTTAGCAATAGTCGGCAGAAATATTCACGAAAGGTGAGAGCAACAGGATTGCAAATACTCATGCTGGCACTATCTTCGAGGTTATAAAAAAGAACCACAGGTAATGTACTATGGACTCGGGTGGGATTGGACCACTTCAAAAGTCACTACGCCTGTTACCAGTGACGACGACCCAAATCTCGAAAAACGACAAAAGAGTAACCAAAACTGTAAGTCGGGATTTCAGTGTCCCAGTCGAGGTGTATTACAAAGTTTCGTACCATCTATGTTTCAATCCATTTCTCGTACGTAAAGATGCCCATGGGAATTTTATAGCTTCTGAGCATCTATGGCATAAGGTAAGCTTTGTAATAGCATGCTTGTTACATTTTATTTTCAATAATAAAATTTTCGGCGGCAGTCAGATGGCAATTTATTTCAAAATATGTTTTCAGATACTCTGCTGCGTTGCTCATATCAGCCGCATCTATTACCTCGCCGGTTATATAGTCACTCATTATAGATCACTTATTGTGTCAAATTCCATGACTCCAGAAAATCCAATTCCATATATTCACTTCTTGTCCCAACTTTTGCTTGTTTCCATGTACGCTGCAGCGCTTCATATAATCATTTTTGTACCTGGATCTGCCCATTTGACACTTTTGCAAAAGTTGTCTCAAATACATTTGGATGGAGGAAATGGACGCCTTCGCCAAGTGGTAAATTTGTAAGGCGATAAATCATGGTTTTTGAAAAATGTTGCATAGCTTATAAACTTGATTGGTATGATCATCTAGATTATCTCTGGGCAACTGATATATGGGGCAGTGATGTTGTACATACTCATCCAGTCACTAACGCCACTGTTGTATACATCTATTCAACAGCAACCTTGGGAAACATACAAAAGCTTCATCGACAATTTATTCTGGTTTCAAAATTCAAGGCCAATAGCTGACGGCGTTGCATATAGCAAATGCAATATATTGCTCTTAAAGTTTGCCAACTTGTGCTTTAGTTTTGTTGGCGCGACACAATTCACGGTTGTGTTCGTGGCAGCGTTTATGCCATTTCTGGCATTTTTGCTGGTCGGCTTGGATTTTGAAACGTATTCATCCGCACAAAAAGGAAGCGAGATTGAGCAATATCAGGCATTTGTTTGTGTATTACGACTTACCTTGTTTTACAGTAAGGTATACGGAATGTTGATTTTCCTAAGACTGTTACAGGCCTTTTTGTTCTCGGCAATATTCTTAATATATGCATTTCGAGGTGCGGACGCCAAAGAATCTCGTATCATCATTACATCTGCTATAATGTCACATATCATTGCAGCATTCACATTCGCTGCTTGCTTTTCCCAAAAGGTATTGCAAGTCGTATTAGTTAAATCGATGGTCTCCTGTAATTATTAAATGTCAGCATTGATTTATATATCTTGTCCTTACAGATGCTCTCAATTAAAAATATACTGAAGAGTAAGCCGATGATGGAAACTGTGAGTAGGAACAGGCAAGTTATTGTAGCCTACTGGATTACACAGAGAACATGTAGCTTGCGAGCTAAAATCATTCCCGTCAATTCCCATAGTATATCGATTGTAAGATAGAGTATGTGACTTTTTGGTATACATTTTATATGACTGGAAGAAAAATGTACATTTTGATCCTATTGATTTCCAGTTTATGGTCGACGCGATGTCAATTTTCATTATATGCGTCTCTCCACCATGCAATTAATCTTCTTGAACTACTGCAGTCCGTAACGGATCAATAAGCAGTGGCAGAGAGCTGCTTGTCAGTGAAGCAATTACAACAAACGCTTGTGATAGAACTTATACATATATTGCACACCATTTGAGTCCAGGACTGCGGAACAGGAAAAGTGATAAAATGTAAGAAGCAAGAGGCTCCCCGTCGGATTTCACATTGCATTTACCAAATGTGTTTCGTCTCATTCCGGCTTGACATAACTACGCGAGTAAACTTTAAAAGTGCTCTTTATTTTTCTGCCACGACGCGCTTCCAAATTCTCCTCTTCAGGTGACGAGTTAGTTTAAATATGCATGTTCAGAATTGGCAAGTAGTTCTTTATTAAATATTCAGAGCAGCTTCAAATACTTCAGATATGTTGGCAGCACTTTACATCTCCGATATTTCGTTTCAGTAATAATTCGTCAAATATTCTATGCAGAAATAGGCATTGGATAGTATTTCAAAATAACATGTCAGTGTTCTAATGGTCAGCAAAAGGATTTCTTGACGATAATCGAATACTTCCATTTCGGTATTGCACGAATACAAATTGGGAAAGATGAAGATTTGTTTTTGTCATACGTCTTAAGAACTGACGGAAATTACTTTGAATCGATCAGTCATATCAAACATTTTTGGGAGTATTTAAATTAAGTTTTATTTTCGTTTCACTCGCAACTACGCTGGCATTACCAATAGTCGACATAAATGCTCTCGAAAGGTGAGTAATAGTATACATATTTCTGCACGACTTCACAAGTTATACATTATGAATCCTAGTAGGATTGGACGAGTTCTAAATTTACGATGCTTTTTGCCAGTGACTACTGAAAGAAACTTGAAACGCGAAAGAAATGCCAACAAAACTGCTAGGAAGGATTACAGTATTGCCATCGAGTTTTACTACAAGTATGCCTATTACTTATTTTTCAATCCATTTGCTGTGACTCGAGATGCCAAAGGAAACTTTAGGGTTAAGGAACATACGCTTCAGAAGGTAATCACGACAACCTGTACAAGTAGAGTCGTTTGCTTCTTTACTTTATATTTCCGGTATTAACAATTTTGTATTAATGCATTCACTTGGTGCTTGCTTACCAAACATTTTCAGATGGTTTGCTGCATTGCTCATATAGTCCGCATTTATTACCTCATCAGTTCTGTGGTAAACAAATATAGATTGCTAATTGCGTCAGATGCCACCACCCCCAAAATGCAATTCCATATATTCACTTCTGGGACAAACTTGTGCATGTTACTGTGTATGGAGCGGCAATGCACATAGCCTATATTGTTCCTAGATCTGCTCATTTGAAACTGTTGCAGAAGTTGTCTAAAATTCATTTGGCTGGAGGAAATGGACGCCTTCGGCAATGGCAATTGGTAAGTCAACAACGTGTTAAATTATGTTTGAAACAATATTGCAAATATTACAACCTTGATTCCCATATTCATCTAGATTATTTCACTGAAAATGGTATATGGAGCAGTGATTTTATACACAATTGTCCTGTTCCTGGTTCCATACTTGCTCACCGCTATTCAAGAACCACCTGGCGTATCGTACAAGGGATTCCTCGAATCCATACTTTGGTTTCGAAGCACAGAGCCAATAACGGGCGCCAATGAATATAGCAAGTACAATATAGTGCTACTAAAATGTGTCAACTTTTCTTTTAGTTTGGTTGGTTCGTCGCAATACAGAGTGATGTACTTTGCAGCACTATTGCCATTCCTATCTTTTATTTTGGTTGGCTTGGATTTTGAGTCATATACATCAGTAGCAGACAGATGCGCGATTAAACAGTATCGGAAATTTGTTGACGTGTTACGTGTTGTCTTGTTTTACAGTAAGGTGCACGGTCATTTTCTTTTCTTCAAAGCCTTGCAGGAATGTTGGTTCTGCTCAATACTGTTAATGTATTCGTATGAACTCATAAAATCCAGAGGATCTGCGCTTATGATTGCTAGCGCCTTTGTAACAAAAATGATTGTTACATTCATATTTGCTGCAAGCTTTTCCCAAAAGGTATTGCACGATATATTGACTAATATTTGTTTTACTGTAATTGCTAAATGCTAGCAAGTACATAAACATGTGTCTTGTCATTACAGATGCTGTGCATCAAACGTATACTGAAGACTAAGTCGATGATGGGAGCCACAAGCAGAAACAGATGCGCTGTTGTACACTGGGTTACACACAGAACATGTTGCTTAAGGGCCATAATGATTCCCTGCAACTGCAGTACTATGTCCTTTGTAAGTTTGAATATGTCTCTTATTTGGGCATACACTCTATATGATGACCGAAAAGAAAAATTAAATTTTGATCACATTGATTTCCAGATTTTGGTGAACGCTACGACGATTTTCATTTTATGCGCCTATCCACCATGTCATTAATTTTCCGCTGCAGCATTACTGAACATGCGGATACACTTCAGCATATGATGCTAAATCTTCTCCAATATAGGCTAATGTCCAGAAATCAAGAAAAAAGCAACAACTCTACAAAGGAATTTATTAAATTGCTACATTCCGTCAAGATAAACAGACTCCTTCCTTTTGTATTTTCACGTAACCGTCTTTACGCTGACTGATGACCGTTGTACTAATTGTACTGGATGCAGATAATGAAGAATGTCACCAACAAACTTAAATACTACGGAAACAAAATGAACAAAGTCAGATTTGGTTAAATACGGCATTGGCTCATATTATTAACATGAATGCATTTTCATTAAATAATTCCCCATACGCCACCAAGAAAAGAAAATGTGATGGTGAACATGTTGCTTCCATGAATCCCAATTTCATTTCTTTGTATCGTGTGCAATGCCAAACATGTCTCATCCAGCGGAACAGATTTTATGTTGATGTTCTTTCTAAGCCATGATTCCACTGTTGCCATCTATCCAATTCACAAAACACGTCAGCATGTGATGACAGAAATAATGAACTATAGTTGAGGGAGATATACCTGATTGGGAATATCAGCGGAAATGTACATTGAGTAAATACAAAAGGTGAATCCAATCAGCCAGTCAAATGTTTCCACCAGGTCATTCGTAGTAAATAACGACTTCAGGTTAACAGAGTAATACAGTAACAGTACGCCAAAATATCCGACAATGTGACTACCAACTGCAATCTTTATCAATTCTGAAATCTTCAAAACAATTTTGAAATGGGAATAGATCTGTGACCATTCAGAGCTTAGACAATAATGCAGGGTATTGCTTGCATTCACTCCGATAATCTTCACCGTATCTCGACGGGACATTGATGTTCCTTTCTTGGCTCCATCCATTACAAAGTTCCCGTCGTCGTCGTCTTCAGAAAGTTCGCTGGCAATATCTGCTGCAAATGACTTTGCAATGATCCATAATGTTGTCGCAAACGAAATAATAAATCGATCCGGGAAATTGATTAGAATGCAACTATGGAAATGCAAAAATTGTATTGAAAGTGTGTTACATGTTATTATTTTGATATCTCACGCGTTGAAAATTGTGACTACATTTTAGCCACCGCATATGCATATATGAACCTATGGAGTACTACATACCTCGAGTAATGTGCGAGGAACATAAGAATTGCCAACAGTGTCTCCCATGATGTTACTTGTTTCAATTCTGGAGCTTCCGTAATTTTAGAAGGCGCCATGAAACAAAAGACATACCTAGACTGCTGCACAAGACTCCGCCACCACAACGTTAGATCCCATTTGAAAGTTGGAGGTAGAAATGAAGGAGCTGCCAAGCTCAAGATCAGTCTTATGGTTAACAGTCCATCGAACGCGTAAAGGAAATACGGATTTGTCAGCTACAGAAATTTGGATATCAATTATGAACATCGAATTACAAAACCAGCTCTTTAAACCAAATGTCACGACAAATAATTATACTTCGGAATCTCCAAATGAATTACCCATGTTGTTGTTCCACCTACTCGCAATCTCTTCCCAGAAACGGCATTCAACACGCGCAAGAAGTCATCACTGTTGAACCACAGTGTTTTTAGCACTGTCAGGTCGTAGGAAACACCGCAAATGTGATACACAATGCGCAAATATGTTTTGGGATTATTGTATTGAGAAGTTTCTTCGTTAGTGTGAAGCGAGCTTCTTATCCTCCAGCAGGATTGGAAAATGGCCAGAATAACCAGAAGAGCACAAAACACCTTTGGAAATGAAATCTTAAAAATAATTCCATCTAAATTTAATGTAATTTGACTCGCAGTGCTTTTGGTATACCTGCTGAGGTCTCCACGTCTGTTTTCTGAATGGACGTTCTCGTTCACCATTCCTCACAAATCGGAAAGGACTTAATCCTAGGTAATACGAAAATTGGAACAAAATAAATATGATATTTGCCAAATGCTCTCCATTGCGTGGCGATAATTTCTGGGCTTGTTCGTTCATCGTCCTCGTTGGACGAGTGTCTTTATTCAAATGCGCTTTACAAAGTCCAAAAACCTGTCTAGCTTTTACATACTTACATAAGCAAATAATTATATTCGTCTTCTATGACCTCCAGTGCAAGTGAGATTGGATCGATGTTTCTTCTGTCGTAGTTGTCGTTTAGGTTGAGTGATCGGTCTATTCAAAATGACGATAGTAATACCAGCCAGGTTCGCCGAATAAGAAAGTTGAGGCGAGAGGATTCATGTAACGAATCAATGGTTACGTAAATTGCGGTCTCTATGCATGAATACGTACATTCAAAACAATTTTCGACACAGTGAATGTCAGACGATAATATTTGAATATTATATTACGTGGTTTTTCGCACGCTTTGCGCTTTAACAATTCGAGTGTCTTTTTTAATTTGATGTACGGAGGAGAGCATGTATAATGGCAAGGCTGTTAAGCTTTCGAATGTGGTTCATACCATAAGAGTAGTGACCGCAAAATAGGGGCCTGAGCACATACGGTCCGTTGCGATAATATCTCAATTCCCAATTGTTATATACATCACATGTAAAAATAAGAACTTATCTGAGAGAGAGAGGTTTGTTCACTTCATTATTGTTACGTAATTAATGCACTTCAACTTAACATGTCTTATCTGTCTCCATAACCCTATGTCATTTAAAATTACACAATTAATTATACCTTGCACGTGAGTAATTCGAGCAAATTCATGGACATCACTCTCAAGTGTCCACGTATTCGAATTAAATATTACTTTTCATAAATGACCATATTCGTTAGTAGACATAAGCCTTGACATGGTACATTAGTACACCTGAATAAAACGTATTAGAATGCTAGTTAAAATTTATTTGTTTTAGCTGCGCTTGTAATAAAAACAAGCATTTTGAGAGGTTTTCGTTTTACAAGGAATACGAAATTAGTTACCCACATATTATTTAGCATCTAACCCCTATTCCAGCGTATTGGTCTGTTTGCTTTACACTTAGTATAACTTATAAAACATTACGAAACTAACATTCCAGGTAAGAGCCATTAGCTCGAACCATTTTAATCAACGCTTCCATGCATACACGCTTCAATGTACATAACGGGTCGTCAGTAGGTCGATTGCAATATGGGAACCAGGGACGCCATATATCAATCCACACATAAGCATATAGTTCAAAATACCAACTTTTATCCAAATATAATATTGTGTGACATGTCAAAACATTGTTTATTAAAATGAAAGCAATTGTAAATTTCGGTTTCCTCGTACTAGTCGGGTCTCCCACATGTCTATCCACAGCACAACATAATTCCCAGACTTCAAGTTTCCAACAGAACCGAAACAAACTACGTGCAATTATTCCAGAAACTCTTCAACGGTTTGCAAATTGGTCTGGTACCATGCATTTCTCCAACGACGCTTTCAGCCCTGACAGGAATAACACCAGGCAACGCACAACATATAATGAAAATTATGTTATTGGCGTGTCTGCTTGTCCAAACTGTGTACGGCTTCAAACGAGATTGCCATACTCTACCCAACTAGCTGTGATGCCATTATATCGTAAAATATTCGTTTCCATAAAGCATTCTACAATAATAACCATCCACGTTCAGTTCAGTCCAAAAGGTAGTTACTATGAGGTCCCATCATACAATCCATCGTACAAATATCAAAACTTGACTTCACAAATATTTTCTTCATCTTGGCGCCATATATCCGATCATGGAAACAATAAGCCGCTCCAAAAAATTGTGGCTCCTGATATCGTCCTCGCATTTGTTGAATGGAAAGATGTATCGCCGTATGATATCCAGGTGTTTGCTGAACTACCAGTCGCAATGCATAATTCCAAGCTAATTGTGATTCCACTCAACACGTGGAGTAATAAAGTTAATACAATGGATTCCATTACACTTTATGTAGGCTGCTTTACTTGTGAAAAATCCAATCTCATTTCCGCCCATGGTATCAAAAACCTCGACACGGTATCCAGAATTGTTGTTCTGAAACCATTCAAAGTTCCCTTTGCTGAATTAAAACGTTACGTTTCCTCTGAATTTGTAGGTGAGACTATACTGTTAAGTAACTTTGGTACTTCTGGTACTGCGGCAAATAAAGTGTCACTGGAATGTACTAAAAGGCTGCTTAAAGGTAGCGAAATCGATGAGGTTGACAGATGCTTAAATAACATTTTCTTGGTCTGGCAAAATACCTCCCCCATTTGGTTTTCTTTTTTACGCGGAAACATCATTTACTTAAATTTGGGTAAAATAGGTAATGATCCGGTGCAGCTGAGTAAAGTCACAACTGCCTATCATGTTATCCCATTTGGATCGCAATTCGAAGGTGTACGATTCTCCATAATATTGGGGCGCCACGAGACCACGCGACTATCAGTGATAAGCTCCTCGAGCATGAGCACCATCTTCCCACTTTCAATGACTGTCCAGATGTTACTACTGACTACTTTAGTCATCCTGTCGGTTTTGTCCGTCAAGAAAAATGGGAACTTTAAAGACAAACTGTTTTGGTTTGTAGCTGCTGCACTCGAACAAGGTGAGATTGAGGTGGTGCCCAAATGGAGAAATAAAAGTAATTCCATTTTGATTTTCACTTGGATATTTGCCACGTTTCTGCTTAGAAATTATTACAATTCCTCAATGACGTCCCTTTTGACTAAATCGCCTGAACCACGAAATATTCCGGAAAAGTTTGAACAGCTATTCCCCGATTCTCTCGAGTCAGCTGTTCCAGTTTTTATTGATGAAGATCTCGCTTCCACATTACGGCAGCACATTAACAAATCTGAGATTGGAAAAAATATGGCCAGCAGAACGTTAGAAAAATCTGTCATCGTACACACAAAATCTGATTTATCTAATGTTCTAAAGAATGTTTCAAAAGGACTCGGAATTCCGGGCGTGCCATATCGCAAGGGAATGGACCTGGGTAGGCTGCACCTTGAAAGGACATTGTTTTGCTCCACGAACAACCGATTTGCCCTGATGCACTACGAAATTGATCTGAGGAGAGTGAACAGTTCACGATTTGCAAAGTCAATGTTCGCGATATTTGGAAAGAGGCGAATTATTGAGCCTCTAAACGAGCCAGCGTTTCTCACCAAGCCCATTTTGTGGCTTACCAGAAGAAAGTATTTCTTCTTGCGTCAATTTCAGAGGATGCTTGGGTCATTGGAGGAACAAGGACTTTTAGGTGCTTTTAATAGAGGTGAAAGCAGGGCAAGGCAGAAGAAATATATGTCCGAGATTAACAATGCTGGCAAATTTGGGAACAACTGGAATCTTTACGCTTATAGCTCAAAGGTTGTAATGGGTAATTTCAAAAGCAGCGAGCACGTTAGTGAGTCTGACGACTTTATAAAATTTGAAAATTTCTGGATCGTTATGCTTCTTTACATTTATTGTGTTGGATGCTGCATATTTGTCTACTTTGTGGAAGTAGTAGGAGCGGCATGCATTCGTCACGTTGAGAGATATTTGTTGGATAAAATTATTCCAATTTTAAATATTCTTAATTTAATACAAAGAGAACGTAAATAATTCTTTTGTGAAATGATGTGAGAACGATGCACAAAATCATTGCGAATCAAATTGTAGATATGGATATGCAGTTAAGTGTGTTCTAAATACATGACTTGTTACTACTGTGGAATTCTCTAAAGATCACTTTAGCTACTTACTACTTGCATGGTGGAGAAGCGCAAATAATGACAATGGTCATTGCGTTGACCAAAAGCTGGAATAATTGGATAAAAATGTTATTTTGTTTTCCTGTCATCAGAATATAACCCGGTTCAATTTTTTCTTCGTTGTCACTGGTAACAAGCATAGTGATTTTATAACTCGTCGAATCCTACCGAGGTCCATAGTGCATAACCTATTGTCATATAATCAACGTTTGCGGGAACGTATTTTAAATTGCTTGAGAGATCCTCTGTCTCTGCATTTACTAGCCTGTTAACTATTTTCGTAAATATTTCTGTCGACTGTTGGCAATGCCAACGGGATTAGGTGATAGTGAAACTATGATACAACGGGGTTACAATACTTCCATATACATGTTATATGACTGATCGATTCAATCTAATTTCCGTCACTGCTTAAATCAAATGCCGAAACCAAATGTATCGTTAATAATTGGTCTTCACAGGAACTGCAACCTGGAAAGTTTAAGCCTTTTGCTGACGTTAGAATACAGGCACATTATTTCAAAGTATTATCCGATGATTTGCATAACTCCCAAACCAGGTGAAACCAATATCGGCGAACGCCATGTGTGTGGACCGTGAGCAGTTCTTAATATATCGAATGATTTCATTGGGCTGCTACTACGCAGCAGTTTACAGCTTTGTTCAGAAGTGAACTTTAGCTGGATGCACTTGAGCTTTGGAGCAGTATATAGTCCATCGAACGGATATACCATATGAGCCGCATCTAATGCATGAGCGGTTTTTGAAAGTTTAAGCAACTGCGCACTTACATTCATCAATTTCTTATATCTTTCTATTATGATATGCATACACGTGAATAGAACAATGTGCCGCCGATCTTCGTTGCAAATCGGATCACGATATTTAAGTGAAATACATATTTTGCATTTATTCACTTATGACGATAAGAATAATACATTATTGCCACTTTAAAGACCAAGGTCACATTGTATCTTAAGGATACTTTGTGTTCGTGCACTGTGTATACAACTTCAAGCATGATCAGATTAGAGATTATAGTGCTGTGAATGGCGTTCGCATTCCCTAATAAGTAAAATTTAGTTCGTGCGGATATTAAGTTCAATAACATTCAAATGAATGAAGTAGGAAAGAAGATTAATCGATTTTGCAATGATATTTTAGTTCCAGCAATGCCGATTCCATTACATTGGGGCAACTACATGTCATTTGCTCAATCATACTGAACGCAAATAATGAAGAAGGTCACTAGAATACTCAGAAACTGTAAAAAGTTGTAATGCAATATGTTAGATTCTGAACTTATTTTGCATCATTTTGCGTTATACATACAACATATTTGCTGTGGAGAATGTCTACGTACGCCACCCAAAAAGGAAAAAGTAATGGTGAGCATGTTGCCGCCATGAATTCCTATGTCATTATTGTTCATCTTTTGCAATATCAAATTAACCTCATTTGTGGGTAGCAATCTGATATTGTCATTTTGACTGAGCCAGGATTCCACGGCACGTATCTGTGAAGAGAATGCCATTAGCGGTATTGCAATCCATTTGTCGATCTTTACATTTATTGATTAAATTAAGTTGATAATATTTCATTGTACCTGATTAGGAATATCTGCAGAGACGTAGAAGAACCAAATGCTTATGACAACGTACGTGAAATTCCTGACCGTTCCTAGATAGTCCCTTGCATCGAACATCAAATGAAGACTCATCGAGTACATCAACAGATTGTCCCCCACCAAACAAGCCACGTGACTCCCAATTGTGCATCTGATCATTTCCGATAGCTTTGCAATTGCTAGAAACTCGGAATAGATTTTTGACCATCTCTGGTGTGAAGAGCAATTTCGAGTTGAAATTGTCTTCACGTCATTCATTGTGTTGGTACAATGATGCTCCACTACTGTTACAGCTTGCTGCATCCCATTTGCAAAATCAAGATGATTTTCGTCCCGTAGCAGCTCACTCTGGATTTCGGCTGCAAAGGATTTGGCAATAATCCATAACGTCAATGAAAATGCCAGGATACAGACATCAGAGAAATATGCCAAGCTTTCACTGCGGAAAAATAAAATGTTAGATGCACAGGCTTTGAACATATTTAATTTGCACATAATTAGCATTTGCGGTAAAACACTCACCGTGCCCAAGACGTGAGGAGCACAAGAAAAGCCAAAGTGCCATCCCCAGCCGAAAGGTTTTCAACCTCTGGAATGTCCGTTATATTTGTGATTGAGAAACAGAACACGAATTTTGATTCTCATACAAGTGCACGTATCCACAAAGAAGGGATCCACCGAGATTTTGGCGGAACGAGCCACATCCCTCCGACCACAATCATTTCCAAACTTAACATCCCGTAGAACACGTAATGGAACATGGGCTTTGTAAACTTGGAATATACAACAATATCGGCAATTAATTTCAATTCATGCCTATCTTAAAGAATACCGTAAAAATTCCAACAACCGACCCACCCATTTGCTTATTCCAACAAGGCGTGTTGTTCTCGGAACGGCATTAATGACCGTAAGGTAATCATTGCTGTTAAGCCAGAATCTTTTGATCGTAATGGAGAGGTAGCAGAGGGAGGAAAAGCTAAACATAACTCTCAGATAGCGCTTTGGATTCTTGTATTGCGCATCAACGTTATTGCTTTCTATTGCCAATGCGTCCCTGATTACAGCGAGAAGTGAGAAATACGTCAGTATATGGAGTACAGTACATATGACCTGTTTCATATTTTTAAAATTATTGGTTGTTGATGTGGTGTTAAATTTGCTAAAGAATTAAGTATATTAATCGTCAGGTTTCGTATTACCTGCTGGGGTCTCCATGTGTGTTTCCTGAAGGAGGATATTCCGTCACCGTTCCTCACAAACCGAAAGGGGCTTAGTCCGAGGAAATAAGCAATCTTAAAGAAAATGAAGATCACATTTGTCAAATCTGCACTTGCAGACACAAATATGCTGTTAGTGGGCTGGGATTCCTTTCCCCTGGAACGTATTGTATTCCGATCCATTACTCCGTTGTACCAACTAATGGAACTAAATGTGCCAAGCTAGCAGAAAGATAGGAGGGGCAGAATAATGCGAATACTACTTTCTGCAGAAAAGACAATAGGAAATTGAGTATCGATTTCGCTTATGTGTTTGTTGCTTAGTATAACTATGAAGGTTATTAACATTTGTTATCGATTTATGCTGCTGACATTTGTCACGAAGATCAACATAATCCGTGCCCTTAGAAACTTATCATTGCACAAATGTTTACATTCTTGATAATGATAATACTTTGGTTGGGTGCAATAAATACTTAAAGTGTAAAATATTTACAAATTAGAAACTTGTTAACCAATCTGAATGCAGATGGTGAAAAACCTCACCAATGAACTGAAAGCTATAATAAATAAAATCATGTGTTATTAATTGCGATACTTACGCATCAGTTTCAGCTTTGACTACATTATTTTTGATTTAGTAAAATGTTAGTATTCGCCGCCCAGTAAGGAAAAAAGTCCAGTCCAGTAGTGAGCATTTTGCCACCATGAATTCCAATCATTTCCGTTGTCGGTAGGGATTTTTCGTTCTTGCAGCTTTTGAGCAAGGACTAAACGGTACATATCTGTGAATGTTATTTCATTAGGTATATAGGTAATCGATTGTCGATTATTAGAGTCAAAAATCTCCATTGGCAGTTCGCAGTAGTGGAATGAAACGTTTAAGAATTGAATCCGCTGTCGGTGCATACTATACATACTATATCCGGCTCTTGCCATACCAAACGATTTTTGAAATTTTTGTCTTAAAATGAACAAATGTACCCACTAATCGTAAGCTATACTACAACTGAATTTAATTAGTATTTAGAAGACATGCTTTGTATTTCAAAATAATGCAAAACTGGCAAGCAGATTTCCATGGATTCTGATTGAATGCGTCACAAAACCCACAACAAAGCTTTCGCTATCATGAACTAGGGCGGGTGTAAACCCGAAATAAAAACTACCGGAAACGTGTTGGGTGTGAAATAGAGACATTTGACACTCCGATTACCCTCCCAAACACTAATCTTGAATTTTTCGATGAATTTCCGAAATAAAATATTTTGACCCTTTCGTGACCCTGAGGGTCACGGAGCCACCACTCCGACAGTTGTGAGAATTGACAAAAAATGATCATCATAAAATTCTCTATTAGATAGGTCAATAAAAAATGTTTGCTCATAAGGATGCATAGGGAACCATTCCCCCCACCGTACCCTCGGGGTTGGTCCTCGGCACTCCGACATCAATACCGAGTTTTCGTGTGACCTAAGGTACCTCTATGCCAAATTTGGACCAAATCGGTCAACGCTGAGAAAAGTTTACAGCTGTTTACAAACAAACAGATTAACAGACAAACAAAACAATCGCAATAACTACCTATATAAGCATTTCATGATTCCGGTAGTTAATAAGACGTACAGTTTAAGAACTATTGACATAATTGGTTAATATGAGTAGGTTCTGTGAGTACAACATAAACAAGTAACTAAACCTTACCAAAGCCTCTCGTGTATACTCCTGGCTTGTTGAACGTTAAGTGTGCAAAAGTCTGTCTTCAAGCTAAGATATACATAAGTGGAGCAATCCAGTTTTCCGTAGTGTGAAGTGTTTACTTTCATTTTTTGGGATGGTGATTACCCAATGTAAACAAATTATGAATTCCTATTACATGTATGCTACCAAACAGGTACGTGCGCAACATATAGAAGAAATGCAAGTGTTCCAAGCAAGCAGGCAATAGCCAGAGACACAACATACAGATGGGAGCACAGCGAAGAAGAAGGAAAGGAAATGTGCTAACATAATATCGATTACCGGTATGTAATTAGGGTAGGCTATCGATTACTTACCATCATATACTATGAAGGTTTAAGGTTAATCATTTCTTGAAAAGTTAATGCATATTTGATTAGCTCTGCTACCTACACGCCTCAATACCTTTGTCCATTTTCAAAAATTTCCATTGCATCTCTATTTCGGAACACATTGCGTCTCTATATGAATTAACATAATGCAACACAAACAAGTATTGGGAAAGCACAACAAGCAATAACACACATGCAAGCATCGTAAGAGTTACAAAAATTAGCACCTATTTCTTAGAGTATATTTGCCTTTTCTTTCTACACTACTGCAAGTAAGTACTACTACATTGACGTCTTTTCGTATATTGCAGCTGTAAAGAATGTATAACTTCGATATTCAACATTGACGAATTACTTTAAAGATAATTCGACAGACTACTCCAATTTTATCGTGTACCTTTTATTACCTCAGAATTCATTATCATTTTCGTTACACTAGAATCAATATTTCGTTGAGATTTGCAGCTCAAAGTAAAACTATGTGTATTTTTAAAACATGTTAATTATTAAGTATGTGGACATTTGTAACCTAGACAAATTCAATCGTAACCTAACCTATAAGTGTTAAAATTGGTGATGACACTTGGGTTGGGTGCATGTAAATGTTAAATTTCTATAAAGCAACTTGTTAATCGTATTGAACGCAGATGATGAAGAAAGTCACCAGCATTCCGAGTACCTATAAAAAGATAGATAATCTTTTAGACTTTCGAAAGTTTATATACCTTTAAGTATTTAATGGCATTTTAAAATGATTACATACACCACCCAGAAACGAAAAACTGATGGTGAACATGTTGCCTCCGTGGATTCCAATTTTATGTTTGTTGACCATTTGAAGTATCAAATTCACCTGCTCTGTGGGTGGCAAATCTATATTGTCGTTTTCACTGAGCCACGATTCCACGGCACTCATCTATATATTTGTAGAGAATTTGAGGTAAAAGCAAAGCAATTAGCAGCAGATAAGGAAACAGATGGAAAACCTGGTATTACAAAGGCTACTTCATAATTACCTGGTTTGGTATATCTGCAGAAATGTAAAACAAGAAAGTTCCTTCGACAACTCCAGTGAAACTCAAAAACGATTTGACCCAGTCGCGTGAACTGCACAGCGACTCCAATCGCATTGAGTAAAACAGCAGATATCCCAGTGTCTTACAAACTGCTAGGTGCCCAATTGAAAACTTGATCATTTCAGACAGCTTTGCAGTAGACATGAAGTTAGTATAGATGCTTGGCCACAAGTTGTTTGAGCTATAATTGAGAGTTGGACGTGTCTTGATATCAAACATCTTGGTAGGATGTTGTTCCACTACTGCCAAGTTTTTAGCTTCTTCATTTGCCAAATCCAATTCTCTTTTAGTCACAGAAAACTCAGTTCGGATGTCAGCTTCAAAGGAATTCGCAGTGATCCAAAGTGTCGATGCCAATGATATTATCAACAACTCAGCTACCTCGTTAATAACATAGCTGCGAAAATAGAATCAACAAGAATTTGCTCACATTTCAAAATAAATATTACAATGCACCATTTTATACATGTATATGAATACGTACGACGAGTAATATGTGAGTAGATACAGAAACGCTAAACTGCCATCCAAAACAGTCATGTTGTGTATCTCTGGAGTCTCCGTTATATTGGATATGCTCGAGAAACAGAACGTGTACCTTGATTCCTTGACTAGTCCACGGATCCACCAGGACGGGATCCATCTTAACTCTGATGGAGCAATATTTATTCCTCCTACCAAGTTTGGAATAAATCTCGATATGATACCCCAATAGAACACGTGGAGAAATTTTGGCTTTGTTAACTGCGAATACAAGAAATATTATATACCAAGTTAAGTTGAGGTATAATGTTGGTAAAAATGTTGGAATCAAGCTGAACCGACGTGCCAATGCGGTTAAACCATTGTGGGGTTTATTTTGTGGAACGGTGTTCAGAACTTGTAGGTAATCATTAGTACGAAGCCAGAATATTTTCGCAGTTATGGTGACGTAGCATAGTTTGATGAAGCACTCTAAAATGCGCAGATATCTGTTTGGATTCTTAATTTTATCACCCGCGTTTTCGCTTTGAATTTCCAATGAGTACCTCAAACGAGAGCAAAGCGCAACATATGCCAATAAATAGACGATGGCGCATATCATCTGTTGAATAATTTAAAGTTTTAAGTCAGTGAGCCGCTCTTTTTGGATTGGTGCTACGTTTTTACAAAATAGTCTTAAAGTTACCTGCTGCGGTCTCTAAATGTGTTTCCGGAATGATGGTTCTTTGAAACCATTCCTCACAAAACGAAAGGGGCTTACCCCGGTGAAATAAGCAAACTGAAAATAAATGAACCGGATATTTGTCGAATTTGAAATTCCTGACATGGGCAGCCTCTGATCGTGCGATATTTTCGACCGTGTGGGGCGAATTTTGTTCCAGCCCATTGTGCCGCTCTGCACTGGATATCGTGTACTATATTTAGTTAATTTGTGCAGTACATTTTAGATTGGTGAGAATATTTTAAATTGCACAAGTGTGACTACTATAAGCCAAAAGTATTAAGGAGGGAGTGAATGTTATACCAGAAGTTCTAGTCAGATATGCTCAACTGGGACGACGATATGACTGATGGGTTCAGTCGGGCTACGTGTCGAAAGACGGCCTTTTTTCCAATTGAGTATCGATTTCATGTCAATATTAATAGTTGGTTAGTTTAAGGTCATCCAGCTTTAACATGAGAATGGTGTGCATACATATGTATATGTGTGCAAAGATACATGAAATTTGATTTTCTACCTGTCCATGTGGGTTCCTAAAAGTTCACCATAGTTCATTCGCTTTGTTTGACGCTGGTTTGACCTTATTGAATGTAGGGATTGAATAGTTTACACCGCTGTGAATTTCGTCGGAATTTGGTGTTGTATATCAGGTGTTGAATGTGCGCATGTTGCCATGCTTGTGCAATGAGGAATGACCGAAATTAGCTACGTAATTCTTGTGCCGCGAAGGATTCTTTAAATCTAGAAGACTTTTTTATCCTCTGGAAAGAACTTTATTCCCGACAATTACAAAGGAATTATCATCATCAATTTTGTTTCTGTCTTTCTTGACATATTTAAACATTTATCAGTGCTTCTTGAAGTAAATATGGTCAGCAAATGATTCAATGTATTCTTTAAAATCCCGAAATGTTTCTATTAAGGAGGTATAGTCTGCAAAACAATGGATGGATAGAAAAGTAGTGATGTAAAAGAAAAGAAATTATTCCAACTGAATATCGATTACTTGCCAATATTTCGTGCCTCAGTTTAAGGTTAACCATTTTGTAATTAAGAATGCCTATGAGTATTAGATGAATCTTTTTGTCTACATATTTCACAGTAAAAAAATAGGATGCCTGCATCATGCGCAATACAAGCGCCTGCAAAATCACATAGGCAGCAAAACATAAATTCATAATATGTCAGCAATGTGTCCGTAATTATAATTAGAATATCCTGCATCACCTAGGCTTTATCCATTCTCGACGTATAATAAACATACGAAAAACAAAAAATTGAACGCGACGAAGGAAGAAATGTGTTAAGCACTCGATTATACCATTATTACACTATTGGTGGTGCGAATTGTATAATTCAAATTAAATTACATATTTATTCATTTAATGTATGGGCTTCTGGTATTAAAACTATTAATATTTTAAAGGTCGTTAAAAGCTAACAAATTCAGCATCAATATTTACGCTGCTTTTATAATATTTATTAAATGCAATATGTTGCTTAATCACTTGTGTACCAGGCAATCCCACAAGTCAATTGCCAGCGTTTATGCATGTTTTAAGTACGCATACCTTCCAAGGAATATTATTTGCAGCCCATAACATCATGTCCTAAATGCAGTCTAATAATTTGCTCCTTTTTATTCTTGGATGACTGGTAACGTTTCAAGGTATTAGCAATACATTTATTGCATTTTGAATATTCTGCATAACATCTTGAGAAATCCAAGTGTTCCAACAAAGCAGGCATAGCCAGAAAAACAACGTCCAGCTGGGAACAGCGCGATGAAGAAGGAAAGGAAATACGTAAATGTAATATCGATTACGGGTATGTAATCAGAGTGGGTTATTGATTGCTTATCAGCTTATCCTATAAGTTTAAGGTTAATCATTTCTTGGAAGGCTAATGCATATTTTATCAGCTCTGCTGCGTACACAACTCGATAACTTTTCCATGCAACAATAAATGTCAGCATTATTCATACCATGGATGTCAGTTAAATCATAAACGCAACAGGGCATAAACTCATTGCATGACGGGTATGCTAGATTAAGTCGTTTTATCGTAATATGTGCAAATAGAAAGCAAAAGGGACATCACATTCCGACACATTGGTCATTGGTTGTCTCATATTTGATGAGCATTTTGTATCTACCCGTGACACAAACGAAGAAAGGCAAATATGATTTCAAACAAATTAACGTGTAGATTTCTTTGACCATAATTTATAATAAACCATGGTTTATTTTTTTGATGAACATGCCACCAATAAACCGAAGCAAATAATGAGAAGACTTTCAATCTTGTGATGACGAACATGGAATTTCATTCTGTCTGGTATGATTTTAAGTAATTTTACATATGTACTCCACGAGGCAATCAAATTTGTCCAACCTTGTAGTAAGAACAAGTAGATGGAAATAATACCCAAGAAGCCCAAGTATAAATGACGATTTCATATTCACAAAAATAATTGATTTTATTTCACAGCTTTGCATCCACATTTATCATATGTATGTGGTGTGTTTTTATAATTGAATTGAATCTATTTTTATAGTAACTGTCCATCCTTTAGCACTATTCTCACCACATTACCGTGCGCAAATGTATTCTAGAATATTATGAATGCTGTTACTTTGTATGCGTCGATTTAAATGCATAACATTGATTTCAACATATTTCTAATTATTTTTGAATGTAATAGAGAACCTACTTACAACTGCCAATGCCGAGAACACTGGGACGAGTAGTCTATTCATGTGTATCTAATTAAATTTTATTACTGAGGACAACTTGGGGGAAACTCTAATAATTATTTTTGAAGCACAAACTAAACTTAAACAACTGTTAGTCCGATAGTTCCGATATGGCGATCTACAAATATCAACATAAAACACCTCACATGTTGATATCCGAGCCTTTATTGTATGCTGAATGCAAAGAGAGTCAGCACTAAGCTGAGGAACTGAAAATTATACACAAATAAATAATTCAATTATGTAACCGGGATACTTTCCGGCTTTCACGTATAAATTCAGGGGATAATTTAAAATAAAATATATTACATACTACCTCCAAAAATCTAAACGTGATTGTAAACATGTGATCCCCACGAATTTCCACTTAATTTTTCAGAACCTTCAGCAGTATCAGATTAGCCTGATCAGCGGGAATGTATTTCATGTTGTCTGCTCTTCCAAGCCATGAAGTTGCAATATGCAATATCAATCTATTTCGGAACAGATAAAAAGAATACAAATTATACCCATTATCCAATGAGTAATCGATATGGAGTATTGGTTCCATAGCTCTGATGCGATTGGCTGACCTTTGCTGGAACATCTGCAGAAGTATAAAGTGTAATGTTGAACAAGCGGAGCAAAGCAAAAATGTCAAACCGTTGCACCCAGCTTTCCGGAACTATTAGATACTCTAGACTTGTGGAGTAGAACAGCAGGCCTTTTATGATGCAGCAAATAACCTGATCGGCAATTGTACCCTAAAATCAAATGCTTTCATCAGCTGTCTTACAAATAGATAAAGTACGGGGATAGAAACGCTGCGACTTGGACGAAAAGGAAACTCTCAATTTGGATATTGATTAATTTTCCATAATACTGGGAATAAATCGACTGCCAATGCGATAGTTTTGCCTGCTTTAAGTTTTAGGTTAATTAGCTCTTCTGAACTAATGCATACGCTATGAGCTCAGTTACCTATATATTTCAAACTTTCAACATGCCCCGCAGGTATGATGAAACTGTTCCGTATGATAACGTTCATAAAACGAAATTTGGTTTCGCCATAGGCTAAATTTGATTGACGCTCGGTAATTACAGTCCCATAATCTGCCCTCAACTTATTTGGCTGTGTAATGAAAAGTACAATCTTGGAAACCCTTCATCGTTATTAAAATAGTAATTGGTAATATCGATTTATGCATATTCAATACTAGGCGGAATAAGCCAAAGAGGCCACGATGCATTTGCTATGTGTAAGATATGGTACAATTAAATACACACAAGAAACAAATTCGTTTAACAACTTATAGTAATCATTAGCGTAACATGTTTTTTTGGCAAATACTTAACACATAGAGAGATATGTATGAATTCGTTGCTGTCGCTGCGCAACTATTTTTAGAATATAACAGTTGCTTCGTAGATTCGGCAAGACAAATTGCGGGCATAGTCCATCACAAATTGTCTATCAATATTGAGGAAGGGTTGATACGCCATTTTAAGCGGCACGAGTGACCGAATCTGAAAGCATAAAATTCTATTTTTCCAAGATTGCTTATTCCGTCCCTCGGCTTCATGAAGCCTAGCGTCCCGACGCAGTTTCACTGTCAATTTTGCGTACGATGCTATAAAGCCAGAAGCGGAGCTGAAGCAAATATATTGCACTAAATGGGACATGCCGTCCAAGTAAATTATTAGCCAGTACATATACGGGTCAACTTGTTGATGTCCCTTTATTGCTACCCAGCTCATAAGAACTGTGACCCAGAAAATGCCGGAAACGGTCAGGGAAGTCAATGGCTCTATAAACGAGCGACAACATGCATACCACAAGACAATACTGTTATAAATCCGGATGCATTCTGTCCTTGAAATATGCTCGTATATATTCGTCGAGATGAGGTGAATGCATTTATGAAGTAGATCAATGATGAATATTAGAATCATAGCAAAAATTACAATACATCTACATACTTCGAAAGTACCTAGCGTTATACAAGACCGAATTATGAGAATTGGGATTCTCAAATATGCGTCTGGCCGTGTGTCACTAAACAAAAGTTGTAAATCTTGAAATACAAAATAGTAAGGGTCGAAACAAAAATATATCGACGAAAAGTATATGACCATTGCTGCGACTAATCCGGCCGGCGCAACCGACAATAAAACTATCTCGCCTAATATTGAATACGGTCGATGTGCCATTTCGCCTAAACACAAGAAGCAGTCTAAATTAGTGCATTTCGTAAGGAAACTTCAGAAATAATTGGAAATCGATATATCCAAACTTACGGCCGTTCAGTTCCTCAAAAATTATAAGCAGATTGTTAAAGTCTTCCAACGATTTTCTAGACAAATGCACCCAAATTGCCAGGATGAGAACAAATGCTGAAGCAGTGGCACATATTAGGTGCAGTATCAAAATCTCATTGTAGTTCTCACGCGGATGTATCAGGAAATGAGACAGAAAGTCGTAGGTGGAAGCTAGTCCAAGAAGAGCGGTAAGTACCATGGCATACACGAAATATTTATTTCCGGTTTTGGAGTTGCTGAATTGAAGTCTTGAGTAATCATCTGTCCACGTTATTGGGAAGGGCTTCATGAAGAAGAAGCCGCGCTCCACGACGCGAAATGCAATATGTTGGGCCAAGTAGAGCATCCTATTAAAAGTCGGTGGTTCTTGCGTGAGAAATAGTTGGGTTCCCTTTGTGAACTGGCTCCTAAATGTCCGGTAGTTCGCAATGTAACTCAACCTTTCAATAAAAACTGACTCAGCAATATGTTGCTCTGAAGCAATCTAACAATCCTTAATAACATGACTATGGCGCCTACTATATATTTTTGCACAAGTTGTTCTATTCTGTCAAGTAATAGATGGTTTTAACTTGAAACGTAAGCCACGCAAAATTATATATTATGTGAACATTTTATTTGACCGCAAGAAGTCATCACTTTTGAAATGAGTTTTCCTTGATATAATGATGTTTTACTGGTTGGATAAATGATCATTCCTGTAAGATCAGTTTAGTACTGAATTTGAATTTATATCTAAACCGAATATTTCATTAAATTATTACATGCTTTAATAATTTATATTGGAAAAATTTTTCCCAGCACACACCAGTATATTCTCTTCCATTATATAAAATCGGTTATTCAGAAAATTATTTTGTGTCTGCAAGTAAACGTCCGATGGAGAAACTATCGCTAAATGCATGATTTATGTTGCATGAAAAACAACGTACATGTATATTATACGCTCAAGCTCCCAGTTTATCATCAAATATAGTTTATCATTATCGTTTAATTGGATCCAAAGTTAATTCTGTAGAAAGCCATTCTGTAATCATAGATATCCATTCCACTTTTCCTTGTTATACACGTACATTGACAGACTTCTGATAAACAGCACCTCGTTCCCCGTGCAAGTATGCTATTACATATCGTATCAGCATGCTAATATGTTAAAAATATATTTTGTCCCGTCTACCTGTATAGGCTTTCCGTAGTTTGGAATTGTTCATGGACTGTACTGTGAATGTGTTCTGCAACAGAACTTCTGCTATTAGAATGTACACAGGTATTAGGTAAGCTGTCTAGAATATTTAAAGAAACTCAATTATGTATTTGTATCGCATTTCTGAATCAGTTCTGAAATTGGAGCTTTTTAGTCAGATAAGAAATATAATTAATATTTTTTTCGCTGGCATCCTTTTGCATAAATTGTGCAACCCAGAAATGTTGCAAATTTAATCATAATGTGAAATTAAGCTTTTTTCAAACTTACGTTCCCATATATGGTGGATGCAATTTACTTTTGAGTGATTTTCTAACGGAATCATAGAAGTCTTGTAGCATTAGTAAGAATAAATATTGCAGTTGGGACCGAAAAAGCTTGTACAGTCTGCAATATTACGATGCTACATAAAATATAATTCATTGCGCATATGTGATCTCAAGCTTTGAATGTTGAAGCGAGTGAATTATAATGTAGGTGGGCTGCTTTTTGTTACATTTTTATTTCCATCAAAGAAACATGATATCTCGTTCAAAGCCTATATATTTCTTTTCGACCAAACTTTGAAGCATTGGATATTCATTAGCTAAAGTACCGTTATGACAACGCTTCCAAATTTGATTGTTTGTATTTCACAAGTTTACTTACTACTTAAGTACATTACTTACTTTAGTAGACGCTCTTTCACTTCCTCAAATGTTTCAGACAAATTGTTGACGACTGGCAAGGATTGTCTAGACAAACGTACCCAAATTGACAGGATAAGAACAAGTGCCGAGGCAGAGGTACACATGACTTGTTGTATCAAAATCTCTCTGTAGTTCTTCCGCGGATGAGTGACAAAGTCGTAGGTTGATCCAAGTCCAATGATAGCTGTGAGTATCAAGGAATACAATAAATATTTATTTGCGGCTTTGAGTTGCTGAATTGAAGTCTTGAGTAGTTATCTGTCCACATTATTGGGAAGGGCTTCATGAAGAAGAAGCCACATTCCACGACGCGAAATGCAATCTCTTGAGCCAAGCAGACCATCCTATGATAAGCTGGTAGTTGTTTAATGACAAATAATGTTGTGGTCCTTTGCGAACTGCAGGGAAATGCCCGGTGGTTACGGTAATGTACCTCGATTTTTACAAAAACTAACTCAGCAAAATGTAGCTCTGACGTAAATTGACTTTCCTCAATACCATGCTAATGGCGGTTGGGCAAAATATTTTTCATAACCTGTTGCTTAAATAAGCGTCCCTTTGCTCTCCTGTTATATGTGGTTTCAATTTTAGAGACAACCAATTGGAATGGAAGTATACGGCGAAACATTTATTCGGTCGGAAGAAACCATGCCTTTTTGCAATAATTTGTTTTCCTCGAGGTACCAATTCTTTTCTTGGGTACACCATTCTTTTGATTTGGTCAATTTGATAATATTTATTTCTGAACAGAATATTTACCTTACCAGTATTTTCTCTTCCATTGTAGATAATCGGCTATTCAGAAAATTACATCGTGCCTATGATTGATGTCATCAAAAAAATCTGCATATATGTATGTGTGGCGGGTTTGTTTAAGTTAAGTTTGGCATGCAATGCAACATCGAGAATGTTCTTGTTGCATTGCCGTGTATTGTGTATTGTGCGTGTGTCTGCCTGGCAGTCTGAGAAGAGCAGCACACTCATTCTTGTCTTGTCGGTCTAGAGTCGTGGTCGTGTCTTGTTGGACGACTGATGATGTTAATTGAATAAAGTCCATAGTTAACTGTTAATTAACCATTCGCCTTAGTAGTGCTCATTGATTAAACAGATTGTAGTTTATCTGGAGCATAAACTAGCATCGTGTTATTAGGCTGAACAATAACATTACATGGTGGCAGCGTGGTTTTTAGTGCGGATTTTTATTTAATTTGAAGAATTAATTAAAAGGTGAAGATGTCGAAGGAGACTTTCACCCAACCGACACCGTTCTCGTTCCAGCCCAAGGATTGGCCAGCATGGAAGAGGAGGTTCGAGCATTACCACAATTTGGCGGAAATGGAGAAGAAACCGGACGCATTCCAAATCAGTGCTCTTCTGTACTCCATGGGGGAAAAATCGGACGAGGTGCTCTCCACTTTGAAGTTTGCCAGTGCTGATGAGAGGAAGAAATATAAGGAAGGTCATGGCGGCCTTTGACGCTCATTTCGTCGGAAAACGAAACATTGTTTACGAGCGTGCCATGTTTTGGTCCAGAAGTCAACGCAATTTTACCAAAAGTGCATAAGGAATTTCATACTTTCCCAAAGGGAAGACCAATCTCAAGTACATTCAGAAAAAACAATAAATATGCATCTAGATTGTTGGACCTTGCTTTAAAACCGTGTATGTTTGAAATCGAAGACCTTCTAATTGATACGCAACATTTCTTATTGTTAGTACAATCAGTTAAACTAATTCCGAATCGTCAATACTATCTTATAACGGTAGATATTGAAGCATTGTATCCCAGTTTAGCTATTTCCGATTGTAAACACCATTGTGCGGAATCATATTTACGAAACAAACAAGTAAATCCAGAGTTGAATTTGGATAAACAACAAATAATGGATTTATTAAGTTTGAGCTTAGATTATAGCTATGTAATATTTGATAGTCAGATCTATTTCCAATACAAAGGCATTGAAATGGGCAACGCGGCGTCGGTAGCAATAGCCAATATAACAGTTTACCACGAACTAAAAAATATTTTTAAGGATAAAAAGGAATTAACATTTTATAAGAGGTTTCTCGATGATATTTTCATAATACTAGATACGACTGATATTATTGACGTAAACCAATGGTTAAAAGAAATATTGAAACATAAGTATTTAAGATTCACATTCGAGTCAAGTAGCACAAGCGTTAACTTTCTAGATGTGACAGTCAAACTTGACTCAAAAAATGTTATTTCTACTGAAATATATACAAAGCCAATGTCCAAACATGTATATCTTCATGCAAATTCAGACCATCCTATACACCTAAAAAATTCTCTATTTTACTCACAAGGTTTACGCGTTATTCGGTTGTGTAGTAATTTTAACACACGCATACAAAGTCTACTTGAGTTATACAAAAAATTTCTGTCTCGTGGATATAAAAACACGATTTTATACAATACGTTCTTAAACTTGACGCTTAAAAACCGTTTTGAAGTGCTGAAACCACGAAAATCTTTACTAATCACATACCTTCGTTGTCATAACAATGATATATTGTATAAATACGGCATCAATAACAACTCTGTAGCCAATTTACCTATAAGTCAAAACAAAATGTATGTAGTCTTCCCGTTCTACAAATGTGTTTACTCATATCAAGAAAAGCTCAAAAGTTTTATTCTCTCTAATCTAGCTGAAAATTGTATCCCTCCATATACATCGTATTTACATGACTTGTCTATCAACGTTGTTTTCTCAAGGACAAAAAATCTTAAAGAAATGATATGTAAGTAGTCCAAAAGTGATAATGGTATGCTTCATTCTCCAGTAAAACAGAATACATTATTATAGTAATACAAAAGTTTCAGTCTCCTTTATACAAGAAAATGGTCTATCGGTTCATGTATTACTAAGTATTACTATTCATTTCTCTGAAGTTGTTCGTTGAGAACGCTTGGCAAAGCAAAATCTGCCAAAGAACATACATCCATAATATTATATTTTGAAGGATGTTTTTCGTAAATGTTTTCTTAAATGTATAACCAATAATTTATTGATTGCTCTTTAGGTAAGATTACCAGTTTGTATCAATTTCCGTAATTTATATAATTTACGTATTGTCTGCTAATTGTAATTGCATTTTTAATATATGTACAAAACCTAAAATAACAATAATTTTTATATAGCCACCTGACGAAGCCATATGCGAAACGCGTTGTGGTAATAAAGAGTCTGAAAAGCAGTTAAACGTTGTTCTACATCTTGTAGTTTCTTTATTATGTTCCCCCACCGGAAATACCAGAGCGAAGGCGGAGCCAGAGTCGTTTTGGTCGTCGATACAAGCCCGTGGATCGATTTAATCCTAATTGATATTTAAAATATATTAATGATGATTAATGTATGTATGTATCTTTTGAGTGGAGATGTGGCGGGTTTGTTTAAGTTAAGTTTGGCATGCAATGCAACATCGAGAATGTTCTTGTTGCATTGCCGTGTATTGTGTATTGTGCGTGTGTCTGCCTGGCAGTCTGAGAAGAGCAGCACACTCATTCTTGTCTTGTCGGTCTAGAGTCGTGGTCGTGTCTTGTTGGACGACTGATGATGTTAATTGAATAAAGTCCATAGTTAACTGTTAATTAACCATTCGCCTTAGTAGTGCTCATTGATTAAACAGATTGTAGTTTATCTGGAGCATAAACTAGCATCGTGTTATTAGGCTGAACAATAACATTACATGGTGGCAGCGTGGTTTTTAGTGCGGATTTTTATTTAATTTGAAGAATTAATTAAAAGGTGAAGATGTCGAAGGAGACTTTCACCCAACCGACACCGTTCTCGTTCCAGCCCAAGGATTGGCCAGCATGGAAGAGGAGGTTCGAGCATTACCACAATTTGGCGGAAATGGAGAAGAAACCGGACGCATTCCAAATCAGTGCTCTTCTGTACTCCATGGGGGAAAAATCGGACGAGGTGCTCTCCACTTTGAAGTTTGCCAGTGCTGATGAGAGGAAGAAATATGAGAAGGTCATGGCGGCCTTTGACGCTCATTTCGTCGGAAAACGAAACATTGTTTACGAGCGTGCCATGTTTTGGTCCAGAAGTCAACGCGGAGGGGAAACAGTGGAGGAGTTCGTTCGAGTCCTACACACAATGTCGGAGCATTGTGATTATCGTGACCTGCGTGAAGACCTAGTTAGGGATCGCCTGGTACTTGGAGTAGCAGACCGGAAGCTGTCAGAAAAGTTGATGCTGATGGAGGCGCTGACGCTGGAAAAGGCTGTGGAGGTGGCACGACAGTGGGAAACTGTGAAACGGGAAACGGCAGAACTGAACGGGAAAGGATCCTTAGACGTGGACCGTGTGCACCAACAGTCTCAGAAACATAAGAAGCCCTGGAGGGGAAAAGGGAAGAAGAATTCCGAAGACCAAGATGCAGAAAAGCAACAGCAGCAGCCAACAGAAAGCAAGAAGCCGACGTGTTGGAATTGTGGATTGGAGGGTCACAAGTCACCGGAGGTGGACAAGTGTCCTGCAGCCAAAGCCACCTGCAACAAGTGTCAGAAAAAGGGGCACTATGCAAAACTGCTGCAAAAAAATGCTGCAAGGACAAAAACGTGAAACAAGTTTCTGTCCAAGATGGAGGAAAGGATGACAAGTTCCTGTTCCAAATAAAGACATCGGAAAGTGAGCGGAAGAAAAGATGGCGCCAAGTAATCCAGATCAGAGGCAAGGAGATCGAGATGAAGTTGGATCCCGGAGCGGATGTCACAGTCCTGCCTTTCTACACTTTTAAGAAGAATTTTCCGAAAGTTCGTCTGAAGCCGACCAATATCTGTGTTAGAGGAGCTGCTGAAGACCCCCTCGAGATCGTTGGTACTTTCACGGCTGACCTAAAGCATGGAGACAAGAAGTTCCAGGAGGAGATTTTTGTGGCTAAGAGGACTGGAGAAGCTTTATTGGGTTTGGACTCTTGCGAAGAACTCGGGCTAGTGGTGCGTGTCCAGGAGGTGAAGGAGGTTCCAGATACCAAAGTGAACGCTCAAGTCGAGTTCCCGACGCTTTTCCAAGGATTGGGGAAGCTGAAGCAAGACTACGCCATCAAGTTGAAGCCTGACGCGAAGCCGTATGCTGTCAACTTTTCCAGAAGAGTTCCACTGCCGATGATGCAGAAACTGAAAGCTGAGTTGGAAGATATGGTAGCGAAGGAGGTGATTGAGCCCGTTGACGAGCGGACCCCATGGTGCGCTCCCTTGGTGATTACTGCAAAGCCAAATGGGTCAATTCGGATATGTGTGGACCTCCAGAAACTGAATGAATGTGTGGAAAGGGAACTGCACATGCTGCCAATGGTCGAGCACGAGTTGGGGAAACTGCAAGGAGCTAAGATTTTCTCAAAGCTTGATGCCAATTCTGGATTTTGGCAAATTCCTCTCACAAGGGAACGTTTTCAAGTGAAGGAAACGTACAGATAAACGGGAATATGCATCAGAATCAGCCTTTTCTGCTGATTAAGAATATCTAAACTTTCTTCTGCGGAAATAAAATTCAGTCGCCTTGATAAGGACATTTGTATTGCATAGTACCTGAATATGTGGAAGTAAGAATCGTCAGATTGAACAAATAAATTCTAGCGAAAATTAGTTTCCTTACAGCAATTAAAAATATTTATTAAATATTCGCCATCTTTAATTGTAAAGTTCTTTTTGCACCTAATATTGTTATGGGATAGTGCGTATAATACAGTACGTATTTAAACCTCTAATATTCTACACAGAAAGGCTATAATATTTTAATTTAGATCATCTAAAAGTCATGACATAATATAACTGCGAATTCATCTCTGGAAGTGAACTATCGTGAAGCAATTAATATATTGAACGAGTGACAGTGGATGTACGAAAGGCACGGAAAAATTTGCTGATTATTGTATTCTTTTGCAAACAGTTTTTCAGCCGTGTGAACCTTCACTGCAGTACGTAGATGACATTTGATAACAGAACACTATATTAGCTACAACATTGTATCAAGAAGGAATTCGTAATATTAACAACGCCTAACAGTAGATGCCAACTTTTTAAATTTATACAGAAACTTTAACGAACGAATTATTAGCTAGAATATGTTTGTTAAATCCAACGATGCTTACTTCTAGATATTCAGGTACCATGCAATACAAATGTCCTCATTAAGGCGCCTGAATTTCATTTCCGCAGAAGAAAGTTTATATATTCTGAATCAGGAGAAAAAGCTTATTCTGTTGTATATTCCCGTTTATCTGTACGTTTCCTTCACCTGAAAACGTTCCCTTGTCAGTAAGGAAACGGCAAAGTTAACGACGTTCATCACCCCGTACGGTCGTTACTTTCTCAAGCGCCTGCCGTTTGGGATTAGTTCAGCACCAGAACATTTCCAAAGGAGGATGAATGAAATTTTACGAGGATTGGAAGGAGTTCTTTGCCTGATGGACGACATCCTCGTATTTGGATCTACTCAAGAAGAACATGACGAGAGGCTCAGAAGTGCTTTATCAAGATTGGAGAAGAACGGCCTGTCATTGAACAAGAGCAAGTGCCAGTTTGGAGTGAAGAAAGTGCGCTTTCTTGGCCACATCGTGGATGACCAAGGAATTCACCCAGACGAAGAAAAGGTGAAAGCAGTTATGGAGATGGGAGAACCGAAGAATGTGAAGGAAGTGAGGCAGATTTTGGGCCATTTAAATTATCTGGCGAAATTTATTCCCAAAATGTCTGCAACTCTCAACCCTCTCCATGGACTACTCAAGGCTGATGCTGAATGGGTTTGGGGACAACCTCAAAAAGCTGCTTTCCTGGAAGTCAAGAAATTCCTTTCCAGTAATCCTGTGCTTGCTGCTTACGACATGAAGAAGGAAACTGTGGTGTCAGCTGACGCTTCGTCATTTGGGATTGGAGGAGTTTTGAAGCAGAAACAAGAAGATGGTAGCTGGAGACCAGTCAGTTATGCTTCACGTACCTTAACTGACGCGGAGACAAGGTACGCCCAAATTGAAAAGGAGGCTTTGGGGATCACATGGGCATGTGATCGATTTCGGGACTTCCTGCTTGGACTGGAGTTCAGCGTGGAAACAGACCACAAGCCTCTTCTCGCCATTTTCAAGACAAAGGAATTGGGAGAACTGACACCACGATTGCAGCGTTTCCGGATGCGGATGATGAATTTCTCCTTCAAGATTTTTCACACACCCGGAACGGATTTGCTCGCTGCAGATTTTTTAAGCCGCCACCCATTGGAATCTGTCGACCCGTACGAGTTGGAAAGCGAAGTTCAAGAGCACGTGCGGTTTGTTATTGCTAATGTGGAGACTAGTGATGATCGTCTCCAGACCATAGCTATCTCACAGAAACAGGACGCTGTCCTCAAGGAAGTTATGGAGTATCTAGTGAGTGGGTGGCCGGATAAAAAGAAAATTGGACCAGAATTGAAGCCGTACTATGAAGTGAGACATGAGTTGGCTGATGTAGATGGGCTACTCATGCGTGACTGTCGCCTCGTGATCCCGTGTCCCCAGCGTAAGGTGATATTGTCGCGACTACACGAGGGTCATTTTGGAATCAACAAATGTCGAGCGAGAGCAAGATGCTGTGTTTGGTGGCCAGGAGTCTCCTCGGATATCGAAGAAATGATCCGAAGATGTGAAGTATGCGCACAGGAGCGACCAGCTAAGCACGAACCACTCATGCCGAGTGAATTCCCAGAAAGGCCATGGCAGAAAGTGGGCATGGACCTGTTCCATTTTGACGGGAAGTGGCATCTTGTAGTCTGTGACTTTTATTCACGATACCCGGAAGTTGTCACATTGTCCAATATGAGCGGTGATTTGGTCATCAAGCACCTCAAAGGAATTTTTGCGAGACACGGAGTCCCGGAGGAGGTGTTCAGTGACAACGGCACGCAGTTCAGTCCGAATGCTGCGTCGCTATTCCAGGAATTTTCGAAGGATTACGGATTCAGGCACAGGACTTCCAGTCCCAAGTTCCCCCAGAGCAATGGATTTGCTGAATGTGCCGTGAAGATCGTGAAGAACGCGATGAAGAAGAATGTTGATGTGCAGAAGGCGTTGTTGGAGTACCGAGCTACCCCATTGGGGAATGGGTATTCGCCAGCACAACTGCTGTTTGGAAGGAGATTGAGGACCACCTTGCCAGCTGCGCCTCAAATTCTTGTACCAGATCCAGTAGACCCCACCAAGCTTCGTGACTGTGAAGATAAGCGCAGAGAAAGTCAGAAGAAAAACTTTGACAAGCGACACGGAGCCAAGGAAAAGCCTGATTTCTCGAGAGGGGAGAAGGTGTGGATACGTGACAGACGGGAGTGGGGAGTAATCGTGGGGAAAGCGGATTCTCCAAGGTCGTACTGGATCAAAACGGATAGTGGAAAGTACCGGAGAAATTATTTCCACCTGGAGTCTGCGGGGCAGATTGAGAATGAACCGTTTGACGTGGATATCGAGTTGGAGCAAGATCCTGTCGAAGCCCAGCAGCCAGAGGAAGTTCCCCCACCGGAAATACCAGAGCGAAGGCGGAGCCAGAGTCGTTTTGGTCGTCGATACAAGCCCGTGGATCGATTTAATCCTAATTGATATTTAAAATATATTAATGATGATTAATGTATGTATGTATCTTTTGAGGGGAGATGTGGCGGGTTTGTTTAAGTTAAGTTTGGCATGCAATGCAACATCGAGAATGTTCTTGTTGCATTGCCGTGTATTGTGTATTGTGCGTGTGTCTGCCTGGCAGTCTGAGAAGAGCAGCACACTCATTCTTGTCTTGTCGGTCTAGAGTCGTGGTCGTGTCTTGTTGGACGACTGATGATGTTAATTGAATAAAGTCCATAGTTAACTGTGAATTAACCATTCGCCTTAGTAGTGCTCATTGATTAAACAGATTGTAGTTTATCTGGAGCATAAACTAGCATCGTGTTATTAGGCTGAACAATAACATTACAGTATGTATATTAAAAGCTCCAGCTCCCAGCAATATAGTTTATCCTTATCGTTTAATTGGATCCAAAGTTAAATTATCATTATGTAAATGTGTCATCGTCTGGCATGTAATATTTTAAGAAAGTTGGTTTTCTTTGGTGGATTAGTAAATGTTTCAGTAAGTACAAGTATCCATTCCAGGTCTTTTTGTCATTGCCATACGACTCCTGGTACTAGGAACCATCCCGGTGCCATGCCAGAACTAGTGTTCTTCGTGAAAGTGTGCTTGTGCATATCATGTCAGCATGCTACTATATTAAATTATATATTGTATCCAGTTGATCGAGTAGATATATTCAGGACTAGTCTAAACTTTCCATACATTGGTGTGGCTCATGGAAGATGAATGTACATATGCTGCTGTTAATGGTTTTACAAAGTACACAGGTATTGTGCAAGCTAGCTAGACTATTTAAAGAGACTCAATTATTTAAATCGCCTTCTTGAATCAGTTCAGAAATTGAAGGCTATTTTTTGTCCCGTAAGAAGTATAATTAATATGTTTGTGCGTCATTTCACACGCATTTTCCCTATAAAAACGGCTTCAAATTTCATCTTAATGTGAAATTATTAGGGACCACTTTCCCAAGTTATTTATCACAGTTACTAACATAAAATAGATCCAGTATACTCGTGTCAGTTCGTAAAAGGAAGTGAAGACCTTGTGAATTAATGTAGCATGAATGAGAAAAAAACACCACTCACATACTCGCTGCTTTTGAAGGTATCGTTACCACAAGTGAGCTATATGTGCATAGATTTAAATTGCTGCCAAATTTTACTCACTTATTAATCTCGGTAATATATTTCTTCTGCATTGCCCTACTTTTACCTCTATTGAAGGCACTTGTCCGGAAGTCAACTAATAGCTGACTAGCTCCGAAAACTCGAAAAACGAATCGTCAGAGTGATATTTTTCAACCCATGACCATCCGCATTCCAGCCAAATTTGAGGTATTTTAATAATTTTTTGTAGCGACCATTATTGTAATCGCACTTTATTGCGCAAAAGAAATACATACAAAAATATCAGTTAATTTCAGGTGAACTAACCCTGAGTTTAGCAAGAAATTTTACGCGATTCCCAAACATATACACAAAACTTACATATATTGGCACATACGGCAGCAATGCATGCGTATGGGTGTGAAATTGAAATTTTGTAATTGGTTAACTACATTACCCAGAACGTGATACATCAGGATATTTTAACGCAGCGCAGTCACGAATTCAGTATTCAATGTGTTCTTGACTAAAACTAAATGTGTCCAGCAGCACGCAGCTAAAGATGCGTGCAATACACAAAGTTGAGAGATACATATGTACACTGCCATTTGGACGACGGTGAAATTTTCAAATTAGATATCGATTTCTTCGTGATATTACTGAGAAGAAATTGATTGCCAATGCAATTTAACGGGCCAATTTTTAGGTTACCGTTAATAGACCTGAATTGAGAAACCTAATATATGTATATGCGATGAACTCTGGTGCCTACATTCTTCAAAAGCATCCAAAATGCCCAACATGATATATATTATGCATACCCGTTATGACATATTTGCCTAGATATTCCGATATCCCGCAGCGATATTTGATTTCGTTGTGAGATATATTTGAGTAGTGGTTGATAGTTGAGAGTCCCATAATCTGACTTCAATTTATTTCACTGTATAATAAAAACTACAATCCTTGAAACCCATCATCGCTATCAAAATTGTAATTAGCCAATTCAATTTATTCATACTTAATGCTAGGCGGCGTAAATCTATCAGCCCAAGTCGAATTTGCTATGTGCCAGATATGGTATTCTGAATGACAAATAAGAAATCAATTCGTATTATCGCTTACAGTATATAATAATTTGCGTAACATGTTTCTGGGAAATACTTAACACATAGCAAGACACGTATGACTGCGTTTCTGACTCTGGGCAATTGTATTTTAAAAGATTACAGTTGCCTCATATATATGACAGGACAAATTGGCGGCATAATCCATCACAAACTGTCTGTCAATATTGAGAAAGGGTTGATACGTCACTTTAAATGGCACGAGCGACCGCGTCTGAAGGAATAATGGGCTGTTTTTCCATGACTGCCGATTCCGATTCTCGGCATTCTGAATCCTGGCGTCCCGACGAAGTTTCACTCTCAATCCTGCATAAGACGCTATAAAGTCAGATGTAGAACTGAAGCAAATATATTGCACAAAAAGGGACATGCAGTCCACGTAAATTATTAGCCAGTACATGTACGGGACTACTTGATGGTGCCCCTGTATTACAACCCAGCTCAGTAGAACTGTGCCCCAGAAAATTGCGGAAATGGTCAAAGAAAGCAGTGGCTCAATAAACGAGCGAAAACAGGCATACCACAAGACTATCCGAGTATAAATCCGGATGCACTCTGTCATTGAAATGTGCTCGTAGATATTTGTCGAGATGAGATGAACACACTTATGAAGTAGATTAATGAAAAGTATTATAATCATAGCAAAAATTACAATACATCTGCACATTTCGAAAGCGCCTAGCGTTATCCAAGACCGAATTACTAGAATTGGTATGCTCACATACGCGTCCGGTTGCGTGTAACTAAACAGATGTAGCAAATCTTGAAATACAAAATAGTAGGGGTCAAAACGAAAATATATCGACGAAAAGTATATAACCATTGCGGCGATTAATCCGACCGGTGCCACCGCCAATAAAACTATCTCGGCTGATGTTGAATACTGTCGGTGTGCCATTTCTTTTACACAGATGAAACGGTTTAAATTAGTGCATTTTATAAGTGATATTCTGAAATAATTTGGAAAACGTATTGGCAAACTTACGCCCGTGCAGCTCCTCAAAAATTGGAAGCAGATTGTTAAGGTCTTGCAACGATTTTCGAGACAACTGAACCCAAATTACCAGGATGAGAACAAATGCTGAAGCAGTGGCACATATTAGGTGTAGTATCAAAATCTCATTGTAGTTCTCACGCGGATGTATCAGGAAATGAGTCAGAAAGTCGTAGGTGGAACCTAGTCCAATAAGAGCTGTAAGTACCATGGCAAACAAGAAATATTTATTTCCGGCTTTTGAGTTGCTGAATTGAAGTCTTGAGTAATCATCTGTCCAGGTTATAGGGAAGGGCTTCATGAAGAAGAAGCCGCGTTCCACGACGCGAAATGCAATCTTTTGTGACAAGTAGAGCATTCTTTATAAAAATCGATAGTTCTTTAGTGACGAGTCAAACTTGGGTTCAAATTGTAAACTACAGCGAAATTCCCCGTGGCTGCGGTTATGTGCTCAATGTGACACGATCTGTCAGGAACTGACTCAGCGAAATGTACCACGACGTTAATTGAGTTTCCTCAATAACATGTTAATGCCGCTTGAACAAAATATTTTTCATAACATGTTGCTTAAGAAAGCGTTCCTTGGCTGTCATGTTATACATGCTTTTAATTTTAAACATAAACAATTGAAAATGGATGTATTATGTGGAAACTTTATTCAGCCGGAAGAAATCATAACCTTTTTGCAATAATTTGTTTTCCTCGCGTTAACAGTACTTTGGTTGGATACACGATTATTTTGTTTTGGTCAATTTAATACTGTTTTTCTGAGCAGAATATTTACCAGTATTTTCTCTTCCGTTTGACATAATCGGTTATTCTGAAAATTATTTCTTGCTGGCGTAAGGAAATGTTCGATGAAGAAATTTCCATAAACTGTTTGCTGTTATATCAAAATGAACCTGCATATATATTATACGCTCAAGCTCCCACCAATATAGTTTATCATTATCGTTTAATTGGATCCAAAGTTAAATCATCATTATGTAAATCAGTAACTCTATAAGCCATCATACATTGAGATGCAACGATTGTTTGAAAATCACAAATTTACGCTGTAGTAAAGTTCCTTGAGTAAAATAAAGTAGGGTTTGCTGAGGTGATATCTTTCGAAAATGTGATTTCACGGGGTACAATGAGAAAAACAATTGTTTAGCCTTTTATGACGCAGTTCCTTACATGGATGATTATGTGCTTAACTGTAATGATGTGACCATGGACGTGATAATATAAAGTACATAATACCAAATGTATGTATAATATAAAGTAGAAAATTGGAACTAATGAATAAATCGCTGTTTCCCAAAACTATGCATTTTGCAATTGCTTCATTTTGAGAATTACATGAATATCACTTGTGTCAAGTTGACATTTACACATAACGCACTTGATTCATGTTGCGTCTGACATAGTTTTCACTTGCACCAAATTCCAGTTACACAGTCGATATGGTCTATCTAAATACTATGGAAATCCGTCCAAGATTTAGTAGATTGAAAAATTGACCACTGCAAAGATTGGCGTGTGTAAATCTAGTCCGGTAGAACAAGAGACCGGCCGGAGTAATATCCGACCGCACGGGTGCCCGTGTAAAAAATGTCCGTGGTGTAATTCTGTACCGAAGAATAGCCACCAACCCGTTTCAGTGGGCATAGTTTTCCCATGTTTTTCAACTAAATTGGCTGAAATTTGGAAGGGGCAGTGATCATGACATTCCCGCAAACACAAACAAAAGCATATGCACTTGAAAATGTTGCTGTATGTACCTAATTTAATGACGACAAAAACATACACATTATCCTATTATTCAATATTAGCAAATTTACTCAAACTGGATTCTCGGTAATGGCATTTGATGGCAAACATTATTAATTGGTAGTCTGTGAGTAGTTAAGGAAGTCTTGTGTAATTACGCGAAGTACAGAAATGTAGTCTTTTGGCCAATTCGTGCAACCTAAACTTGAGTATTTACGTATCCAATAGACAAATGGATATGATGGAAACGTATACAGCAAGAGCATTTTTAGATAGGTAATAATGACTTTTCACTTTTTCTGTGATATCACGTTTTTGGTGAATACTTAAGTTGAGTGCAAGTGCACTGACAGAAAGAAACTGGCTTCACACCTAATTGGAAACAATGATGGAGACAACAATTCATCATTTCATGAACGACAACTCACATGAACACTCTTCTGCATCAGTAGTATTGTAAGTACAAGTGTACTGACGTGTACTGCCCAATTTCAAACAATATGTTATCCACTTTGCACTGGATAATATGATACTCAATTTATCTTGTCATTACACCAAATGTGACTATCATTTTGTCAACAACATACTTATGTCAGTTTTTACCTCTTTTTTATTAATTCAATACATCTCGAAGCGCAATTGATGCAACTTGATTTGCCCAGTTCTGTCTGATTGGCACGATATCTCGTAGAAAACCATGGTGGACTATAAATAAATTGCGACACGTATTATATGATAATGTCAATCTCGGATTATACGGATTTCCCAATTACGCTGGTATGTAGGCGTAATGGTTTGCGCAAAACAGAATGGATACTGTGTCCGAAGAAATAATTAATTGATTGATTGATTTATTTGGGACCGTGTCCCAATAAAGTGACGTGATATGCAAGCATGTCAAATTATTTTTGAGGACATGGCATACGTCCCAGTCAACAAATTTCAAAGTGTAATTAAAATCCTTGACATAAAACAGGACTCTTGACATTCTTAACAAACTGAATAAAAAGTGAGATGCGTTACCATGTATTGGACAGATGCTTGTAGGCCATACAACAATTCAGACGTTAATCCACTCACGGGAAATACTCTTTCGACATGACTCAATCAGCGAGTATTTTCTTGGTCATTTTCTCACTGGTGGTGGTGAGCATTCAACAAAACGCTGCACAACAATGCGAACAGCAGTTTGAAGGATTTGGGGTCTTCCTCGGCGCATTCGATCATTTTGCAAGCTCACCCGAAGGGGTCGAAGCCAAGGTTCTCGACGCCATTTACAACAATCTGGGCATAAGGTAATTAATCTTTGCGACTTGTCAAAATTAATTATTGTAATAACTGAAAGGATTAAAAAATATTTGCTATAATCAATTAATAGGCTATTTCGAACATCATATGAGCAAGAATTTTCTCCCGAGCCCGACGTATACGAAATAAAATGCACGGCCGCAAACACCAAAATTTGCGCCTGGATGCGCATGCACACTCTGGTCGGTAATCTCGCCGATGTCAAGGTATTCGCTTCCGTCTGGAGTCCACCCCACTACATGAAAAACGAAAACTACAACCTCATCCGAGAATACGAAACACCTTACCTCTACTACCTCCGCAACATCACGGAACTCCTTGACACACAATTCAACAACAAAATCGAAAGGGTTTCCCCCGTCAACGAGCCAGAAAACGTAGTAGCCCCCTGGGACCATACCAACATGACTCCCCAGCAACTCTGCCGCATCGTCAAAAACTACAACGATTCCAGGTTTTCCATTTGTCCAGAAAACAGCTACTTTTGGGTGAGTAGAACGTATTTTGATTTCAACAGCAACGACCCCAGCCTCGACTGTCACCACTACTGCGAAATCATGGCAACCCATTCCTATGCCCTGAATGTCAGCGCCCTTCTTGCCTATTACGACCAAACCGCTTATCCGAACAGAGGCTTCACTGGTCCCATCTGGCAAACCGAGGTATCAAGTACCTATCACTACGCCAGAGAGAATCAAATGCGAGAGGCCATTGATTTCGCGGCAAATATTATCAACTTTCTTGGGACCACCTGCATCCAAAGGTACTACTACTGGTTTGCTTATACACTTTATGATTCTGGCGAGTCGCTAATTTGGGGAGATAACGATGGAGATTTGGAGTTTCCCAAGAAATTCTACGTCTACAAGCAATTTGTTAATGCAAGTAATACGCATAATGGGCCTGTCAACGTTACCAATTGTGATGGGGAGGAAGGCGCTCAGGGAACGGTGAGATGCCTACAGTTTGGAGACTTGGACCAGATGTTCATTAACAAGGAGGAGGAGGCGAGGGAAATGGCGGATGTGCAGTGCTCCACTTTATGCTGTACCACTGAGGAGGAAGATTTGAGCTGTACACCATCTTCCAATTCAAGTATGGTGCTTCCACCACAATCAATTTGCCACTGTGTTCTAAGCGAGAGTAGCGGCAATATTTAAATTAATTTTTGATCCTATGTTTTGCAAAGTAGTCTTATGGAATAATAAAAAAATATAATTGAACGGGAATAAAGTAACATCTGCCAATATTCATATTCGTAACTTCATTCATAAACTATGCAATCCGCATACTGGACCTCAATTTGGTATTAATTCTTCACCTACCTAAGAGATAGCATATGACGTCAAACTGAACAAGTATAAGATGTGCGGGTCTAGTTAAAGAGAATTTGTGCATACGCAGCTTTGATTATCACTTCAATTGTCAATCATTTAATTTTCAACATACATACATAGATTTCATAATAATTGGATGTACACTATTTCCGTTGATTTGTAAACGGGGAACCCGGAAATGAATTTGTGGCGAGTATAGCCGTGTGGAAAATCCGACCGTTACGAGGAAAGCGACATATAAACTTGCTTTAATTTTAGTAAATGATGTTTTGAAAATATTAATTTGGATAGGAATGTGGTATACTTGATAATAAATATTCTTTATTTCAAGTGTGTAAGGGAGACTCAGTAACCCACTAAGCGTATAGAAGCGTTGGATGGAATGGGTCGTTGTTACTGCTTTTACCTGGAACGTCATCTACATATTTTAGGTGCTAGGAGTGAAAGGTCGCTAACTGCATGATTTCTTCTTCTATATGGGAAATAATCTGCTTTATGTATTATATTCCTGAGCTTTGAGTGACATTCCTAATCATGATATTTTAATTGGAGCAAAAGTTAAATCATCAAAACGAAAATGTCATGGTCTGACGAAATAGTTTGGGAAAGTTTGGTGTGTTTATAAGACCTTTTGCAAGCAGAAGTATTATTTCCAGCCAAATGTTTGTATTATACATTGATAGAGAACTGCCGGAACTACGAACCATGCCGGCGTTTCTTGTGAAACTTTACATGCATATATTTTTCAACGTGCTAATATGTCTAAATACATATTTTGTCCAGTCATTATGGTTAGTGTCGACTTTCCATGAATTGGTATGATTGATGGAACATGAATCATTTCTTTGTTAACACGGTATTGGAATCTACACAGAAATTAAGTAAACTAATTATTAATAGAAAGTCAATCATTTGTATCTCCTTTTTGAATCAGTTCAGAAATTGGAAACTTGTTCACGTAAAAAATATATTTTTTTTCTAGCAAGTCGTTACGCATGCATTCGTTCTCTCAAAAAGGCTGTAAAAATTTCATCTTAACGTAAAACCATAAATTATCTATTTAAAAGTTATGCAGCAGATTTTTCCAACACATGAAAGATTCAATGTACTCCTGAGAAGTTTGAAGAAGGAATAAGAGCGTCTTGTAAAAATACAACATAAATATGTATGTAATCGCTACTCTTATCGATAAGGCTTACATGTACGTTTCGGCAATAATATACAATCACATTAAATATAATTTATTGCGCATAGAATGATATGTACAGTTTGGATGTCGCAATCAAGTAATTACTAATTTACATCATATCCTACACAACTCCAAGCAAAGCGATTTAGGATTACTAAAGCCATACACATTTCGTTGACTAGCACAAAAATGCAACAACCAACAGCGTACATGAACAAGAGCATAATTTCCCAAAACTCGTTCAACCTTATAAAATCATTGGATTGACTTGTCTCCTCCTCAATTGTGAATGCCCCGTTTACGACACGATCGCTAAATGTATGCAAATTCCAGGTTCGTCTAAACTTTCCCCGCTCATTTATGTGATTTAGCGAATGCATCAATCTTGCCACAGTTCCTTTGGCTACATACCAAGCATATATTCCACTTTCGGTCACTCCCATTAAGAAATCCTGAAACTTTCCAAACACAAAATCTGTGCGTCGACCTATCCAGAACGCTGGCTTTGCTAGTAATGAAGGCTCATTAACATTTTGCTTAACTTTTCGCTTTCCAAATATAGCAAGCATCGGTATTACAAATCGTGAACTAAAAAGGACTCGTCGACCTATTTCGTTCTGCAGAAGGGCAAACCTTGTATTTGAGGGCCGTAGCAATGAAATTGCTTCATATTCATCCATTGGTGCCCACGGTACTCGTATCTTTAAGCTTGGTGGAATGCATTTAACACTTCTTGCCTCAGAAACATTCTTTACAAATTCAACAATAGCTTTGTTGCCTGGCATTATATCATGCAATTTTCCAAGTATTTGTCGCGGTAGAGCATCAGTTCTATTTGTGCCAATATTTACAACGTTCATGAGCAGATTGTATGCTAGATATACGTCGGCTAAGATAAAAACGTTATTTTGATCTGCCTGTGTGAACAATTCCCTCATTGTTTTTGGGATATCGTCAGGATCCAGGACAGTGGTCAAAACGGAGGTCATTGTTGACGTATAGTACATTCGTAGCACAAACGTTGCCATTATCCATGCAAATATGAGTGAGAAATTTTTCCAGTTTCTCCATGTTTGCAACTGTGCATCGCCTTGTTCCAACATCACTTCGATCAGCCAAGAAAGCCAGCGTGTCTTCACTCCTTTATTATTTGTGTTCCGAAAGGCAACGGCTAGTACCAGAATGTTCGTCAGAATCAGTATCCATGTTTCATATGAAAACGGTGATATTACCGCCTTTAGATTCTCCTTCGCCGATCCACCCCGATGGCCGGACTCGTCGCTACCCAGAATTACGGAGAAACGGAAGCCATCGAACCGAACGCCAAATGGGATGACGTGAAACACAGTTGTTACTTTATGAACTCCTGACTTGTCTGCAACATAACCGGATGACTTAAAGTACAAAAACGTGGACGACAGGTATCGGTCAAACCAGTCGGAGCTGCTATTTTGCCAACGCATAAATATGTCCACAATGCACTTTTCTTCATCAAATATACTAATAGTCGTATAATTTGGATTCTGTTTCGATGGTAATCGTGGGCACTTGGGAGTTTTTTCCTGAAATTCGTCGAGCATGATTCCATAATTATCTATTTTATCATTATAATACATTTCTCGGAGCACTGATAGCATATCTCGACCGGTGAAATTTTCATTTGTGACTGGTGACAAGATTACAAATCTTGGTATTTTGTCATTTGCCGACATTGACTTAACGCTGTAATTAAATTTCAGCCAAGTTATGAGACCATGCTTTTGACATGTAAAGCAGCCGACAAACCACTGTGAGTACTGAAATTGCTTGTTTTCAACATTTACCAAAACAACCATCAGCTTTGAACTGTGCATGGCAACTGGCATATTGACGAACATGTTAGCTTTCTCCAATACTTTACCTGATACTCCAGCAATTGCTAAAACAATGTTAGGTGAACTCAACTTTTGAAAAGAGTGAGTGAGATCGGAAATCGTTTGCCAAAGCGGTGGAAATATTTGCGCCGTCAGATTGATGTATGCCTTCAATTGATCTTCTTGAAAGTTTGTATTGGCAGCGTGTGCTGAAACATAAATGTTACAAACAGGTGCAAGCTTTACTGGGGTGAAGATGTACCGAAATGTTTTTATCATTGTCAAGTTGGCAGAAAATGGCAATGTAGATTGAATGCATGCTGAAAATGGACATGTATTTGCAAGAATCATAGAGTGTATGTCCTTTGGAATAGCTACGCTACTTAACTGTTGATACATATGTGAAACTGGATTGGAAAAGTGGGTAGTACAGGCTGAGCTTCTTACGACATCCACAACCAGTGTGATAACGTCCGGTAAGGTGTTTCTGTTACGGTTACTAATCATGTTTGTATTCCGAATCTGAAAACTGGAGGCCACTAATAAGCACTGTAGTAAGCTAAAAGTAGAAAGAAAACAAGAAAAATGTTCGCACCAATACAACATTTTTTGCGTCTAATGTTTCTGAAATTTGAAGCTATGTATGCATTAATTTGCTACTTTGGGATAGCACAAGTTCAGTGAGTGGCGATGCGGTATTGAATTTATTTTTTTAAAACATTGTATACAATTTGTGTAATTAAATGTCTAAAAAGCAAATTATTAGTGCATATGTTTTGCGGTTTGAGCAAAAGTAAGCCAAGTGCGCAAAAGGATCACTTGTTAACTCACTTGCGGAAAGCAAAAAGGCGACTGTTTGCTTTGTCATTGTTTGATTCCTCTAATGAATGATACTTGGAAAATCGGTTTGAATTTACGTTGGAAATATACATCCCTTGTCGCGTATTTACTTTTGTTAGCTTAGTTCTAAAGTACTGGCACGTTAATGGTGATTTACCTTTCCATATTCCAACAATACTGGTGCAAGCTACACTTGTCTAAACATCAATGTCGGTGGACCACTAACCCATATTTTGAAATTTATCCTAATTAATAATTAATATTATCATACTTCATTGCATTGAGTTTTTATTTATACAAATTGGCATTCAATTCGGGAGCTCCTCCCACTATGTCATGCACGATTGAAACAGAAGTAAATAATTATTGCTCAAGTATTTCATAATCGTATTTCAGTGCGCTCTGTAAATTCTTCCTTCACCTTCACCTACATAGCGTAAAACCACACTTGAGAAAACCCATTATTAGAGTTCATAAACGAGAAAACTCTTAACTGCTGCATAGTCTGTTTAGCTTTGTGCTTTACTGCATGACATAAAGCTACATTAGTTAACAAAATTATAGTAAAAAATGGTATTTCGTTGACGAAATTCCTTAACGTTTTAATTATCATAATTCAAGTCCCTTATCATTTCCATCAAAATCTTGGAGTCAGCTTGATTGAGAGAATAAATTTCGGGGCTAATTTCAGATCGTCATGTTAAAGAATGGAAACATCTGCACATCCTCTATAAGTTTGCTGGGGACCGCATCTGTTAGGAAGATGTAAATAAATTTAAATGCACTAATTAGAGAGAGATGACCCATTTGGGTTAATGAGGAACGCAATAATACACAATCAAGTTACCCAGCAGCAGACGTCCCGTTTCCACAGTCTCCAATTCTGTTTCCGGAACGGTGATTCCACTTCATCATAACAAGTACGAACGTTTTAAAATTTGAATTTTTACTGAGTAAAACCCGTAGCAAATCTTATCAATAATCTTAGAAACATGAGTTACCTGAATGATACACCGATAGCATGTAATGCCGTCAGGCAACTTTAAATTTGCTTCGTATCGTCCAACGCCACCGGCAGGAAGCTTTGTCCCACTTCCCTCAGCCATTTCCAGAACGTGCTCATTGAAACAGTCCTGTGACTCTCGGTCCGGATCGGCACAAAGTCTCCACTCCATTGTCCCAAAGTGTGGAATTGTCACTTCCGCAGCCACTGTAATTACCTGACCAGCAGTATAAGTTGCTGTGATAATTCCTCGGTCGTAAAAGCCACCAATTTCGTTTGCGCGTGGTGTGGCATCTCTCAATGAATCTCCGCATACGCCGCAATCCGTTCCTGGGTCATCCACCTGAAGAACATTTCCACACAAGAGCGCATCGTCTCTCAAGTTAACTGCAACAAATGTGTATCAATATAGTTATTTTCCATATGCATTTTTGTAAGTATAAAATCCGATAAAAAATAACAACTGTGTAGTACCTAGTGGGCTAAGATGTGCAAACGCCGGGACTCGCCATATTGAAGATCGACTCGGTGGTTGGACGAAACGACTATGTCCGTGAACAGCGACCAGCGCTCCAAGCAAAAGGAATAATATTTTGTGCATGTTTCAGCAATTTAGATGTGAAAATTCCAGCAAAATGGAGAAAAATGTTATTGGAGCGAGGACAAGTGTTCAAGGGAATACAATTGTGTAAGGTATGTTGGGCTTAAATACCTTGACTACGTAATTCTGTCATTGTGTACCTGATTAGAAATCCGAATTGCGTCAATTGTGGAATAAACAAGAGGGCAGAACAACATCCCACTATGTTGCAGTGAGCCTCATTTTCTCTGGAAATTCAATTTAAGCAATTTAAAATTTTTTCTTCAATTAGCTCGATTCTTGGGTCGATTATATACAAAAAAGACCTGAGCATTCCCAATATGGTGGTCTTAAGTCGCTAGAAACCGCGTGGTTTGAAATATATGCAGAAAACTGCAGAAAATGGTAAAAAATCACGGTTTTTTACAAAAAAGTTTAATTTCTGAAACAATGCGGACGAGTCAAGTAAAACGCGTTCCAGATTCGAATAGCCCTGTCCTTTCTACCCTGAAATCCGATTATATCACACCATGATCGATCCGCCATTTTGAATAATTGATGTTTGAAAATGTCGTGTCAAAAGCTGGAGTGGGGTCGTTCACTATACACACGCATACCTACTCACAAAAAAAGATGCCGGATGGGTGGGAAAACACAAATTTCGGTTCTTCCACCCATCCGGCACCTTTTTTTGTCAGTAGGTGTGCGTGTGTATAGTGAACGACCTCACTCCAGCTTTTGACACGACATTTTCAAACATCAATTATTCAAAATGGCGGATCGATCAAGGTGTGATATAATCGGATTTCAGGGTAGAAAGGACAGGGCTATTCGAGTCTGGAACGCGTTTTACTTGACTCGTCCGCCTTTTTTCAGAAATTAAACTTTTTTGTAAAAAACCGTGATTTTTTACCATTTTCTGCAGTTTTCTGCATATATTTCGAACCACGCAGTTTGTAGCGACTTAAGACCACCATATTCGGAATCTTCAGGTCTTTTTTGTATATAATCGACCCAAGAATCGAGCCAATTGATGAAAAAATTTTAAATTGCTTAAATTGAATTTCCAGAGAAAATGAGGCTCACGGCAACATAGTGCATCCTACAACTGCATAAGCTTCCGTATTGGTTCGGTACGTATACTTCAGCACATTTATAAAAGAAAAATTGTTGTATTTTGTTTGATGTGTCGTTGTCGTTTCCGCAATCGTAAATTTGACATGATTCGATATGGAATTCATTCGGACCAGCGTCACCAGTAAACACACATGACGCACAAGCTAGCTGGAAAGTTCAGTTTACTAGCTCAACGTTTTTGTGCTTTTCAAATAAATGACGATAAGGACACAGGATTTTACAGTTTTGCAGGATTGTAGGTATTCAAATTTTGCTCTGAATAAATTAGATGGTTCCTAGAAATTATGGGTGAGAGAACTTCGTATTAAAATAACATTAAGCATCAACGAATGCCAAACATTTGAAAAGCATTACGTAATCCATGTAAAAGATGAACTACATTTTTTCAATACAAAATTGACAACGAATAACTTGTTCCATCATGTGCTATCAGGAATATGATAAGAGTACACTGGTACGCAAACAAAAACAACCAGATATTTGTAGTGGATGTGGAATATACCTACCATAATGCTGATAAAAACGCACATGTATATCCTCACGTAAGTATTAGCAAATTCACCCAAATTGGCTTCTGTGGTAGTGACTTGTGATGACAACAATGGTGATTGATAGCCAGTGAGTGGTTTATGAGACCTTTCTAAAGGGAAGTAGAAAAGAGTATACATTTTTTCGTGGAACTAAAGTTTAGGTAGGCAGGAACACATCCACTTGCCAAATGGTTATACATTAATGTAATGTAGTAAATGAATTTTCCGATAGCTAATAATCGTTTCACAACTTGTTATAAATAAGTCCAGTGCAAGTGCACTGACAGGAACAAAGTTTGCTTTAATCTTAATTGGAAATGTTGATGATGATGGACAGGGAAAATCGTCAACTCGTAAATAACAACCAGTATCATTCTGAACCCGTGCGATTTCTTAACATAAAAGTGTGAATAAATGTTTACGGATGAGTATTATTACGTAAACTTGAACCGCGCCCTATTTGCTTAACATTTTGGTTTACATATCAATGGAGGCTACGAATCTCACATGTACATCTTTTAAATATGTTAATTTCATTTCATACACCTGTTGGAGTATCGTTTTATCAAAAAATTGGGAAATTCGAGCACATGATGAGTATTGCTGCATCAGTAATACTTCTTTATAAAATTACATATGTAATATTGTCGAGTGCACTCATTCAGAAACTTGAATTGCTCAATGATGTCTCCCCTGCTTGACACCTCGAAAAATACCATACTAGGTGGTTAAATATAAATAAATTACGACACGTATTATATGATAATGTCAATCTTCGGGCGCACTTATGTATCATAATTATCACGTTCATTCAAATAAATTTAGGTATACTACCTCCATAATAACTCAATATCCCGGCATCCTATTATAAGGATTTCCCATTTTTATCACACTACTGTGTAGGCGTATTGAATTATGCAACGCTGATTGGATCCTGTGTCCGCAGTATTGGCAGTACAAAGCAATCAATCAATTGATTGATTGATTTGGCAATGACCGTGTGCATACATACACTGACAATAGGCATAAAATTATCAACTTATTTTTTATGACATGGCATAATTCGCGTCAACAAACTTTCCAAGTTCAATAAATATCCTTCAGAAGCAATGAGGCTCTTGACATTTTTTTACAAACTGTATATAAAGTGGGATGTGCTGCTATGCACTTGGTCAGATATTTTCAACCATTTCTACACTCCAGACGTTAGTCCTCACACTGGAAATACTTTTTCAATATGGGTCAGTACGCGGCTTTTTTCTTGGCCCTGTGTTCACTTTTGGTGAGCTTCCATCAAGGCACCGCACAGCAATGTGAGCAACAATTTGAAGGATTTGGGGTTTTCCTTGGGGCCACTAATCACCTAGCTAACTCGCCTGAAGGAGTGGAAGCCAAGGTACTGGACGCCGTTTATAGCAATTTGGGCATCAGGTACAAATAATTGTTTAAAGGTCAATAACAAGTATCAGAAGTCAGTTATTGCGTTACCGTTATAGCACATATTATAAATCATTAGGTATTTACGAACATCCTATGAGCACGTATTTTCTCCCGAACCCGACGTATACGAAATCAAATGCACAGACGAGACGCCCGAAATATGCGCCTGGATCCGCATGCACACGCTCGTCGGCAATCTCACAGACGTCAAGGTTTTTGCTTCCGTCTGGAGCCCACCCCATTACATGAAAAACGAAAACTACAACCTCATCCGAGAATTCGAGACACCGTATCTATACTACCTCCGCAACATCACCGACCTCCTTGACACCCAATTCAACATCAAAATCGAACGAGTATCCCCCGTCAACGAGCCAGAAAACGTGGTAGCTCCATGGGACCATACCAACATGACTCCCCAGCAACTCTGCCGTATCGTCACAAACTTTAACGACTCCCGATTTTCCATCTGCCCCGAAAACAGTTACTTTTGGGTGAGCAGGACGTACTTTGATTTCAACAGCAACGACCCCAGTCTGGACTGCCATGCATATTGTGAAATCATGGCTACCCACTCATATGCCCTTAACGTTAGCCTTCTGTTAGCATATTACGATCAAACCGCTTATCCTAACAGAGGCTTCACCGGTCCAATTTGGCAAACGGAGGTTTCCAGTACCTACAACAATGCACGTGAGAATCAAATGGGAGAGGCCATCGACTTTGCTGCAAACATTATCAACTTTCTTGGAACGACCTGTATCCAGAGATATTACTATTGGCTGTCCTATACTCTTGGCGCTTCTGGCGAGTCGCTCATTTGGGGACAGGCCAACGGAGAGTTGGAATTTCCCAAGAAATTCTATGTCTATAAGCAGTTTGTTAACGCAAGCAATACGTACAACGGGCCTGTCAACGTTACCAATTGTGATGGCGAGGAAGGCGCTCAGGGAAAGGTGAGATGCCTTCAGTTTGGAGACTTGGACCAGATGTTCATTAATAAGGAGGAGGAGACGAGGGAAGTGGCGGATGTCCAGTGCTCTATATTATGCTGTACCACGGAGGAAGAGGACTTGAGCTGTATGCCTTCTTCCAATTCCAGTATGGTACTCCCACCAAAGTCTGTCTGCCACTGTGTTCTGAGCGAGAGTAGCGGTAATGTTTTTAAATAATTTTATATGCAATTTTTATAAACTGTAATGTTATGGAATGAGAAATATAATTAAATTGAAACCTTGGAGCAAATAAATACAAAACTCTATTGCAACATAACCATCATCCTTTTAATACTGACTTTCATTTAGCATGACGGCAGACCACTCCAACGTTAATACCTTAAATAATTAATTATTTCACATCCAAGGTAGTTATATCAATTAGCGTGTAAGTTAATCCACATGGGATGTGTGGGACAAATTCAAGGAACGTTTTGCATACACATTTGAATTATCAGCTCACTAGTCAACAATATTCCCATACAGCATTTATAAGTTCATAAAACCGGTGCTCTCAGCCTCAGCTTGTTCCTCATAAGGAGTGTCGATATTGTATCAGATGGCCGCAGATAATATTACAGCGCACATAACATTAGTAAAGCATGTAACTAATGTCAAAGACAAAATTAAATTTTCAAGTGTATTTAATTCATTAATGTGCAATATGATTGAATATTGTCTAAAATGAAATGGTTCTATAATATTGTTTTTATAACTAAGTACTTGCTGAAAAGCAATTAAAACGGCGCAGATTAGGAAATTGTATGAACCGCGATGAGGAAATTGCGATGTGTATTGGAGATCATTATGCTTATTCTTTAATCGCGTTTACAATCTATGGAAGCAACAAAACCCAATGGTTGGTTTTTAAATTAATATATTTATTTAATATCTAATTCCGATTTTTCTTTGTGGATCCTAAACGGTCTTTGATTAAAATTGTAGGAAAGTAAGTACTGTGTCATTTTGAAGCTAAGAAGATGGGCAAGCGTCTTTGGGGTATTATAATGAAAAAATTTAAAACCATTCATTGGCCATTTTGAGGTCAAGGGATGGAAACTGAAAATTGACTCTCTTTAGTACGTCAATTTGAAATCCAATGCATAATGCGTACCCACATGAGTACATTCATATGCTTTGTGCATATGAATAACTTGTTCCATCACGTAAAAATAATCTCGATAAGATTCCACTTAATTTAGAGCCAGTAGAACATATACAAATACATTTGCCTAAATATTAGCAGTTATTTCACGTAAGTTAGATTCTTCTTTACTGACGTTATGGAAAGCGGCATTAAATGATGGTCTGTAGGTATAAAATGATACACTGATTACGGGAAAGTAAGTACAGATGTGGTCATTTAGCCATTTCGTGTCACGAAAACTTGGCTACACGTTCAGTGGAAAAATGAATAGAAATGAAATGCACCAAATTAACCCTGAGACGGGTAATAATAAAATCAAATCACAAGTTCTAAAAATAAGTTAAGTGCCAGTGAACTGACAGGAATACATTTTAATTAAATCTTAATTGGAAATGTTAACGATGGATAGGGAAAGCCATTAGCTCACGAATGTCAACTATCTTGAGCTTCGTTCTGCATAAGTGGTGTTTCTTGACCGAAAAGTGTAAATAAATGTCGACAGACGTGTAATATTACGCAAACTTGAACCGTGCCCAATTCATTGAAAATTGGTTTCTCAATGAAGACAAGTATTTATTAACTACCGGAAGCATGAAATGCTTATAAAGGTAGTTATTGCGATTGATCTGTTTGTCTGTCTGTGTGTCTGTGTGTCTGTGTGTCCGTAAGTCTGTAAACACTGTAACTTTTGTTAACATTGACCGATTTGGTCCAAACTTGGCAAAGACGTACCCCAGGTCATGAGAAAATTCGGTATTGATTTTGGGCCTCCGGGGGTCAACCCCACGGGTATGGTGGGGGATGAGGTCACAATGCATCCTTATGGCAAAAAAATGTTATATGCTTATCTGATAGAGAATTTTATGCTGATCATTTTTTGTCACGGCACTATTGGTCAATTCGGTCAACTTTGACCATTGACCCTAGGGTCAACAAAGGGTCAAAATATATTATCTCGGAAATTGATAAAAAAATGCAAGATTAGTGTTTGGAAAGTTGAACTAAATGTCACATTTCTCCATTTCACATAAATCGCGCTTCCGGTAGTTTATTATTTCGGGTTTACACCCGTCCTAGTTCTAATATATTAATTTCACATACTATGAGTATCATGTTATCAACAAATTGGGAAATTCAATCACATGACGAGTATTGCTGCATCAGTAATGCTTCGTAATCTACATGCATTGTTAAGTACATTCATCCTGAAACGCGCTTGAGCAAGCTGTATTGCTTAATCTCGTCTACCCTCACATGGATCTCAAAAAACCGTAATAGGTAGGTAATAAATAAACCCCGACACGTAGTATTTGATAATGTCACTCTCCGGACACATTCATCATCATCACTAACACATATATACACTTAGGGAAACTGCTTCCATAATCACACGATATCCCAGCATTTCATTATAAGGATTTCCCATTTTTATCACGCTCATGTGTAGGCGTATTGAATTGTGCAACGCGGATTGGATCCTGTGTCCGCAGCACTAATCAATTGACTGATTGATTAATTATAAATAATTTGCCGTGTCATTATAAAGTGACATGATATGTAAAATTATCGACTTATTTTTAAGGGCATGGCATATTTCCCGTCAACAAACTTTCCAAGCTCAATTAACATACTTCAGGAAAAATGGGGCTCTTGACATTCCAAACAATTTGAATAAAAGGCGAGATACATTGCCATGAACCGGTCAGATATTTCTAAGCCGTTGTGCTCTCCATACGTTAGTCCGAGTTCTGGGAAGACTACCAAAATGGATAAGTACGCGGTCTTTTTATTAGTTATTTGTACACTTTTAGTGAGCTTCCATCACAGCACAGCACAACAATGTGAACAACAGTTTGAAGGATTTGGAGTATTCCTTGGTCAAACAGGTTCCCTAAAGAATTCACCCGAAGGAACGGAGGCCAAAGTTCTGGATGCCGTCTACAATAATCTGGGCATAAGGTAGCGATTGTAATTAATTTTAAAACATCCGATAATCATTCTAACAATGTTACTAACAAATGCGCATACATATTTTCAGATATTTCCGAACATCTTACGAGCAAGAATTTTCTCCCGAGCCCGACGTATACGAAATAAAATGCACGGACGAGACCCCCGACATCTGCGCCTGGATTCGCCTGCACACTCTGGTAGGTAACCTCTCCGACGTCAAAGTATTTGCTTCCGTCTGGAGCCCACCCCACTACATGAAAAACGAAAACTACAACCTCATCCGAGAATTCGAGACGCCTTACCTCTACTATCTCCGCAACATTACCGAACTTCTTGATACCCAATTCAACATCAAAATTGAACGAGTTTCCCCAGTCAACGAACCCGAAAATGTCGTCGCCCCCTGGGATCATACCAACATGACTCCCCAGCAACTCTGTCGCATCGTCACAAACTTCAACGACTCCCGCTTTTCCATTTGTCCAGAAAACAGTTACTTTTGGGTAAGCAGGACATATTTCGACTTCAACAGCAACGACCCCAGTCTCGACTGTCACGCCTACTGCGAAATCATGGCTACACATTCCTATGCCCTTAATGTCAGCGCCCTGTTGGCGTATTACGATCAAACCGCTTATCCAAACAGAGGCTACACCGGTCCCATTTGGCAAACTGAGGTTTCCAGTACCTACCACAATGCGCGTGAGAACCAAATGGGAGAGGCCATTGACTTTGCTGCAAACATTATCAACTTTTTGGGTACTACCTGTATCCAGAGATATTATTACTGGTTGGCATACACACTTGGTTCCTCTGGCGAGTCCCTGATTTGGGGACAAGGGGACGGAGAGCTGGAGTTCCCCAAGAAATTCTACGTGTACAAGCAGTTTATCAACGCAAGTAACACCTACAATGGACCTGTCAATGTCACCAATTGTGATGGAGAGGAAGGCGCACAGGGAACGGTGAGATGTCTTCAGTTTGGTGACATGGACAAGATGTTCATTAATAAGGAGGAGGAGGCGAGGGAAATGGCCGAGGTTCAATGCTCTACTTTATGCTATACCACGGAGGAAGAGGACCTGAGCTGTATGCCTTCTTCCAATTCTAGTATGGTACTCCCACCCAAGTCTGTCTGCCATTGTGTTCTTAGCGAGAGTAGCGGTAATATTTAAAATAATTTATACATACTAGTTTTTGTAAATTATAATCTTATATGTAATAACTAATATAATTGTAATTGAAATGGAATAAATTCATCTTCTTACTTTCATTCACAAAACCATTCACTCAGAAATTTTTACTGAATTTTATGTTAATTCCTCGCACATGTAGTTGGCATCAGGTGACGTCAAAGCCAGCAATCATGAGATGTGTGGGTCAAGTTCAAGTGCATTTGTGCATAGACAGCTAAATTATCAATTTAATTGTCAAACATTTGATTTTCAACATGTACAAATTTTGATGATATCTGGGATGTCGCTCTCATCTTGTCAGTGATAATGAGCGTCGATATCATATCGAATGACAATAGACAATATGGCAGAGCATATAACATGTATCACTATAGCTTAAGTAGATAACACATATTGAGGCCAATATTAAGAGCTACTATTCGGGTGTTCGACATGCTTCGTCACTTTTTTCTGGAATTCGGACGCCATCCACTTGGTGATGTAGAATGGGTTATAAGAAACTTATTGACACCTTTGGTTTGACCCTGTGACCCCGTACATGGAAATGCGGGGTCAACATAAATTGAAAACTGGTCGCGGGGGGTCCCCTATAAATCACACAATTTTAAAGATAAAAGCAAAATCTCTTCGGCATCGTAATCACAAGTAAGTTATCTCGGTAGGTATTGCAGGATTTTTTGTAATTCGGCCAAATAGTTTCAAAAAAATAAATTAAACTTTTGTTGAATTCGAGTAACATGGTGAAATATGCATTGAGTAGCTGCACCTGAAAAATTGTTTTCTAGTCTGTTAATGTGGTATGTGGCGGCTGTGTCACACATAATTGAGGTGGGGCCATTTATAAAATACTGTTATAACTTCGATTAATTTGTTAAACTGCATCATAAACAGAATTTTTATGTAACAAACACGTCAATGATGTGTCACACTGCCGCCACATATCATATTAACAGACTAGAACACAATTTTTCAGGTGCACCTACTCAATGCATATTTCACCATTGTTACTCAAATTCAATAAAAGATTAATTTATTTTTTTGAAACTATTTGGCCGAATTACGAAACATCCTGAAATACCTACCGAGATAATTTACTTGTCATTCATTTGCCGAAGAGGTTTTGGTTTTATCTTTAAAATTGTGTGATTTAGAGGGGACCCCCTGCGACCTGTTTTCAATTTATGTTGACCCCGCATTTCCATGTACGGGGTCACAGGGTCGAACCAATCGTGTCAATAAGTTTCTTATAACCCAATCTAAATCGCCAAGTGGATGGCGTCCGAATTCCTGAAAAAAGTGACGAAGCATGTCGAACACCCGAATAGTTACTCTAAATTAAATTCCAAGTACAATTTATTAATGTGAAATGTGAATGCATAATATACAACTCAAAATGATTTTATAATATCGGATTTTAAGTTGTTGGCTCAGGAAGTAATAATAGCTCTGAAGATTAGGAAATGGTAATGTCTGCACATCCCCGGTAGTTTACTTGTGGCCCACATCTGTGCATAATGATAATAAGAAGGAATTATGAAAATATAAAAAGCAAAAGAATGAAGTATGAGTTTTTTAGAAGCGTAACATTTTATGTTAATGGTTACCCAGGAGCTCTGGTCCCATTTCCACAATCGCCCGTGGCGTCTCCAGCACGATAATTCCACTAAAATGAAAAAAATGTGAAATTATATTCAAATTTCTGTCACAGCTCCTATAAATCAAGCTATTGCAAAAGGACATTCACATACCTGAAGGATGCACCGTTGACAGCTGACATTGTTAGGCAGTCTCAGGCGAATGGTGTGTGTTCCGACTGCTGGGGTAGGTAACTTTGATCCACTTCCGTCAGCCAACTGGAGAACGTTCTGATTGAAACATGACTGTCTTTCCTGACTCGGGTTGGAGCAAAGTCGCCACTCAAAATGTCCTCGGTGGTAAACGACCACCTGGATCACAGATTCAATTACTTGGCCAGCTCTATACGATCCTGTGATTATTCCCTGGTCGTAGGTTCCTCCAATTTCGTTGGCTCGAGGGACACGATCCGATGCCCGGTCGCCACATACTCCACAGTTCGTGCCGGGGTCGTCAACTTGGGCAAAGTTTCCGCAAAAGAGGGCGTGGTCCTGATTGTTAACTGCAAACAATTGCATTTAGAATTTTAAAAGTACAAAATGTTGTCGGAATTTGTAGTTTTAGTTGTATTTCCATACCCTTAGGGTTGAACGCTGCAAATTCCGGTAGACGCCAAATGGATGATCTGCCGGCGGGTTTTAGAAGACGGCCATGGCTCTGAACTCCTACGATCACACCAAGTAGCAATATGGCTAATTTTGCAATCATGGTTATTTAGGTATTGGTTTTGGAAGTAACGGTTAGTTATATTATGTGGTTGATTAAAGTGTGAATTGCCAACTGGATAATTTTCTGGAGCTAACTCACTGCTTATATATGAATCCGAATATTTACGTCCGCTTTATGATGTCAGTATAATCAACATGACGATTCCAGGTTTACGAATAAAATATACAGTATTTGTTACTCGAATTAATTAGAATGAGACTTGACGTTGTCGCAGATGCAAATTCTTCATAATTGTTAGTTAGGTGACAAGTTTCCAATTCTTTTTAATTATTTGTTATTTTCCAAAACATTAAAAATCTTAAACGCAGTACAAATTTATTAGTAAATATGTTTATGCGTGCAACAATTTCGCGATACAATTATGTGATCATTGTTTTTGTTTATTCTTCAGTTTTCAGTATTTTGCAGCGTGTTTGAGGTAAACAAATACGAGCTAAATGTTTTTGTACGCGAATGACTATATTGTGATATAATTTGTAATTGACGTAAAGGCATGTGCTGATAGCAGCAGCATGGTTCTGTTGAAGCACAAATTACTGTTATTTCGTCCACGACAATGACCGTGAATTGATATGAATGATAAGTGATAACCGCTTGTTATTGATAATTATTAAGCACACACATGCATACCTACATAAGAATTTCATGTACGTCTGGCCTCTGCTCAATATTCCATGTGCAAAAATAAAGTATTGCGTATGCCATTGCATCAGTCACCGTGTCAGGAATTCTTGGAGACGATGATGGCATGATCATTTCTGAAGATTATAATCACAAAAATTGTTGAAGCACTATTCAAGTGTATTCCACTTTAATTTCCTCTCAGCAAATCTAGTTATTCAATTCACCATTGTCATGTGCATCCAAATTCATCGGAGCAACAAAAAACCATAACAAAAGGGTACCAAATTTCTCATCCGTTCCTCCACTTCAATAATAAAGTGTAAACTTAGCAAGCCTCCGTACCTAAACAGTTGTTCATTTTCCAATACGTGCTTGCCAGCTTCCAAATCCTTTTTCATTCGAGATCTTTATTTCATTTTGTATATAATGGATTTACAATCCATGAAAGCAGCACATCTAAAACATTATTTAAAAAATATGTATTGCCGTTGTTTCAATTGTTTTAGTTCAGATGAGAAAACTAGCACGATGCGTACCACTACTTTCCCTTTACCACTGACACGGAATGTGGTTCAAGTTCAAGCAATTTGACGAGTTAATGTATACCTTGGCAATCACTTCACATGGCAAATTTGGGTAATGACGAGGTGACAACTTGTATAAGTTTATAAACATTTATTCAACATACAATAATAATAAATATTACAGTATTTCAACATGTACCTTAAAAGGTTAAATTACTAATCAATTCAAATGTGGGTTATAATATAAAAGTATAATTTATTTGTTCCACGCGAACACACTACTGAATACAATGTGATAAATAGTATTAAGTGTATTGTTAAACGAATTACTTCATAAAATGGTAATGTCTGCGCATCCTCTGTAATTTGTCTGCGGCCCACATCTGCAACCAAACCAGAACCAGAAATGGCAATGATGAAATAAATTACAATCCATACTTTAATTTGACAAAATCACGTAGTATCCTGTTTGGCTTACCCACGAGCCCTTCTACCACTTCCACAGTCTCCAGGTGCATCTCCGGCTCGATGATTCCACTGCATAAAATATCAAATCAATTATGCACTGCATTTCATTGCATTTGCACTTTTTTGTGAATTTCAGAAATGGGTTTCAGTAAATTTTTTGGCTTACCTGAAGGATGCATCTTTTGCAGGTAACGTTGTTTGGAAGTTTCAGACGTACAGTGTGCGTTCCGACACGACGAGCAGGATACTTTGTTCCACGACCATCAGCCAACTGAAGAACGTGCCGATTGAAGCATGCCTGTGTTTCCTGCTGTGGGTCTGTGCATAGTCGCCACTCCCAGGTTCCGCCGTGGAAATAAGTTATCTGAACAACAGACTCAATTATCTGTCCTGACCTATAAACTCCTGTAATAATTCCTTTGTCGTACGCTCCTCCAATTTCGTTAGCTCGTGGCGCAGGATCTGTAATCGAGTCACCACAAACTCCACAATGTGTACCCGGGTCGTCGGCCTGCGAGACATATCCGCAAAATGTGGCATTGTCTTGCATGTTTACTGAGAGGTATACATAAACATAAATACATTGCAAATTTAATTATCGATTTAAAAAAATGCATTCCATTTGTAATTTAAAGTTTATCATTTTTAAAACCTTTTGGGTTCAGAGATGCGAATTGAGGCAGTCGCCATAAGGATGATCTACTGGCCGGTTTTAATAATCGTCCATGACTGTGAACACCAATCACAATTCCGAGTACTAGCAGCAGTTCAAAATTTACCATAATTTCTATGAATGCCGCAGCAGAGCCAGTTGTTGTATGGTAGTATGAGTTACTAAATGCGTGTACTTCCCGAAATGGCATAAAGCTTTTATACATATGTGTAGAAACCAATGCAATACGCATATCATTTATATGCATTAGGTAACTACAACATCAATGATAATTGCAAAATCCATCTGTGAATAATATTAGCAGGCTTACCTATATGAGTTATGTGTGTTAAACTGGCATTGATGTAATACTCATTTTATGCATCATTGTTGTAAACAGGTGCACTTTTGTAGCAGTATTACGCATTACAAATTTAAGTTATCATTTTATACGCTGCAGAGCAAAGTCAACGCAATTTGTCTCATTGATTTGAGGTGACAAACTGTTGTCATTGGAATCGGAAGGTGAATGCCTAATATTTTTTTATTTTGCCTAAACGATGTACACATTACATTTGAATTTCATCATATAACTGATATAGAGAGAGAGAGATGTTTCTGCACTACATTAATTTCATACTCTAGAGACGGAAATTAGAGACGATGACGACGATGATCGTGTCCTTCTTTTTATGAAAGATCATCAATGAAATGAAATGAAATCAATGAAAGTCTTTGGTGGAAAGACCAGAAAGTTACTTCTGAAATACAATAATTTATTTCGGTGCGCATGTTCGAATTCAGAAGTAACAACGTTGATTGTCGATTTGCAGTGCATAACCGTTTCACTATAACGAAAAAGAGGGGAAATGGTTATCTGTTGTGCATTGCGAGCAAAAGTTTTCTGTACATTGTAATTTGTGACGTTGAATACTTTCATATTACACCGTGCAAGAAACGCAAAATTATGACATGCTTTATGAATTAATTACTGCCCCTGTATCGTCCTAATTTATGTATGCGAGTCAAGTTACTTCACCCGCGACATGCACTCATCTACACGGCGGATCCGATACCAGAAATGCAGAATCACATTTCAAGTTTCCGTGTGAAAGAGGTACTAATTTTCATTTAAATTACTTCTTTCCTGATTTCTAAGCCAATATTATCTGTACGCATCATCAAGTATTCTTCCAAATGTCCGTTCTCGTTTGTATACCACCAGAATTAATGATTGAAAGGAAATGACCAATGAGTACTTCTTCATACAGCGCAACTGAAGCAACATACATACCTACTTTGAATCTGGTATTACTGGCTGCTTTGTTCGGATCTACCACAATTGTTAGATGACGTCTAAATACTACGAAAAACCGCAAGATTGAGCATTCAACCAGAAAAAACTAATTTGCCCAAAATACGTATAATGGTGAGTTTACTGCATATTTTATGCGCCGTATTACTCATGTACATATGTTCTTGAATTATCATACACGGAAAATAATCCCTGTTTTTCTAAATGTGTTATCACCACGTGCAATAATCAACTTCGATATGAATTGGATTGTCTTCCTGGTAGACCGTGAGTCATAAAATTTCACTGAAAATGTATCAGTTTGTGTGAACAAGTGTTCCTGGTTCTTTTCCACTGCTACATTTATTATTTCAAAATTTATTGGAGCATTATCTTTCAAAGCTGTGAATTGGCCTTGAGAACCTATGAAATTATAGCTCTCACTCGTGCCAGTAAGGACTTGAAGGTGACAAACATCCGCAAATGTTTGAAATTGCAACATTGAAATTCAATATTGGAGTTTTATTTGCGATTTAATATACGTTTAGTACAACATTTAATTCAAAACTATCTTACATATTTTGCAACACGCTCCCACATGTCCTTTCTCAAATTTTGAATGAACTCTGCTTCCCTTGACTCGTTTTTTGAAACCATCTCCCCGCTTGCAGTGTCGTGATTACCGTACGCCGATGTGTTCAACGGAAGTCCATCAAGCAACACTTGACACTGATACGAAACTATGGCATGTATCAAATCCCAGTTTGAAAACTCTGGCCATGTGATATCAATGAACTGCAGAAATGCACTGCCTGCATGCCACATTAGAAAGTCAGAGTAGCGATAGTCACCACCAGTCCTTATCAAAATGTCAACAGGATTTGTAGGGTTCAGACTCATGACGTCATGATAAATCTGCTCATTTAGATCTCCAGGGGAAATGCTTTCACTGGAAAGCCCGTCCACAAGATGATTTATGCCTTCGTTCATTTGAAAGTGAGCAGAGTATGCGAATGCTAGATGCATTTTCAGCGTTTTGTATCCCTTTGTGAATATGCATGTTGTTGCGAATGAGCTTTTGAGCTCAATGCTCGGGACCTTGAGCCAGTTTCCTGTCATGTCCCATCGAATTCCACGGAAGCCTAGTTCCTCCCTTAAAGACAAAAATAGGCAGTTTTAGAATTTGCATTTAAAATATTGGTTAATTTTCATTTTTCATCTTACTGTCCCTTTTCGGTGATAATTTTCCGCATTCGCTTTATCGTCAATTCCATAATTGCCTTCACTTCTGATGGGGATCTTTTGAAATTCTCGTCACTGAACGTGTACACTGTCATTTCGTCAATTCCCAGATCCAAGTACATTAAAATAACTTGAAGTAATTTGTCCTCTCTGAAAAAACAAAATATGAAATCACCAAATTTTAGAATGTTCTGGGGCAACAATATGCACTTGTTTTTTCTCACCCTTTTCTATGTCCTTCGGAAACGCTGGGTAACCCATTTTCTTTAGCGTATCGCCGATTCCTGAAAACAAACACATTGGCCTAAAGACAAAACTGCACTGATTATGTAACTTACAAGAACTAGTTTGTTAGTTAAGGTTACCCATCCATAATAATCGCCACGTGTTTTGGCATTGGTCCATATTGCAAGGCCGTGCCAATTAGTTCCTGTACAAACGTCCGGTTATAATCCTTAAGAATGCAGGATTCCGATACATTGTGTGGATTGTCCATGACGACTAAGGTGTATGCTATTGACGACGCAAAATAATAAAACAATGTTGCTCTACGGCGCCGTCAGCTCTAACAAACAAACGTATTCAAAGTATAACAGTACGTGTGTATCGATCTTTGAAGAATGGTTACGTACTTTCACTGCAATTCGTGCATCACGATTGATTGGAGCAGTAGGATCGATGACCATTTCACATTGTAATTTCAAAGTAACATCACCAATGAATACTTACTTCTGAGTGATATGATTATTGTGATATGATAACAAGAAACATACGCTTCTATTCCATAGGTAAAAAGGAAAACCGCAGTAATACTTCTTGTTAACTTACTTAATCACAATGCAAGGAACCAGTTTCCTTCTAGGAAACGTAAAACTATACTGATGACGCTAAATATTTGAGAGCTAGTTGGGCTTCTGTTAACTTTTCCGCCAAGTGATTACCATAAAACCACTGATGTATGTAATTTACACTAACAAGCATAATTATTAAAGTCATTACATCTTCACGTTTTCTTCACAGTTTCAACATTTAAAATAACAAAGAGACTTTAATAGGAATATTTGGTATTGAAAAGTCGAATGAGGAGACTTGTAAATAGCTTGAAGTTGTAAATAGCTGTCTGCTATTTATGTTAAATGGTCGAATGTACAGGAATAGACTGAAATCAAATTTTGGGCTTGTTAGGAATGCGTAGCATGAATTTAAGTAACAAGATCGTATTTTTAAAGCATATCACCCGTATCATGAAAATGTGGTCCACTGTCGATACATTTCTACATTTGTATTTGTCGCAACTTTTGTCACTAAATTTATACCAGCAACATACACCATTAAGCTACAACCTTTGAGTTACTTGCTATTTTGTGGCACCAATTGCAAATTCCGAGCTCATCATCAGATCGACAACGAAAGAATTTCATTCATTAAGCATTGGTATGCTGGTATGTTATGCTTAAATGTGATGCTACAATCCAATAAATTATCTTCTTGATCTCATTTCAGCAACAATGATTATGTGAACTGCTCCATGTGGTTTCGTGAATATTATGATGATATCTTGTGGTATTTGATGGGAAAAATCATTTTGACCACAAATAAGCTATATGACTACATACTGAACAAACTGTGCAATTTATTACTACTTACGTATTTGGCCACTTGAGGCACGATTACATGTTCTGTACCTCATGAGCTTTCCGTCGAAACTGAAAGCTATTATACCTATTACATATTATCACGTATTCAAGTTTTCCGTTTGGTGTCCAGGTTGAGGCATTCACTATGTACATTGTACCATCATCGAGCACGATTCCGTGAATAACACAGATAAGCAAAATGCATTTTCCAGATGCCGCGATACATTGAGAGTCAATCTTAATTTGTACTTTTCACTTTGCAATCACTGCAAACATTCATGTTAATGATTTAAAATAGACCACCTGCAAAATAAAGGGGAATTCCGCATCTCTGATAGATATTGGCATTTTAGTTGCTAATTGCTGACCTGACCTGACTCTTAGTTAATTATTTTAACATGATCAAGTCAGCAAATACATGTGTCGGCGCTTCCCTTTGCGGGTATTAATACAGCCCATAGCAAAGAAAAATCGATCGTCTCATGTTGAACATGCAAGAAGTAATTATGTATGTAGCTGTCAGAAATTCTACGGAAAATCGGATTCCTTGCAATAAGAAAGTTGGCAGTAGCAATCCAATTCAGTTTTATGTGATTATTGCAGCGCTTTCAACTCCACTGACTGCTTTACTCTCATTTCACGACTTCTTCATATTTGAAAGTGGCCATGCCAAATTACAAACAATTTAACATTTACAGACTACTTGTGTTGTTAAGTGCAAATGCTTGTCAAATCAATCGAATAGTATAGCAGCTTTGTGTTTGAGTGATTAAGTAACGCAAGTGTAATCGGCTTACAGTTAACTATAATACAATACTGAGTGTCTGTACAATGGCTTGTGTCTGACGAATTGTCTAGATAATTCATTGTAAAGTGCAAATAATTAACCGGTAGTCGCTACCGGGTAGTGGCTGAGTGGTGCATACTTACAATATAAAAAAAATTAATATATCGGTTCTATGGGCTACATTATTAACAATAAGTAAGTGTCAATAGAAACCTATCCGTGAATAGACGTATCTCACATTACCCGCCATTGTGTCTGCTAGTATGCTGGCGACTTGAGTGCACCACAACAAGCTCTGCTTATCATTTTCCGTGAAGGCATTATCTATTTTTTCAAAAGTACGAGATTTATAGCACAGCCAATGCTAAAATCGAGCAGTACTAGTGGTGTGGTCTCATCAAAGAAGTTACTTCCAAAGAAGCATATTTTTAACTCAGAAATGCTTTTCCAGGTTCTCGACGCCAGTCGAGATTGGAGTCTGTTTCTGGCATTCAGAAACTTGACCATGCTTCCATCACACATGGACCGTTTCATGAAGCTGCTTGTCGTGTACACCGATACAGGTCTCCCGAATACCAGTACGTTCGTAAGGAGCATGATAACACCAAGACTTATGAATTGAGACAAGGCATCCATCGCCATATTTTGACCGTTCGAAATGACAACGTATAGACAGATTGCCAGTGTTGTAGGTATAGCGATCACGTTCCAGCGTAAAACTGTATCCGCAAATAGGTTGTTGTAGAATTTCGACAGCAATTGTATTTCTCGATATGGACGTGAGAATGAAAGGAAGTACACGTCTTTTACATTTTTACACGAAGCCATCATCCTGTAGGCATTTGAAGATACAGTTTCCTTCCATGTTACAAATATTGAGCTTTTATATAAATTTATGTTGTTATATATTTGAGTTAGCTTACCATTTGAACTGAAGTATGGCCGCGTTCAGCATGAAGCTTCCAGTGGGTACGATGATGACGCTGTGTAGAATGCCCATGCGTGACACGTGACGCCAAAGTGTATACGAAAACACAAAACTCAGGGCCTTCTTCCCACACTCTATGCCCGCTTCCATGACGTTTGATCCAGAGGACAATGACGAGATGACATCTAAATCAGAATAAATTCCAGCCGGAACTACATTGCCCGGTGCACCTGGTTGCATAACAGCAGTGATTGCAAACAGATTGGCGTTGTACACAATATTGGTGGTCATTCCCTTGATAAGGTAATGCATCATTCGTTTCCCAGTAATCGTCACTCGTGCCTTGTTTTCTGAAAAGAAGTCGACCATTAATTAATATTAGAAAACCGCAATGACTCACACTTTATTCAAGAAGGGGAAATCCGAAGTCTATATACCTTTTGCCTCTTGGAAAATGTGGCGCCTCTCATAATCCAACAGCTGATTAAAGAAGGAATTCACCGTCACACATTCTTTGTTAAGATGTCGCGCAATCAAGAAGGCGAACATGGTAAACGACATATTCCAGCCGCACATGATGACATCCTCTTGCTTTTTCATTTCAAACTTGAATCGGTAGAGAGCCATGGCAATTGCAAGAGCATACAAAACACAAATCTTTCGCCACTCTGTTTGAGAATACTTTTCATTTTTCTTGAAATGAAGTACAACTTCTCTTGTAATATGCAATCGGTCCACTTGTAGACGCATTGGAGTTGCGAGTGGAATGATTTCCCTTTTCTCTAGCCGATTGAATGCGCCTGAGACAGCGTCAACTAACTCCGACGTGATTATCATTTTGTTTGCAGACAAATACGTCTTTCTCTGAAATATACAAATTATAAGTTTTGATCCCAAATTAAATTCTAACTGGAAACTCTATGAGTATTGAACTGAATATTCAGCTTGGAAGGGAAATTCTCGGAGCCAGCACGCCACTTAATGGAAAGTGAGCGATAATAACTTCATATTCACCGCACTCCTCTTTCGTAAGCAATTTTGATTATGCCAACTTTCTTAAGCAGACGTCTTCTTTCGCAATTATACTGATGGAGTCGAGAGTTATTCATGAGAATATAGAAAAAATAGCTTCTATTAACCAATTATGCCCACCCGTTTATACAACCGATTACCGAGAACCACTGCACAACTAACTTTTTTATATTTTGGTGGACGTATCTAGGTATGGACGTTTCTAAAATACATATTGTAGCACCCTTCCCAAAGGAAAATTACGTGAATGATCTAGCTGATAATTAACAAACACATAATGGTGATAAGTCATCGCTTCTAAGAATCCATTTTGAACTAAAGCCTATACTATTCCGAGTGATGTAGTTATGTATCAGGCTTTATATAAATTTGTAGGTATACTTGTCAGTTGCTCGCGTAACTTGCAATGTAGAATTTATTATATTCCAAAACTCTTTTAGTAAATATTACATTTCCTTTAAATGATGGTTTGATTCCGTGTGGCAAATCATTTCGTTTTCCCATGGATATTGGTCACGGAACTTGTGATTTAGCTAACCTACTTAGTGGCAATAATTAACTGTCTACTTATACTAGAAAATCAGCAAGCAATTGCGTGTTATACTCAAACGCCAGTTTTCTGAATAAAAAGTGGAAAGCCCATTTTGGTTAAACTGCCATGCGACAATCAAAAATCATTTTAATTGGGCCAGAAGATAATGGTTTGATCAAATAGAAATGCAAAGTTACTTAATTATTGGTTCAACCAGCAACGTGATTCCAAGTAAGCACACTGACTTAAGACAAGGTGCCCGTTTACAACCGGGTTGTGAGCTTTTGATGACTGAAATTACTAGTTTCATTACAGGATGAATTAGTAAAAGTCACGAGGCGTAATTTGATCGCCCTTTTCGAGTGGTTTGTGTAGATAGGAATATGGGTTCCGCAAAGGTATTCAAAAGTGATGTTTTAGCTCCACTGGTGCGACACGTACCCGTAATCATAGTATGTATATCCTGTGTAGTTGGTACACTCGCTAATGTTGGTAATTGGTGGTCGATTAAAATAAGTGTGTTGAAAATCCCAGAAACGATTAACAGCAATGTGAGCGGATAAACTCCATTCACTAGAATCAATTATTCGTTCGGGTGTTTCCATCATGCCAGTATAATTGTTATGTAGTGTATGTAGATACACACATAAATTGAATTATTATGACTTTGAATAATGTCTTATCAATATATGAAAATATACAAATAAGTTGTAATTGGTTTGATTTGAGTTTGCTGCTATGAGCCTACGTGCAGATTAGATAATTTGTTGTCTCTAGTCTGGAGAATATTGAGAATTTCGTTAATACTCCTGAGGAAGCCAAGAATCTCCTCAGACCATTTCTAGCGTTGAAACTTGTTCAATCTCCTGTTATCTACACAGAATAAATACACTTACTTTCTAAGGCAAAGAATCTACGCCTTCCAGCAAAGCACATTATTACTACGGTCATCTCTATGCGCATAAGCATCATCATAAAATAATACACACACTCGCATACACAACATGTTATTTATCACGAATGCCAAATGTCTCCATTCATCCCATTTTTCAAATAAACCAGTTTCGGTTATTCGCGAAAATGTTTGCACTAACCAGTATTTGCTAATTGTCCTTACATGCATAACCCTCAAATTCTTGCCGATAGAGTCAGGTAATATTAAGCCCTTGTACTGTTTCTCACCGTACAATTCCAAAGTCTCATTTTGAAAGCCAACCACATACTCTTGCGCAGTATACATTGAGGTGGGACGGGCATACTTTTTATGAAGGTAAGTGGCAATCCCATAAAACGTTAGGCCATCACCTGCCATAGTATCGATACCTGCGCTTGAGAGACTTCCAAATCCAGCCACGTAGTGCGGGAACATATCCCTGGCATAGATTATTCTGTCAAAGTTTATGAAGGCTGTCATCATGTGATGGTATGGTTGAGTGTGTTTATATGAAATCATCTGAATATTTTCTACCTGAATTTGTAACAATCATGCAACGAGTCATGGGCCACAGGTTGTTTTAATGTGACCTTTTCTATAACACACACAGGTAGTACGTCTTTCATCATGCAATAAATCCATCTAAAATCTCATTCTATGGACGATATAAAAGCAGAAAAAAATTCATTAGCGGCCGCTTACAAGGGAGATGCACCAACCGACCCTTCCCAAACCCCTCCAAAATTTACACTTTTACTAATTTTGGGGTGATGAATTCCTTTACGATGTCAAAAATCCCGAATGGGCATGTGCAAAAATATGCTGTGGGACATGACGTTGCTTTACAGGTGGTATCGGTCGCCAAGTCGTAATTATTTTTATTACATATAACGATAGGTACGTTCAATGTGGTCATTTTTTGTCATTGCATCATATATTAAATCCGTCCCCTTGTGCCGTGATGTCTCGTTACTCCTTTGGTCCAAGTTTTGTATATCCCAAATACACAGTAGTGGTATTCCCCTTATACATTACGACGATATTTTTAGACGTTGTTACCCTAAACACTTTTGAGAGACATCACGGCACAAGGGGACGGATTCAATATATGATGCAATGACAAAAAAATGACCACATTGAACGTACCTATCGTTATATGTAATAAAAATAATTACGACTTGGCGACCGATACCACCTGTAAAGCAACGTCATGGCCCACAGCATATTCTGTGCGCATGCCCATTCGGGATTTTTAACACCGAAAATGAATTCAGCACCCCAAAATTAGTAATAGTGTAAATTTTGGACCAGTTTGTAAGGGGTCGGTTGTTGCAGCTCCCTTGTTAGTGTATTTTAACAATCAAAGATATTAGAACCAAACAGAAGGGATATCGATTAGCGATGCTTGCTTTAACAATCAATTGTGACAAATTAAATAACTCATGCAATAATATAACTGCTAAACGACAAATATTTCTCATCATTTCGAACATTACAAAGCGTTGCCGGGATGAAAACTGTCTGCAGATGTGATGCCCAGCGACGACCATTCGTTAATTTTTGGCTGGCAAAGTGCATTTATCCAAGGTAACAATTATAACTCCACGGGGAAGAAATGAAATGACCTTGTCGTTACGATGTGATCAAAATTGCTATTCAACTTGATTTTCAGGCTCCTAGTCGACCCACATTAATGAGCATTACGCAGACAAAATTAAACATATTTTTACACACATAGATCAGCGTGTCCATTAATTGAATTTTCCTTTAAGGTAGTTCATCTGTCATGTACCATTGGATCTGTTAAATTGCAATGGAAAATGTATTAATACATTTAAAAAAATTCATGAAATAAAACCGCTGAACTACGAACGTATGGCTGGCCAAATTTCGTGAGAGTGGAATTTGACTGATGGATTGGAAATCAATTCTTCATGCGTGATTCATTTACTGATAGCTCGGAAACTGGTTTGGCAGTTTGAAACAACTGAAAAAACCTTGGCACAAATTAATCTCATACCACAACAAGTTTGTTACAAGCAGAAATCCTCGAAAAACTATTCTGTTCCACATGTTTTTTCTCCTGCCCAATTCCTCTGATGTTTGCTGCTATAAATAAGTACGACACACTCGTATATTGCAGTTATGTAGCTATGTATAAATATTAGATGATTGGAGTTGTGAAATACACTATATGATTAAGGAAATTAATTTTCACACAAAAATGATGTTTCCATGAAATTAGAACTGTGGCATTTATGTGGATTAAAAGTAACATATTACTCAATTACGTAGCTTGCTGTCGTAGCAACGACTTGGCGTGGGCTGAACGACTCTAAAAACAGCATTCTTTTCCACATTAAATGTAATATACATGTACTAATATGAAATAGTCATTACGGCAGTAAATTGAACTGCTAAATACAGTAAAGTAAATCAAATTAATCCTGATAGAGAATGCAAAAGGACTTCATGTATACTGCAACGCATGTTGAACACATTGAACAGGTAGAGCACTCTGCCCACTGGTAATGAAAAAATGTACTAGCATTTAATTGCGGCTTTACATTATTAACTACCGGAAGCATGAAATGCTTATAAAGGTAGTTATTGCGATTGATCTGTGTGTCTGTCTGTGTGTCTGTGTGTCCGTAAGTCTGTAAACACTATAACTTTTGTTAACGTTGACCGATTTGGTTCAAAATTGGCATAGAGGTACCCCAGGTCATGAGAAAATTCGGTATTGATTTTGGGCCTCCGGGGGTCAACCCCACGGGCATGGTGGGGGATGAGGTCACAATGCATCCTTATGGCAAAAAAATGTTATGTGCTTATCTGATAGAGAATTTTATGCTGATCATTTTTTGTCACGGCACTATTGGTCAATTCGGTCAACTTTGACCATTGACCCTAGGGTCAACAATGGGTCAAAATATATTATTTCGGAAACTGATAGAAAAATTCAAGATTATTGTTTGAAACGTTGAACTAAATGTCACATTTCTCAATTTCACATAACTCGCGCTTCCGGTAGTTTTTTATTCCGGGTTTACACCCGTCCTAGTTTGTTCTTATTTTTATATAACGACGTTATAGCAACATTTTAATTTACTTTTTATTACTCTTTTTGTAAGAGTTAAATGGAAAATAACAAATTATGTCATGGTCTATTTTTATGACTAATTTTGTCGGCGTAATAACTTATTTGAACTTCTGGCTACTCCCTTCGTTACCCTCTCGTGGGGACCTTGTTCTGATATTGTGGATTCAACGGACACTAAAGCGCAATACGGTCATATAAATTCGGAAAATTCTTGAAGGCAGAGAGATGATAGTTGGTAACGAAACAATTCTTTGAGAAATCACAGAGATATGATATAAACATACAGTTTCAAGTGTGTAACAAAATGCGAAACGAACAGCAGAAGTCAATGCGACACACATACTGTACCGTCAACGATGTATACGTTGACCGTAGTAGAGGTTGCCATCTAACCCCATTTGAGATCCTCCTATTCAAAATTCAGTCACACGCTTTCTGGTACGCATCCGCATTTCCCTTCAAGTTGGATCCAGGAAAAACGTGCTTTGTTTGGAATGTGTCGAAATACCCGTGGACGGCTTTTCGCGTCAACATCTTTCTGATACTCCTCAATTCGCTGATGTACGTTGGAGCAGTCTGCAGATACCTTGTTATTGGTTCGACAGCAGATTACGGTCTTATTAAGGCAATCGTTCATTTTCTCATTAGCTGGTTCTACTTGCTTTTGGCTGGATTGTCGTGTATGTTTGGAAAATTGCCAATAATTGGAGAAGTCAATGAGCTGTTGCTACGGACCGCCAAAAGCTCCGCGAGTAAGTACTTGTCCTAAGTAAGTCCGTTTAAGCATTTTTGAATCAACAATATACTGGCTAATTGTATTCTTAAAATTTTCCCAATCTAGAATACGAAAAGATGAACAAAAATGGCTCTTTCAAGATTTCTGAGCTAATTATTCTGATAATGCTGGCATTAAATGCCGGTGTTCCTCCCATGGCGGCATTTGGACTGGTCTACTCAAACTTTGATGTAACGTACGACCTACTGGAGACTGTACTACCGGATCCTAAATATAGATCTATGAGCTATATACTTCTGGGACAGTACATCCGACTATCATCAGTTATGTACATTACAATTGAAACACTTCGCCTGCTTTCCTACCTCCCATGTTTCGCCTTTCTATTTTTAAATAGATTCGGGAATCTAATGACCATTCTGGTTGGTCGAGTAAAGAGTTTCGTAGAATTTAAACGTCTTTACGAAAGCACAGCAATCTTGGTTCGAAATTGCTACAGCAGCATTCATGCACTCCTGTATTTTGTCACCACCTGGTTGTTTTGGAATATTGTCGTGTACGCCTGGATAACCGTTAAAATATCTCCGGAGCATATTGGCGACCTAATGTACGCTTTCTGTGTGATAGCTCTACTTTGTCTTGTCAGCGCACATTTTGTATTCATTCCGTGGCTTTGTAATGTATTTGGTTTGGGTCGATATGCGGTCCGGGTGCATCGGCTGAGAACCAGAATTAAGTTTGGTAAACGGAGAGGAATAGAAAACAGGTTAGCCTTGATGCACGCGTGTGCAATTATGCCAATCTCTATGAAGTATGGCATTTTCTGGAACATTGACGAGCCTATGATCATTGATTACACCGATTTGTTAGTAATGCGTGTCATTGATGTTGTGCTAACATTTGAATACTAACCCTAGAAAAATAGAGGAGCTGTTAGTGAACAGCATGTTATCATAGTACAACGCACATAATCATCATTATAAACAATACTAGAATATCTAATTCATAAATTAAAAAATAAATTAATCGTAATTATCTGTATTTGTATAATGCATATTCACAAAGCGTTTATGTATTACTCCGCTTGGTGGGGACAAGTCACACAATTTAAATGCTGAATGAATTGAAGTTGGTATTCAGAAAGCTACTCGTGCGGTTTTGAGAGTAAAATGCATACATTTTAAGTGAACAATTCTTTGGGTGTTGTGGCAATCGTTTGTAAGTCAGATAAAACTACAGATCAAAATTGCGTAAATATTATTAAGTGGCGAATCCACTTTATAAGAATGCGTTGTCTGTCTGTCTGTCCGTCCGTCCGTCCCAGGATTATCTGGGAAACGGTAAGGAATTTTGGAATTCGGTTTTCGGCAATCGATTGCTCACCACCCACGGACCTTAAATACTGAATTTGAAAATGATCGGTTAACGGTAACCGTTTGAAACCGTTAAAGTTTCGAAATCTTAACATGACAATCTATAGCACGCAGCATGTCATTCGACTCGTCTCTTGATGCTGATTATCTTACATGCACAATTTGAAATTTTTGAAATACTATTTGGCAGTTATGGCCGTTTGAAACTCAAATTTGTTGATTTTAAGCCAGATATGGCATATGGGGTATCAAAATGGATGTACTCTCAGAGAGACAAATCTTCTTATCATGTTCCCCCATTTGAAAACTACTCGGAAACTTGACAAAATCTAAAACTTTGTTGGTTTTGTTTATATATATTACAAAACAGCTTCGCCACTTTGCTACGTGTTAGCTTTGCTGGGTTTATTAACTATATTACATCCACCTACAGAAAAAATGAGGAAATCGAAGTAAAATTCTAATTGCAAAACACCTTATCGATCGAAATGGATTTTGATCTGTTATTTAAACTTTAATTGAATAAGTTTAATTAAAATATTACATTCTGTATGCGTGCGTATCATTGTACAGGGAGTAGGAACATAGTTGACAATTGTCTTTATTCATGTGATCACAGAACCAACTATCGTTTTCAAGGAAATTAATCAGTTTTAAGTTTTTTTTAAACGCGTGTCTCGAGCACAACATTATTTTAGACAAAACACAATTTCCATGTATTGAACACGACAATCTATTAACTTTCGACGTAGCTGATCAATTACAGATATAAGCCCCAAAAAATACCAGAACAATTTCTCATTTCAATTTACAGCAATAAATAAGGTTTGTGATGAAACGCATAAAATACTATACCAAAGTCGTATTACATAATAAAATTAATATTTTAAAAATTACTATTTTAAGTTTAGTATGTAATACGACTTTAAGTACTAATTTCAGACTTCATTAAAAACGTATTACATTCGTGGTCATGAGTACATCAATTCTCGAAAATTAATATTAAGTAAATTATAAAAGACATAATTGATGTAAGAATGCTGACTCAGCATTCTTACATCCAGACTAAGTAATTGATAAAATTAATAAAATAGCTTCCGTAATCATACTTACATAACATGGCTCATAAATCTCATCACAGATTCGATACGTTTCAAAATTGCCTTTTCCAGGAAATTACATTTGGTTTATTAGATATGTAAAATTATACACGTGTGCTAATAAATTGGCTCGAAATAAACCAATAAACTGGCGGAGAGTTCAGTCGTCTACGAGTCTCTTACAAACTGTCACAAACAACAAAATCCAAAGGATTGTTATAGTGTCGGCAACATCTCTACGCCTCCAACATGTCATTAAGCTACATGGAAGCGCTGCCATTTAGGCTTTACTGCTTCCTAAATTATCACATGTGGTCACTCCCTACTCATTGGAACGACGATTTCTCACAACTGCTCCTCACGAGACCCATTTCAAAACTCATTCCGCTCACTTTTTCGATGCTTACAATGGTCGTTTACAGCACATGTTGTCTGTGGTCTTTGATCAATTACATTGCACCAAATGTTGAGCAGGATACGACCTACCTCATCAAGGGGACAGTTCTGCTCGTACATGGAATTGCAATTGCAGCCATGACATCAATTACACTCTCCACAAAACTGCTCGATAACTCAAAAGTCGTTTGCATGAATGAATTTCTCGAAATCAGTAGGGAGATCCGTACAGGTTGAGCAATTTCATACTTAAATTATTTTTAAATAAGTTGAGAAACACATTGATGATTATTCGCTGTTTGTATTCGCTACATAGTGTATGGTCGCATGGGTCGCCGATGGGAACGCGGAATAGCCACGGCCGCCGCTGGAAAAGTACTGGCCGTCGTACTTGCTCCAATGTTCACACTAATTCCATACACGGGGGCGGCTTCTATACTGAGATCGAATCGGGACGCCGTCCACTACATTCTGGAAGATATCCTACCGGAACAAAAATTTCGAAATGCTGGGCTCATTTTGTGCACTGTTGTCCTTCGAGCGACATTGGTATTTGTATCATTCTTTCAAACTTGTAATCTGACAGTGTATACGTTCTCACTAATGGCCGTAATTCTGAACAGAGTGGAAATTGTCGCGCGTTGCTTCATAATGGGGAGCCACGATATGAACAACTTCTATGTGTATTATTCACGGCTGCGAATTATGGTTTCAAAAGTAGAATCCTTTCTGCATTTCGTCGTTTTCGTTCTTTTGTTTAAATGGTTTTGGCTTTGTGTAGTATTGTCTTGGCTATGTATAAAGCAGTCGACGGCAACGATTTCAACACCGGCTTATCTAGGATTCGTAATGGGCTTTCTTATAATTTCCACCGGTATTTTGATGATAGTTCCCGTTCTTTGTCGGGTAATGGATATGCTCGACTACTGTGTCAAATTGAATCGACTGAGAGCGAAAGTCAGGCACGCAAAATTTAATGTGTTCCGGAATCGGGTGACTTTGGTACAAATGCGATCCGTAATGCCGATTCGAATCAAGTACGGAGAATTTATGTACCTGAGCAAGGAATTCTCCGCGGACTATATTTGGTTAATTGTTGTTCGATGTATCGAATCGCTTTTGACATTTGGCTAGTATATTAGGTGTTTGCGCTTAGGTACGTAACAATAGTAAAAGCTATCATTGTTGTACACGTAGAATGTCGCCAAGTTCGAAATAAAATATTTGAATTGAAAATATGATATTAATATTAAATTATGTTTGTCTCTTATATTTAGTTATCTGATTATTTGGTTTTTTGGAAACCATTTATGTTTTAATAGGATGGGTGAAAACATTTATCGTATCCGAAATTGATTGAGTTTTAAAATACTCTACTTATTTAATTAATTTTCAAATGCTCGTCGGTTATACCACTTGTTTAGGTGCAAGTTGGATTATTATTAAGTATTACTAAATTGACTCGTCGAATTCATTCTAAACGAATTTACAATAACAATTTATTAACAATTGCGCTTTCAAGAGAATAGCGACAGTTCACACTTGCTTTCCATCACCACCAACTAATGCTACTAACATTGACAGCTGCAAGTGGCAGTTTGCTGTGATCTGATAAACATTTTTAGTTCCTTGGAATACTGAAAGACTACCGGAAGGACAGCTGCGTTCCAAAGCAGGCAGACAAGAACCGGCCACAACTTGTCCAGCAAAACGTACACAATCAAGGATATAGGTAAAAGGAATATTTCCATGGTTATCCAAATTGTAACCATTTTCAAAGCTCTTCCGGGATACTGTCCCTAAAAGCACATTAAGACAAGTTACTGGAAGCCAACAAACTTCATACTCAACATATTGCACTAATTTGTAAATAAATATATAACGTACAATTTTCGACGCGTTACGCAGGCTGTTTGCCGACCACATGTAAAATCCCCCAAACAAAATGATGAGTGCGTACACAATAATTTCCCACATGAGGTTTACTGAAACGAAGGCCGTGAACGTGAGAACTTTTTTTTAAATATTTCTGCTTTAAAATGATTTGGTAGGATATTTTGTTTGAAACGTATTTTAAAATTTGGATTTAGAAAGAATCAAAACTACTTACTTAATGGGTATTCTGTTACTTGTAACAGTTGCATGTCTTCCAGTATATAATAATCCTCCTCGTGGATATAGTAGGCGTACAGAACGACTCTAGTAAGAAGTATGGTAACGCATATGCATAAAACCGACTGGAAATGAAACGAAAAACTATCAATTTCAGTTTTCACACGAATATCTGGATTCCAAGTAAATCATTTAAAAATACAATAGAAACTTTGACAAAATAATGAAAGTACCAGTTCAATTATTGCCACGATCCTTGTCCTCGAGCGCCAAACTGCATTTTCCATTTCTCGACCAGCACAATTTGTGACGCCACGTGGGTGACGCCAAGAAATATTTTTCGCAAATTGTTTTCACAATTTGTTGACTACGTTGAGAGATTATTAAAAGTATTGTAACTATAATCCTTTAAAAAACTGGCGGAATTGTATGTGTCGCGACACATTTCTTGTGAGTTCAAACCGTTGTTGTTAACTGCTATCATTCCTGCGTGTTTGTGTTTGCTGTTGTTGATCTCACAATAAGAGGAGCGGAGAAAATAATATATTCGTGTCAACCTATTCGAGCACAACACAAAAGAGACACGATATGTAGAATGGCAGTTAGTCCAGCTCATTTCTACCAAAGGATGTTATCGATTTTGGATTGAGGAAACGTTTCCACCTACCACTGAATAATTTATTATTCTTCTTCTATTATCAAAAAGGACAGGCTCATTTTTTTGTCTTTGCTTGTGCACATGAATTTGAGCAAAACAAAAATAAGTAAGAACGGAACGTTGTTTAAATTAGGCATTCGTTTACAAATTATAGTTTTACGATTGTACAGATATCTGTCAGGTGATAATTTATAAAGGAAAAATTGTAATTGTATTTCAAATCATTTGAGTACTTTGCGGTTTAATTCCACATCTCAATATTTCGAAGATGTAATGAATAAGGTTAATTCAATGTGGAACCCGATTACATTGTTGTGGATACAAGTAGCGGGGAATTGGTAACCAAAATGATTTAGATAGGCGTACCAATACTAACTAGTAAGGTGTAACCTTTAATATATAACTACCGGAAGACTAAAACATGCCAAAGTCACAAATTGGTTATGTATTTTACTATTATACCACGTTATCGAACCTCAAATTGAACATGCTGATCGATTTGTGAAATAAAAATTTTTTCCACCTGGTGACCCCTCCACTTCGACCCCCCACCCACCCGCCATTTTATCGATTTGACCCATGGTCCCATGACAGAAAATGATCGTCTTGAACTCCTCTATCGATTTATACAATAAAAAAAATTTGACGCATTTGTCACCCCCAGCACCCCCCACTTCGACCCCCCTACTTCCGGCCAGTGACGACGGACATGGCTGAAAATCAATAGGTGTCGTGTCCTTGTGCCAAGGTACCTCTATGCCAAATTTGAGCCAAATCGGTCAACGTGGAGGAAAGCTAGAGTGCGCACAGACAGACAGACAGACAGACAGACAGACAGACAGACAGACAGACAGACAAACGGATCAATCGCTATAACTACCTTTCAAGCATTTCATGCTTCCGGTAGTTAATAAAGTTAGTGTGTGTGCCTTTTAAATGCCTTTTAAATTTAGACTACGTTGTTTCCAGTAACCTCAATTGGCATGTTAAGCTAGCGTACCTAAAATTGATTATCCTTACAGTAGTATATGTATCCTGCTACCAACGGATAAAAATTATGAAATCTTGAACATAATTACACAATGTCAAAGTAAACGCTCATGAGCGTTTGCATGAATGCAAATTTTTAGAAACTATGGTTACACAGTTCCCTAGAAATAAGAAAATAAGGACTGTTTTTCCAATGGAAATTTTTTAAACCGTTCATGGCGCTTACAATATAAAACGGGAGAGGAAATACGGCTCCTACCTACCAGGTGATGTTATATTAAGAGCCAAAAAACACTGGATGTGTTAGCGGAATGTGTAATAAAAATAACGATGTCTGAACACTTAGGTATATAATAGATTGAATCGGATTTTTTTATCATTGTCCAGTATACGTAATAATAAAACCACTGTAATACAAACTAACAATTAATGTAATATGCATCACCCCTCAATTCTGACAATTATGAGTTACCTGGGTAATCTTGGAATACATGGTATACTGTCCACTACATTGCAACTGTTTTGCCACTTATATTATTCTAATCCGAAGAAAGTTCATTAACTTTTCCCGAAGAAATCGGGATTATTTCGTGAAAACGTGGAGCGAATTGCAAATAATGGTTCCATCATTCAACAATTATTCATTCTTTGATAAATATTAGCCAGTTTAAAATTATTTGAACCCACTATTTGCAATCTGCTTAATACATGTGCAGGGTGCTTCCGCATTCGCCTATTAATTTAGCTCCTAGCAAAGGGAAATCGATCACCTCATTCCATGTTTTACTGGACATATAAGAAATAATTAGCTGTTAAAAAGATTCCACGTGCGAGAAAATAAATTACTTTTTGTCTGGAAGAATATATAACCGCATATATAACCAATGGAAATTTAAGCATCATCAGATCCATACCATATCCTGTAACCGCCTGTCTCGAAACAAGGGATTTTTTACGGCTTTAAAACATCGCATGTTTTACTAGGAAGCTTTCGGCTCGGTACTTCAGTGGTCAATAAGCATTCGCAACGATAAAGGTTTACAATTCGCACGACAGTAAAATATTAAGTCGAACTAAAATGAATTCCTTAACAATTCTACTCGTATGCATTATCTACCCGCCTAATTTTGCCGTGTCGGAATATTCTGAAACTCTGAACATCGACTTGAATGCCTTGACACTTCCTTTCAGAGACTGCCTGGTTCACTTGATCAACTACAAATTTTACGACAACTATATAACTCACCATGTCAGATATGGCGACATTTTTTACACCAAGAAACTATCAAATGACGATGCACTTGCCATTACCAGCACGCCGCTAACATTTCCAGTTGTGCTGTCTGAACACCTTTGGATCCTCAACAAGTATTCCGACATGGGAGGAATCATGTGTAACGGGAAAATATTTGTGTTGAATCCACGGGCATCCAAATTCCGATTTCGAGTGAAACATCCACCACATCGGCAACTCTGCTCCCTTCAAGTCCACATTGTCCTCTGCTCAACATCTTGGCTCATGAGCAATCGTGAGGATGACGAATGGAAAAATATATACATGCGCTATAACTATCTGGTATCGCCGTCGTCTATGAAGGATCTAATATACCGGAGAAGTGATGTCTGCTATGAAAATAATAATAAGAAAAACGTCGCTTGGGAAGATACAGATTATGCAGCATATTGGTTCAAACACGGCCTGTATCAAGCTCTGGTCACCCAAGAAATTTATGAGTACTGGACAGTCGCACCATCTTGGAAACAATGGGCAGAGCTCGCTGACAAACACGACCGGAAATCCTGTAAAATGTTCACATTTTACCATCCATCATGGATAGCTAACGACAACACCAAAATTGTGATGGCGCTTTATCCAAAGCCGAAATTGTACTTGATTCTGAAAGGTCCAAATGGCTTTATGAAGGCAATGTTTGGTTCAAAGGAAAATCTAGTATTCTTGCGTAGAATTCCGGAAAACAAATTGCAGGCTATCTCATCAATAGCCGAATTTGAGGCTTTCTATATTCTCGAAACGCATGATCTGGTGGACGGCCTCTACTGGACGGATTTAACCTCATACGGCAGCGAAAGCAACCACTTGACATGGAACTTTGAGAAACGGAAAACCTGGATGTCAGATGAATTACTATCGAACAGTGTAGCATGCACATATGTTAGCATCTTGTCCAAAAGGAACGTGAGCTGCGAGCACATATCTGGTCAAAGTCTACTCTCCTTGTACACCGGATCAACGACAATGGTGTACATTCATAACCAGAGAGGTGGACAGTATGGAGCTAACGGGTTTTCAACACTGAAATCTGTCACGTGCTTCGTTGAGAACTTTGGACGGCTTTCCATGCAAGATCTCTTCAACATATTTGACCACTGGGTTTGGATGGCCTTGCTGCTTTCTTATATGGCGACAGTAGCCCTGATCAGATACTTGCGATTCGCTTCAGGCTCACATGCCGAGAGTATGAAATATCTGGATACGTTCATGTTTCCTCTGTTGATCCTGATGGAAAAAAGCTCAAATCTGGCCGACATTTGCTTCAATGGAAAAACCAAGACAAAGGCTCTACGAGCAATAGTTCCGATATGGCTTCTTCTGGGCATTGTCCTCAGCAACGGCTATCGGGGCGGAAATATCAGTAACCTGGTAGCACCAATCAAGCCGGAACTTATCGACACGATTTCCAAGTTATCGGAAACTAACCTGACAATCTATTCGCCCAATATGCTTGCCGAACTAACTTCGTATTTTACTTACGGATTGCTTGGCTTCTTTGGATTTGGTAATGTGATCCGGGATATGCTTGTTTCGGAAATGAATCAGTCGCTTTCAGAGATTGTGAAGGAAATTAATCCAAATGCCATGAAAACTCTATACTTACCAATGCTACTGCCGTTTCGAAGCGACCTATTGGATAATACAGATATTCAAAGTCAGGATGGGATGCTCATCGCAAAACTTGAGAAGCGCATGTACCTTCCAAAAACGGTGACCGAGTCGGCCAAAATGATTGGGGATGAGTACTTCCTTGGAATACTTCAAAACTGCGACGCTGCTGTGGTTGGCGACAACAATCTTGTGGACGGTTTTGGCTCCAAACTCATTGCCAATCTGTGGGAGAGGGAAGAGAAAGGGACAATCAGCCAAGATTCTTGGATGTTCGTTGCGGTAAGCGAATTTCAGGTCTTTCGACAGACTATTGGACTGGATCCATGGGCCGTGCCTTGGCCCGTGAGTGTGGCAATACGGCGATTCCGGTGGTTGGAGTGGAGCGGCTTGGCCGAAAGGCTGGACGAGTGGAGACGTTGGATACGTACTCACACCTGGGATGACAAAGTTGAGCGGATTAAAGCGACAAGGAGAGTCAAGAGTGTCGCTATGACGGATAATATCGCGGTGGTGTTCTGCATATACATGGGTCTAATTGCTACTGCATTGGTAGGTTTTCATGTAGAATTAGCATGCTACAAGTTATGTGGTTTACTTGGCTTTGTCGGATATGCCCTTGGCGATTATTTGCTAGTAAGCGCCCGCTGGGGAGTTCAATACACGTCAGTTATGGTCCCTGTAAAATAATATCTTCTGAAATGGCTGAAATGTTAGAATAACACATTTACAATTGTATTTTGTCAATATTGGTGGCAATAGAACATACATGCATCACATAAGCAGATATACTTAATTGATATTCCACTGTACTTTTGTGCCGTAAATTAGACATTCCGTCTGTGACGTCACGTCGCACATAAAACTTCACATAATCTAAGCTTATATATAGATGTAAGAAAATTTGTACAGTGCAAACGGCCACTCGCACATATTAGGATTGTGATCACTGTTGCCCAAAATCACAATAAATACTATTCGCAATATGACTATTACTGTAAAAATTCTTATTGCATGAATAAATCATAGCTACTTAAGCCCTTAAATAAATGATTAGTAATTCGGCAGTTGTATCTCGAAAGCTAATAGAATCATTAACATCTTCTAGCTGCCAACATCACGTACGGAATGCACTCGTGAAATTAAAGCTAGCATATCTGTCTACTGTAAGTCAACTTTATTGACGATGAGCAAATGCATTCGGATATTTTATTTATTCAACTATTGTGTGCATAAGGTTAAAGATTTTCACTACTTTCGTCATTTTCCTGTGTTGTGGAATCCTGGCACGGTTCAGCCGCACAGTTTACAACGTCATAATATGTATAATTGTACGAAAACCACAACTGTCATAGTCATACACGCTGCGACAACTGAAATGAAAACCATTTTTCATCAGATTCAACCTGCATTTTCAGACACATAATATCGTAAACACATGTCGGCTAATTGCGGTTAAAATCTTTTTCCTTTGTAAAATTCTCCATGCTAACACAATCTTAGCACCTACACAGTACTCTAGTATTAAGATAACCTAATCGTTATGTCTAAGTAAAAAAGCAAACTATAGTCACCATATCTATATTACTCCAAAATAAAATAATAATTTCATTATCATAATTCGGAAGTAAAAATCCTAACCTTAATGTATCTGTAATGTATCTTAATGTCTGAATAACTCAATTTTAAACAATTATTTTCTATTGTTCATTTTATAATATAATATTAATCTATATTTATTCCAGTCGATATATGTATAAAAAAGTGCATAATTGCACAAGTGCTTCTTCAGTATAATAATTCTGAAACTTATTATTAACCACGAATCCAACTGATAATAACGTTATGTATTTCGTTGTTCTATGGGCGATTTGCCTAAAAGGACAGGTGTCTTATCGTTAATAAAATAAAAAATAGCACCTACACATTATTTGAACGTGCTTACTAACGAGTTTAAACAACCGTTACGGTAGTGACCAGTGTCCCCTTACTGCTGAAATGAAGGCCCGCGCATCTGCCCGGAATGCCTCTCCCCGGTAGTAGTAAATCCAAAAATTTACCGACGAGTTGATGCTAGCTAGAAGCATAAAAGCCATCCACGTTTCTCTGTGAATTTTGTTTCCAACTGCAAAATATGCCGAGTTGAGCATGGCCGGTATGTTCGAAATGAATAGGAATATTACAACATGGATAAACATCTTTGAAGCTTTTAGCTCATGTTGATGTGTGGTTGATATATTATGTCGGAAATTGGCAGCAATTTTTATCTGCAAACGTTAAACGTCTTTCATTATTTGCCTGCAAATTTGTCGATAAAGAAATATCAATTGTAAGCTAACTCACCTTGGTATAAGACAGGTAGTTGAACACTATTAACAGTATAAACGGCAACAGCACTTCTAAAGTGAAGGTAATCTTAATTAGTGGCGCCCAGTCGACATTCGAACCAAAGCGAAAATCTGAGTATACATAAACATATTTGATATTCCGCATTGTAGGGAAATCCAGTCCGCCCTTCTGTTCACCATAGATATTTGGGACCACTTTGTAACTAAGAATCCTTGGCAGGGTCACTATAATAGAAAATCCCGTTAATAGCAGAACCCACAGCTTTGATCGTCCCAAAGTGCACAACATCCTCGACTTGATAGGGTACGATATTACCATGTAGCGTTCAACGGTAATCAGCAAAGTAATCAACATGGATAGAGTTTTTGCTAAAACATGATTGACAGATTTGAAGATGCAATTTAACATGCTTAATCAAATGAAACGATTCATGCTTTTTATTCTTACATAATGTAGCAAACTGGTTTGATATGAACATCCAGTACATACTCCATATTCCTCTGTCGTACCAGTTATCTGTGAATTGAACGAAATATCTTAGTGGTTATGATAAATTATGGTACGTGACTAACTTTTAATGGGTGAAACGCTTGACCAAATAATTACCAAAATACGCAATTATCGAGGTGGTTGCATTCAACTGGAACAGGCAAGTAAAAAGGTCGACAACGGCAAGCACCCAGAGTAGAAATTTAAACGAATTACTTGTTGGCATTCCTCCAAGAACCAGTATAATTAAAATATTCGTTATGGTACCGATAACGGAAACGATAATTGTGCACCACCAAATTAAGACACATAGTCTGTGCCCAGGAGAGGTAATATCGTCTATGCTTTCGCCAGAAAGATATCCCGTTTCTATTTCACATTTGTGGCAACGATCTGCTTCCCGGGACGAACAATCTATCCCATTATTTGCCAAACCAAAGTCACTGTAGAAACATACCATCATGTTCAAGTATTCGAATGAAACTGCATGGAAACCTTCCGAATTATTGGTACTTAAATTCATTTTTGAAACGGATGGATTAAATGAATTGAATACTGTTTGTTTGTTGAAACCATCATGTGCAATTCGCGAATGCAGAAGTGTGTCAATATTTTTGTGCGTCGTATATACAAGGTGTTGCCTTGGGAAATTCCGAATCTTCCAATGTTTTGACAGGATATTGTCAGTTATACGTCATCCGGTCTCGACAGCAAGTACATTTGGTAGTGGGTGGTAAACGGAACATTTTCCTGGAGATAGCCAACATTCCGTAATGCCAACCAACAGGAAACAAGGCATAACCTTGAGTGTCTGGTTCTATTATAGGGCACCCATATATGCGACATATATTCCCAAATTGTTTGGATATATTGTATTTATTAACTGCTGCGCCAATGACCGCAAACATGCAATTCAATGATAAATTGAATTAATGAATACTAAGTTTCCCAACTGTATTGGCGTATACGCGACATAATAATCCAATACATTGGATGTAGCGTATTGAATCTATACTAGCAAACAATGACATACATTTCCGTACGTGGTATAATTTATTTGGTTTTTGTGGCGAACCTGGATGTATTTATGTATAGTACACAATTTCGTTTTCAAAATTACTGCAGTATACAAAGTGAGTAGTAAGAAAACATTCGCTGTAGTGAATATGTAATGTAAAATTGAATGTTTTTTTAAATGTTATATTTTCCGAGTTCTGAATTGCATATATTATACCAAGTGGGAGATTACCACACGTAGGAAGATAAAATTTGATTTGAAGAATTTTTCCCTGTACATATTACGGGACGGCACGAGTATTTAATATTTTACCTGGCTTGAAAAAATAAGCTACTTGAGCTTCAAGTCATTTGGGCTGTTCCATAAAGTTCTCATATTCCAACTATTTGTACAAACAAGCTTTCATATAGTGGACAGAATATATATGACATACTGATTTAATATGAGTGTCATTTTCGAAATTGTGGTTGGCATGTCTATGCACTATGCACAATTGGAATTATTTAAGGTTATAAGTATAAGGGTATCAATACAAATTATCATAACACAAAATATAATATTAAGATGAACGGTGACAAAACTTCGGGCCATTTAAAATTAATAAAAGTGTATTCCTCGGTAATGCACTGCGCATTGTGCGCCATTTGCTGGAGTAAGTAGACAACTATCTACACGGGCTGGTTGGTGGGGGGGGGTTTGGAAGGTGGAAGCTTCAAAAACTTGAATGCGTGGAATTCCACTTGAATCGCGGTCATTTCTAAGCGAATGAAGTATCGTATGCACGAAAGTTGTCAATTATGACTTTAATAGATATCGCACATTCTAACCAATAGGACAACAGCCTTTGGACACAACAGGAAAATAAAAAATCTCATTTTAATTTGCCGATGAAGTAGTCACGATTATGTTATAATTTTGGTAACCGTACGACAATTGTGCGTGTATTTCTATTATTATGTTTATTTCTCAATGTAATATGAGTAATTTAGACAATAGGTAGCCTAATTTAACGCAGCGCCTATTGCAGTTGAACGTTCAATATGATTAATTGTTACATTCGGTTAATTGTAATGCTTTGGCGTTTATCTAAAGGGAATGCTGTATTGAGGTCGACTGCTAATTACAACATCAGACCATTGTAACAACTTTAATAGGAAGTCATTACGACGTATGATTATTGATTGATGGTTTTAATTCAGCTATTTGTCATGCGAACTACCAGGATAATGTCTTTTTAATTGTATACGAGACCGCATGACTTCCTGAAATGTCCTCGGCTTCGTATGTGTGTTCATTTGGTTGCAATTCTTGGAATTCATTATACTTGGAATGATATTCTATGTGCATGTTTTATTTTGTGCTACTGCATAATGTACATTGAAACAGTTTTCTGATTTTTATTAGAATTTTTTGCATGGATATATGTGACTACAATCAATAGTTATAGTCTACTGGCGATATGTTGTAGCTACTGCATCTATGAAAGTACATTTGGCAGTCTTAAATGACGCAGGAATTCCAGTTGCGGTACACTAGTTGTAACATAGAACTTCCTCGTCTTCGGGAAGAATCAACTTGAGGAAATAGGTCATCATCAGGAAAATGGTCAAAGCTGTATGGACCGCAATATCCCAAACCATTCTCACAAGTATACTTAATTGCAATGCATGATGTCATATTATTAATCATAGTTGACCAACCAGAAAAGCAAATATCTTGAATCTACGAATGAATATTTATTATAATTTAGGCACTAGAACTTATTTTCAGTGCTAACTGGGAAAACCACGCGTATAGAAACTTTTAGTCGATTCAGCGTCAAAAATGAATCTGACAATGAATATTTCAGATGAGTCCAATGTACCATCATACGAGTACGTAGATATGCTTGGATGTTTCTATAGTGACTTGGGATTGGGAAAGAACGGAATTGATTGTTCTTCGCGGGAGGCTAATCGTTGTTTAAAGTGTGAAATAAAAGTTGAATACTTTTCCGGAGAGAGCATAAACGATGTCAAGTCCCTCGGTCACAGAATCTGCGCCCTCATCTGGGTTTGTACCGTTATAGTTTCAGTTGTCGGCATCGTAACTAACATACTGATTACCCAGATTCTTGGAGTGCGGCCAACAAATAATTCGTTCCGCTTTTTACTTTGGGTGCTGGCTGTTGTCGATCTGGTGACTTGTCTTCTGCAGCTAAACGCAATTACCTCCATAGTTTTTTATTTTGGTAATTCAATAGTGTCGGGTAAAATAGAAATTCGGCGCTTTTCGTTCTTGATAACAAATAACACGTACGGTTTACCTTACAGATAACTGGCACGGTAGAGGAATAGGAATAATGTATTGGACGTACATGTCACTAAGTCTTGGTACATTATGTAAGATAAAGATATTATTTGTGCATATGTATTATTACTACGCATCATTCCAAATAGATTATCTGCTAAGTTTGTAAATGATTTTTATTTAGCAAAAACACTCTCATTGTTGATTACCTTGCTGATTACGATAGAGCGGTACTTGGGCATTTCGTATCCTATCCAAGCCCGATTGTGGTGCACTTTAGCAAGAGCAAAGCTTTGGACTGTATTATTGACAGCATTTTCTGTCATAGTTACCATGCCAAGATTTTTTACTCACAAAGTATCTTTAAATATCTACGGAGAACATGATGGAGGACTGGATGTCCCCACATTACGCGGATTGGAATATATTTACGTTGCGTCTGATCTTCGTATTCGTTCCAATTTTGACTGGAAGCCTGCAATTAAGGTGGCTTTCGTTGTAGAATACGTGCTCCCTGTTGTGCTGCTGATGGTTTTTAACTGCCTTTCTTATAGAAAGGTAAGCTGTCTCTCAAACCGTAAACCTATAGTGACCTATTGGAGGCAAGTCAAGATTTGTTAAATGTTTGCAGATAAAGGCGACAGCGGCCTTACGGCATTGTCTAACAAGCACTCATCAACAGGAACTACACGCGTCAAGGATGTTTATCCATGTGGTCGCATTCCTGTTCATTTCGAATATACCGTACATGTTCAACATCCCCTATTTTTTGGTGCGTAGACACATTTACAGAGAAATGTGGGTGGCGCATATGCTTTTCGCAAGTATCAATTCTTCATCAAACTTTTGGATTTATTACTATCGGGGTGCGGCGTTCCGGACGGATGCACGGGCATACTTTTCAGCAGTAAGAAAGCGTTGGTGGGGAAGATAGCAATTTTTAAACACCGCGTTATGCCCGCCCGTTAGCAAATACGTTGATTGGCTCGTTAACATTACAATTGTCTCCGCACTATTTTTGCATTAAACAAATAAACGTCTAACTGTATGTAATTTTGAATGGCGCTACAAATGTGCTAAGTGTTATTTGTGGTTTTTACATGGAAGAATTTTAGTTGATGGGCGGAAAGTATGTCAGCAGCGTACAAGACAGGAAACTGTTCCTCATAATATCCGTACTAGAAAGAAACGATATTAACCGCATTTTACCAGCAAGTGTTAACTCAACTGTACCAGAGAATGATGTTTCAATACGGAAAGGCGTTTCAATATGTGATTTCATTTTATGAGCTGTCACTTATGAAGCCAGGATGATTTCATAGTAGAAGTTTTGGTAGAATATTAACAACAACTCGAGTCATTAATTTGTTGGTTTCGTTCGTCCATCTCGACATTCATCTTGAGGAAAATAAAAGTATGCTTAGTGCATTCAATATTTATCCCGAAATGATGTTTTTAATATGTGGAAATGAGAGACTCATTCAACGAAATGAAATTCAAACTCAGAATGGCTACAGTACGAAGGGATTATCAGAAGTAGTGCACCAATTGTATTTTACTCTGGATTCAAAACTATTTAGGATACTCAATCAATGTTTTGTATATTCCTTCTGGTGACGCTTACAAACTTTTTCCACCTTACCTCAAGAACCAAGATTCCTCATAACGGAATGCCATACCTTAGCGTTCGAGTCATGAAGTATCACATTTTTCATTTCTAAGTTTGAGTTTAACCATCTCTCACGCATATGAGATTTCAATTCGGATAACAAAAATTAGTGAGATTGGGCACGCTGGGTGCTATAGGGAGAGTGGTACAGTTGGATAAAACCGATGTCGTGTATCTTGTCCTTGTCAACGTTTGAAGTTTGACACGCAACATTTCCACGAAACATCAAATTCCCACACCTCAATTGTCATCCTCCACACCTAAACATCAGACTATGCCACCAGACATCTGGTATCCACCAGACATAGAAAGTTTGACATATTTTCTCCGGATGACAAAATTTTCTCCAGATGACAATATTTTCTCCAGATGACAAAATTTTCTCCAGATAACAAAATTTTCTCCAGATGACAAAATTTTCTCCAGATGACAAAATTTTCTCCAGATGACAAAATTTTCTCCAGATAACAAAATTTTCTCCAGATGACAAAATTTTCTCCAGATGACAAAATTTTCTCCAGATGACAAAATTTTCTCCGACCATATGTCAATAAAAATAATCAGTTGCATTGCTTTTCGTCATTATAAATTGGCATTCTTAGATGTGTATATTGTGATTGTGGCAATGCATTGTGGACAAATTGATTATACTCTGCAATTACCCTTAACATGTTTAATTTTCCTCATTCCATCAATTTTTCTCCACCGATTATCTCCGGATCCCATCCGCGTGGTCTTTCCATTCCTGGTATTCACTCGATGAATTGCATACATGGAAACATGAATACTTATTCGATATGCTTTAGCTGTTATTCTACATTTTGATTGTAGGGCATAATTTTATGCATTTTTTTCCCCTTCTTCACATAATGGTGCAATATTCATACGAAACTATTTCCAGCTATCCACCACGACCATTTGAGTTGGAATCCAGCTTGTGAAATGTTAATACTAAGCCCCGTAAGCCTCGTAAATCAATTTTTGTGAGCCTCGCGAAATTATCCAGTTTAGTGTCGCCAATTTATTGAATAAAGAGCTGCGGGCTACAAGTATTTAAATTAGTTATCCTTCAATGATGGCCATAAAATATGAACATTAGTAAAATTACAACTTTATCAGAACTTTTTTACGCTACCTTTCCAACTATTACATTAAACTTGTGAGCATGTTACGAATCAATTCGGAAGACAATATCTTTATCCATCAAGTAACCTGATAAACATCAATTCGAAATTAAGCTCAAGTAATAACAAATCTACGCGGAAGACTTGCAAAATGTGGGGATATTGTGCGATGATGTGGGGATTAGAATTTAATTGGGAATTCGAAGCGTATCGAATAACATTCATTGCGTATGCTCATTTTTATATTATTAATATTACTGCTTACCGTTTATTCATGGCTCATGTTAGGTTTGAATGGCCAGCTTATTGAAACGTTGGATGATTGATAATTGCAATTGAATTGTAATTGTGACTGTGGCAGTAATTTGTAACTACTCCCTCGGTTCTCTAAAACTTATAGCTAATTTATAAATTCTTAATAAAATAGTTTATGAAAAATTAATACTAAACTGGCATATTTTGGGAATGAAAAATAATAATTTCACAAATATTTCAGGGATTTTACACACGCTCCTTAATTTAAAATATCAAGGCCACGGTTATGACTAACTCCAAATTGATTTGGCAACCATTCCTAAAATCGTTTGTAGCTGAGATGTTGTTGAACGCGGTCAGTACAAAAGGAAATAATAACAACAAACTATCTTAAATTAATTAAACATTTACCGGTTCATGAATGGCACGAATCGTTTACATAGGGTTCATTCCATTTACATGATTGCAAGGTAATAATTTATAACCACTAGCTTCAGATTGCATTTAGCATACAAGACACAAATCGAGTATCTAGTTATTAATCAAGTCTCCAAACAATAAGATAACATTGGCTCAAATTTCAATGACCGACAGTTTTTTCACCTATTGTAGTTGCAATTCGGAATAATAGTACAAAATAGATGCTATCGGCGTGGAAGCTTGCAATTTCATAACATTTGACAGTCCCTACATGGAACTTCTACTAAAGTGGCAAAAATTTCATTTTTTACAGCATTTATTACAAATTCCCAAACCATCATTGCTTTAATGGTTGGTCAGGTAAGATACATACGTAGATGTTATTTCAATGTATATTTCTTAATCACTTTTACAACCACTCAATGCCTTATATATAAACTCGACCGATTAATGTAATATTTTGTAGTATTTTGATGCTTTAAAGTTTTATGTCACATTAAGTAGCAAAATAATATGTGCAGGTGGACAATGGGCACATACTTTGGTGACTGTATTTAATCACTTATGTATGCTTTTAATAATTAAGTCAATATTTTTAAGTCATAAAATCGTCAAAATTCCGTCACAAGTATTAAAAATATCGTCTCCAAGTATTAAAGGATTTAACGAATTTGTACAATTTCAGCAATTACCTAAGATGTTTCAACTTAAGATAAATATTAAACTGACTTTTGGATTTTTATGGAAGAGTTAACGTGGGTGTATAATGCAAGTTTGATAAAATTAGGTCTAATTTCAACACCTATGATAGTTCAATCCAATCCAATATTCAAATTTGTATTTCTTATAATTCTTGGTAACTTTAAAGATTATTTAAATAATATCTAAGTTACTAACCAATGTATAATGCCACAGTGATCATAACATATTCTGTGATGTATGAACATATACGATTTAAAGAGCAAATGTTGCTAAACCCGCTGGCTCTTTTACTGCCGCGCGCAACATATTTGTGTAAAGGTGCATCCCGAATCCGCTTCAACTATTCGCCAGCGTGGTGGACACCAATAACTGAAACATCTTGCTGGTCGGTTCTGGAGAAGGTCGCCCTGATCCTGACAGCGTCTTAATGCGTCTGCTCATTACATAAAATGAAATAACAACTTTATACCAGCCCGGAATTCAAATTAAGTGTGCCGATGACTGTAATTGTTTGTGGACATTCCCAGTACCGGCCAGACAGAATCCCAGGAAGACGCAGGTCAAAATCAATAGTACTTTTTGACTGCTGAACATCATTTAGCTTCCGGTCTTGTAGCGAAAAAATAAACTTCGTTGGTAGTTTTATTTAATCTCTTCGTTGAACGTATGCTGTGGTGATGATAGAATAAGGCTTCTTTATATCGAAACGCTGAATGAACAACTGTTTTAGTTAATCTTGTTTATCCTTTATATAAACCTAACTTTATATACTACTGTTATTTTCACTTGTGTTCCTTGTTCTTGTAAGTCGAACAGTTTGTGACCTACTTAAATGTCCAAAAATCTAACATGAGTCAAAATTAAATGGTAGGTATAAACCAAGTGCCAACATTGGTGCACTGTGACACACAAAAATAATATTAACAGAAAATGTGGGTTATGGTGCTACAGCATAATTTACATATTCCACTTTTGTACGTGTAAACAACATTTTGGCCGCAGTTAATTTTGATGAAATTACACAATGAAATCGAATATTTGCCAGCAACCGTATTAATTATAAAATCATGTTATACGTACATATTCCATGAAGACGGAAGCTTGAGAGCATTCTGACACAACATCAATCAAATTCTCTATACTTTTATGTTGATTGAAATAGAAAACAGAATTCATGAATGATTTTATCGCATTATATTTATATTTCATTGGTGACATGTGGCTTTCTAGCACCTGTGTTCCATTTGAATGAGCTGTTCATCTCCCGTACGTCTCCTCGGTACAAAGAACTGATGCTAATTTTGTTTTCGTTTTTAGGAAGTGACTAGCAAAATTAGCAAATTAGGATGTTATTAAGTAAATAACAAGGAGTTCATTTGAGGTACGTGGTAGCTATGTAACCAATTACAATCCTTTGTTGACTAAAATCCGGATCGATGACACACATTTACTTTTACTCAAATAAATGTTGAATATTAACTGTCTATTATTTGTGTGGCATTTAAATAATGTAATACATTCACGAATACTTGTCAAAATGGTGCCATGGAGCACCTGGGCATAATATTTGTATGTAAAATGAAACTGAAATTTTATGACATTTTCGACTCGAAGGCTCGCGCAAAGAATTTACTCTTTAGTTTTACAACATGTTGACGGCTTCAGTCAATTTGAATTCTTAAATTCAGCTATAGTCAACTGAGGGCATCGTATTTGCTTAATTATTTGTTTGTATACCACAATATGCTTGAACCTGTAGCGAAAACATTACATTTCGTGTTGACATACGGACCAGAATGTCAATAGTTAATTGTACGAAAACAACAAGATGTGAATACAAGGTCAATTTGCTCAACAAATTTAGTGAACATGAATACGTTGGACATGGTTTTCCTCCAGCTTCTACATAAACTTCAGTACTAAATCACCATATTTGGATAAAACTTGTTATTGCACATGTGCGATTATGAATCTCGGATTCACAGTATGCCAAATATATTTCCTCTAGCACTACAACAATCGACATCTTCCAAAAAGAAGGCTGGTCTCTGTTATATATAAATATTTCCGTGGTGTCAATAAGTTCCAATCGTCGTAGACGTTATAACAAAATCATAGATTATTTATGCTGCCTTTTAATCTATTGTCGATTTATCACAAAAGTGGTATTGGCCATTCGCTTTGCTTTTGTGGCTCAATTACTGATTATTACTGATTACATAATTTAAGATATTTACATATATAGTTGCAGATTTGCGTTGCCAGTCTATATCGCCAAATCATATTTTTCTCTGGAATTCAAACTGCAGCTATCATACAGTCACGGAAATATCTTATTGGGATTCGGAGTTTGATGACACTAGAATGGGAATAAATACGATAAAGTATTAAGACGATGTTTCTTAACTATCTGCCATCTTGGTTGCGATTTGAACGCAAGTCATTCACGATACTTACGATATCAAATAACTATATTTGGTCGACATATATATAAATAAATATCCCTCAGTTGAAGGCTAGCACGATTCCGGGTATAATAAGGATTCGCACACAAATTACAATTAACTTTGCAAACAAAAATAGTTTTGCGGCAAACGAGCAAAGAAAGGTTCCACATAACGTGGGTTCCGGAAGTCATTATAGTTATATCATATTGGGTAAAATTTGCAACATATTATTTGAATCAAAATGCATATTTGTGTGAAAGTTTTCTTTTGAATTTATTCGTGCGCCCGGCATGTAATCTATGTTACAGCCACTCCACAAGCTTCTACCAACCAAATTATTCAAGAATAAAAGTATGGATTTATAAGAGGCTGGCATGTCTGTAAGCCCTACGGCTTGTAGGCAGTAAGTAATGATTTTTGTGTTCTGAAATCAAAGAGGCGAATAAAAGTCAGTTAATAAATAAATAAATTTCTAATCGTAACCGAGCCTAGCTAAAAACCAGAAGGCATGGGTTCCTTCTCTATCTCTCACTCACTCCACGACACCTATCTGTGTGTATGTATTTGGCATAAATTATTGACAGTTTTATGCATGTGTTGGACTCGTTTAAAAAAGAAACTGTCTTGTTGACAACGAAATTGAATTTCACATAATGATGTTACTTTTATTGTATAACACATTAGTCAGTAAGGGGCGTGCTACCAAAATCCTATAAGCATACTGGAACTTCCAGTCTGGAACTGCAAATGTTGGAATTCTAATCGTTGTAAATAAACCAGTTTGCATTTCTGAAATTCATTTCTGAAAGCATGGGTTTGTTGCAATCTGCGAGTAATGTGGCCACTTTATGGTATCTGTGAGTGAGGTGTTGTCCATGGTACTGATAACATTCATGAACTCAATGAATTCAAAATTGCATTCTATATCCATTTTAATCATTTAAGTGGATAGAGAAGTTTTGGACCTGCTTGAATATAATTGAGCTTATGTCACGAATTTCGTGAAGACGACGTGGGGCTATACGCGTACAGAAAATCAAACAGTGCAGAATCTCAATCATACACTTTCGTAATCAACCAACAAAAGTAGTCAAATTAAAAACCTATAAGCATTTTTACTTCTTATTATAATTCACAATGCTTTCCCTTGCTTGCTTTGATTTACATGGGTACATTTAGGTTGATGGTTTACTCTTGAGTTTATTTTCATTTAATTAAAAATAAGTTTACACTAAAAAATAAATATATTTTCTGAGTCTTCAATTAGATTTAAAATTGTATATTCTTCTCGAACTGAATGCTGAATTCCTGTGTCTTTCATTTTATTATCGAATTAATCATTTCGTACATGTGCAATCACATTTCCCATTTCTTAAGAGCTAAGCGAAAATAAAAATTACCACACATCTGGAACATTCATTTACGTACCAGGTGCGTAATTCCAAAGAATATTGTAAACATAAATTGCGTTGTATTTTGAGATACATGGATTGGCACAGTAATTGCAACTTACTTAGTTAACGTAAAATAATTAGTGACAAAATGTTTTGTGAGAGTTTCTGCACAACCCACGCCTTTAAAAGCAATGTCCATACGCATTCCTTGTGACGTATGCTTTATGAAAGCACCCTCTTTATACATAATATATGTGCCCTATATGTCACCTATATAATTACATAATGTTTCCAGTTACCCATGCGATACCTGAAATGTCAGAATAATTGATTTATTAGTCATGTCCAGAGAATCGTATGTTTCGAAATTAAATAATATACTAATGTGTATAAACCATTTGCAACATCCACTTATCGTTTTCCATGGAGTCGCTGCATGCCTCTAATTTCTACGTTGGAATTTATAATACTTTATTGATGGATTAATGGGCTTGTTTGTGGAGGTTTGGACTTGTCTAAAAAAGAAGGCTTGTCTTTTTGACTGTGAAATTGAAGTAAATTAATTATGCTAATTGGAAAAGCAGAGTAGTAAACAAGGTCAACTTTGTCGACAGCGTAAAACGTAAATGCTGTGAACATTTTGGACATGGTATGTGTTGTATGTTGGGTACCTAAACTTCGTTAATAAATCAGCTTACTTAAGTGGCACGTGAATGCACGACATCCTACAAAGTTGTGAGTAACGGCAGCATTGGGTTTACGTAAGTACTGAAGGAGCGCAGACCGTCTGTTTAGCTCAAATTGTGCATTCATGTAAAACAATTATGGGTACCAGATCTCAAAGCTCTACTACCGAATGAAATCACAAACAAGTCTTTCAATTGCAAGGCTATTTCCCATCTGACGGAATTTTAATTGCAAATGTTAGAGCAAAGCAGAACTAATCGTCGTGGAACCTTGCAATTTTATAAAATTAATAAGTTTCAAATCGGGACGTTCTCTTTACCAGATGGGTGAAAATGAAACTTTGAACTTATCGTGGCAATAGTTGGCATACAATTCCCGAAATAGATTTAAGACGCGAAAGAATTCCATTATTTCACAATAGGTCATCTTACATAATAGACAAGTCATGCGTCACGGGATGAACAAATCCTGTAATTGTTTCAAAATTTAGTGTCTATTTCTAAGCCACTTTTGCCATTATGTGCGTTCCAATACTCTTTGAAACCTATTAAATAGTTAATATCCACTTCTGCAAGCCCATGATAGCTTTAGCTAGAAAAATTACAGCAATAAGCTTGACATTAAATATCCATCATTTGTCTCAACCTGGCAGCATTTTCGCAATTTACCACATGTGGCCCTAGACTAATTTATTTTCTACATTGAGTATTCATGGGCGTGTAATGAATGAAGCCTCGTACTGTTATGTAATTGACAACTATGCCCTACAAATCTGGTTAAAAATGTCAATGTTAAATAAAATAGTAAACGGATGCACACGGTTACGTCCATGGAAATGTCCAGAATACTAGTCCTACATAGAAGTTTGGTAACGAGGTAGGTTCTCTAATTAATTATTTCCTGTCAACCCGAAAACAATTATCTAACCCGTTTAACTTTGGACAAGTAAAAACTAGTCCAATAAATATGATAGGTGTATACGAACGTATTTCTACAAATTGGCTCTCATTAGAAACTAGGAATTGCCTGAGAAATTGTCTCTCTCTGCGACAGTCGATAGTCCTGAATCAGAAAGAGAAAAGTAATGAAAATTTGTAGTAGATTTTATTTAACATCCTAGATTGCATTTCGTTAGAGTCAGCATTAAAAATGTTATTAGCTCAAAATTTACTTCCTCGCGTTCTACAAATCTTCAAGGTCTACGGCATAATTACAACCGTTTGCCATGAGCAGTCAAAAATAAACCCAAAGCTGATTGTGGTTTCCAAGGGAACGCAAAAGAAGTTTCTTGTGAAAACGATCGCCGCCACGATCCTAGTATCATTATCATGGTTACTATTTATGATTTATCGCGGACATTTTACTCCTCCACAACATTCTCAGTCAGTCTTTTATCAGGTTGCAATTACGATGCACGTTGTGCTGTTGTATGAACTTATGGATAGAAGAGAGGATATTGAAGAATTGTTTGCGTCACTGATCGGATTCGAGGAACGGCATAACCGTAAGCACTCTCAAAGCAATACTTTCATTGCTTCAAAACTTCTAAACGATTTGGTATTATTGCAGCACAAAGATGGATCCCACGAAACACAAAGGTTGGCGGAAGCACCAGAGTTCAATTCTACCTAATAATATCGGCGCTTTCTCCGCCACTAACGGCACTGCTTTCATTTCACGACTTCTTTGAGGAACCATGCTTGCCTCTGAATATCGGCTTTCTCTTTCTGGACCAATGTCGGACAAGTGGAACCGATCACAAGCACTTCTCCTCTCCAACTACTAACACGATTCATACCATCTCCGCGATTTTCACTTCATTCATCATAATCATGTTCACATACGCTCACTGCATTTTAGAGTATATGGTCTACTCGGCTTTGCATTGCTACTGTCTTGTCAATTACATTGCACTTCTGAGAAAAAAAGCGAAAAAGCTGACGCAAAGAAATCTGGAATATTTCGTAAATACTTGGCGCGAAATTCAGGTCATGGTGATTGCATTCAACAAGATACATTCAGGGGGCCTGGTATCTGCCAGCAATCTCTTGTGCTCATTCGTCTACATAAACAGTATGTACATTTTGATTGAGCACTACAAGGTAATTGCAGTATCGGAAGTTGTCATGTTTACGCTGCTCATTGTGAACACCTCCATACTAACGTTTGAGCTGTATGGTAGCTTCTGCGGAAATGTGTACGAAGAGTCGAAGAGGTTTTTAAGGGAGGTCAAGTTGAATTCCGAAATTATGACAAACAGAGTTAGTAGACGATATGTTGAATCGCTGCAAGTTGTTAAAATTAGCATTGGATCGTCAAACTTTTTTGATTCTCTATTGCCGCTAAACGTGTTTGACTTCAATGTAGGGCAAACGGTAAATTTGGTGCTTGTCGAGAAATAAGCGGTTGTGGAAAATAATAATTAATTATTGACTGTTAGTACAAGTTTTGCGAATAGCTTTTATCAGCTTTGTTTTGTGTATTGCTAATTATATTATGCATTGGTAAAAGAACTACATTATCAATGAATGTTTGCGAATAATTATATATTTATGTCAAGAGACCATAAAACGAAAAGCTTTCATGGTCATATATATTTTAATGTATAGGTGTCACAAAATATAGTCTCCTTGTTAAAGGTAGCTAAGTATTAAATATGGATAATTCGTTGTATTAATTGCGATAAAAATTTCATACTCACAAAACTCATGGATCCGCACTCACTGCTCGTGAACTTAAGACTGCAGCGTAAAACGACGTTTAATCTAGCGACTTTAACAACTAGTGAGTAAACTCTGTTCTCAAATTACCAGTTAGCGCCAGCTTCAAATTAAAAATCGGAATAAATTTTATGAGGCACTGTATTTATTCAACTGGTGTACAACAGATATGCTTACCTAATTTTTGAGACGCAGTGTGCCATTACTATATTGAATTTTGATTTTATCAACCAACTAAACTGGTGAATTGCCCCAACACCGCAAAGTTAGTTACCTGAACTTGATATCAATTACAAAGACCAAGATTCCTCCATGATCCTTACTGTTGGTGTAGCGATTTGAATGTTTTCCGTGGTCATGTGAACGGATCTTCCGGTGAAATTGAAGTAGAAAAATCTGTTTACGATTCCATTTTGATAGCATTCAAATAAGGTGAAAAAGTACTTTTTATTGAAACGTTTATAACCATTTGATCACCATGATATTATATACATATATGAAATTACAATGGCTTTTAAATCCAATTCTAACCATAGAACTCGCTACCAGTGCAAACCATAATCTAATGACAAAATATATTACATTTTTGACCGTCCGTAAACCGCTCAATAATTTGACCATAAATGCTTCACAACTCACATATCACAAGTATGCATCAGCATCTGGGCCATATTTACAATGAAAACCAAAGTACCCCAACACAAAGTATGTTCTTTTGATTCCGGTATTCTAGACAAATGACTGGGAGATATCCGTAGCCACCGTAAAAAAGCGAAAGTTATAGAGCTTGGAGGACAATCCAGATGTGGAAAACAAATATGAATATAAACCCTAGTCTCAAAAATAATTTATGCTGAGTCGTAAGTGTTGCATCGAATATCTTCACCGAATTTATCATAACTTAGCAAATATCAGAATTTGGATAGCATAGAACATTTAACCATATCTTAATTTTTGGGTGCTTGAGGTTCCGGCGAACTGAAATGCCCCATGTTACAATGTTTGAACATCAAAAATATTTTTTACAGTTTTTATGTTTATACCACGCAATATATTGGAAAGTCCGAAATGTTTGACGGCAATCCAGAATTTTGCACATGTAATGGTGATTTCAGACCTCACCTTGGAAAATTCATGGCGAGATCAAAAATATTTGGACAATCCAGACTACAGACTATTGACGTATTCCAGAGACTGTCATGACCCTTGACTTTTCAGCAACAATTGTAAGTAGGGAATGCCGCGTTTTTTAAACTCTTCGTTCGCCTCGGTTTTCATGGTGAAGACTGGAAAATAAACATGAAAAAAGTTGGAGTACATTGTCAAATGCATCCGGAATCTGGATAGAAAAGAATTTGTCTTTATCTTCTTACTAAGTATCTCGCATCCCTTATGCAAATGAGTCGCCAATACATTTGTACACCCAGCTATTTCCACGATATTGGCTGACATAGCTCTGGCAACTCTATTGTCGGGAATACTTCTCACCTCTCCAAATCTGGGAGTCAATGTTCTACCAGGTCGCAATTTCGATACATGTTGTGTTGCTTTATGAGCTGTAAAAGAAAAGGAAGTATATTGAAGAGATGTTGGCATCTCGCATTGGTTTTGATGAACGTCACGGCACAACGGTAAGCGTGTATATAACAAAAAATGCACAACAATTTGCATGCACATGCTGAAATGTTAAATTTTTTAAAAAATTACAGCAGAAAATTGGACCCCAAGGAATACCAAAGTATACAGCAGCACTCGAGATCAATTTTACTTAATAATTTGGACGCTTTCACCTCCACTAACTGATCTGCTTTCATTTCACAACTTCTTTGAGGAACCATGTCTCCCGCTAAATATTGGCTTTGTAATTCTAGAGTAGTATAGAACAAGTACGGATCGCAAACACTTAAACACACACAAACTTCACATCAAAAACAACATTTCGAGCCGTAGGATACATGTGGATTTTTGTGCGGTTTTTTAGCAAATGTGTTCAAAAAAATAAATAAAGTACACTTCAGTCGTCGCTATTCATAGCATTTAGTGGATGTACTCGTCAGCGTTTAAACGAAATAAAAGAGAAATGAGTTACATTATGCAACCGTACCACCCCTTATACACGACCCTTTTGGATTTTAGTTTTTTGTGCATATGTTGATAGTACCCCATGGTAGTACAACACATACCAAGTATTAGCCTCCTCTCTCCTCCACGGTGGGCGTGAGGCGGCGCCGAGTAATTTTGCCTCCAAAATGTCAAAATATTTAAATTTCTCCTAAACAGTTTATCCGATTCCAATAAAATTTTGTGACAATATTTGTTACTAAAATCTACTTTGGGGATGTAATAAAGAGGTCACTAGCTCAATCCGATAGTGACGGAAAAAAACATTTTTCCAATTTTCCAAAAACTTACCGTTTTTGTGACTTTATCAGCGCTAGTGGAACACATGTGTAGATTCAAAACCCATTGCACTTGGTATTAAATTTCATCCTCTTTCTAACGCAGAAGACGGTTTGTCTCCATGTGCTTTCGTTTTTCAGGAATGTCCAAAACAGTTTTTGGCTCCTAAAAAATTCCGACTATTTTTAAATAAAAAAATCAAATCTCCGGTTAGTGTTACCTGATCGAATCGATAAAGCGTGCGTTAGAAAGCCCGGTTTCAGGAGATGAATCCCTATAAATTCGAGGTAACTGCTGGCCATGCTGTATGAGCAGTGCGAGAGAGAATTAAAATGACAAAAATCGAAAAGACTTGTTCCATCAAATTCAAATCGTTGTAATTTCTTAATAAACCCAAAATTTCAAAAACTAAAAAAGTCATATTTAGAGAATTTAATTGGCTTCAAAACGTGCCATTGGACAAACAATTTCACCTTCAACTGTGGTAGCTATTGTCGCTCAAAGTTAGCGCATGCGGAAATTTGGAAGGTATCCAAATACGGTCAAACTCCCGAAAACTGTCAAAATTTGATTTAACGTTAAGAAAAAACACCAACCAAACCTTTTGGTTGTCTTCGGAGCCTGAATAAAAGCCTTTGATATGTCCATAGTTTGATGGATGCAGTGTAAGTGACCCTCCCGAAAGCAATTAGATGGCTAATGACATTGTGAAATTTAATATCCCAAAGCGGATGTAATTCATATTAACGTGGTTTCAAGCCTGGCTGTAAAGATTTCAGACAGTTTACATGAAGAAAATATCACTTTTTGAAAGATCTCGGGAGTTTGACCGTATTTGGATACCTTCCAAATTTCCGCATGCGCTAACTTTGAGCGACAATAGCTACCACAGTTGAAGGTGAAATTGTTTGTCCAATGGCACGTTTTGAAGCCAATTAAATTCTCTAAATATGACTTTTTTAGTTTTTGAAATTTTGGGTTTATTAAGAAATTACAACGATTTGAATTTGATGGAACAAGTCTTTTCGATTTTTGTCATTTTAATTCTCTCTCGCACTGCTCATACAGCATGGCCAGCAGTTACCTCGAATTTATAGGGATTCATCTCCTGAAACCGGGCTTTCTAACGCACGCTTTATCGATTCGATCAGGTAACACTAACCGGAGATTTGATTTTTTTATTTAAAAATAGTCGGAATTTTTTAGGAGCCAAAAACTGTTTTGGACATTCCTGAAAAACGAAAGCACATGGAGACAAACCGTCTTCTGCGTTAGAAAGAGGATGAAATTTAATACCAAGTGCAATGGGTTTTGAATCTACACATGTGTTCCACTAGCGCTGATAAAGTCACAAAAACGGTAAGTTTTTGGAAAATTGGAAAAATGTTTTTTTCCGTCACTATCGGATTGAGCTAGTGACCTCTTTATTACATCCCCAAAGTAGATTTTAGTAACAAATATTGTCACAAAATTTTATTGGAATCGGATAAACTGTTTAGGAGAAATTTAAATATTTTGACATTTTGGAGGCAAAATTACTCGGCGCCGCCTCACGCCCACCGTGGAGGAGAGAGGAGGCTAATACTTGGTATGTGTTGTACTACCATGGGGTACTATCAACATATGCACAAAAAACTAAAATCCAAAAGGGTCGTGTATAAGGGGTGGTACGGTTGCATAATGTTACTCAATAAGAGAACTTCGTGCAACTTTTTTTAACCTGCAATCATTACAATAGTTACCTTCTACTATTTTATTTATAAAAACAATGCAGAAGTATTCCTTGTTCATAATCGCCTTTATAACAGGACAAAATCATTTTCAACAAAGAAATGTTTCAATCACAAGCTGGAAAGCTTTAAATCTTTAAGAACATTTTATTTAACTGACGACACACATGAAAATGTTGTCGCTGTTGTCTGCCCAAATTGTGCATTCAGGACACATTTTATTCAAATAATTACATTAATTATAAAGTAGATTTTCGAAGTGAGCTAAAAACCTTTCCAACCAAATGCGCCGAAAATAAGTGGGCGTCCTCTGTTCTTTCATCCTGAATTGTCTTTACTGATCATTATCCTGGTACAAAGGAAACATTTGGCAGCCTAATCCAACAATAAATTCTCTGGACGGGAATTAAATTCATTAAAATTATACATCAAGAACAAGTCATAATTCTGTGCTTTATGTTAATATTCGTTAGTAATATTTTGTACAGCTTTCGATATATTTTGGCAGCCATTTCTACAACGTAGAACGCAATAAATTATCATTCCAATAATAATAGTAGGTAAATACTTATTAGGTGCAAATATTATGTGGGCGCCGATTATTATAATCACATATGCATTTTGGTTCATTTTTGGCGCTTCATGTACAACGCCTGACAATTCCGTGGACGATATCTCAATAATATCACACATCTATCTTGACAAAGCAATTTTACGCCATCTATCCAATTACGTATTACATTTCCATGGAAATGTGCAGTATATCGCGGTTAGCGCCGAGGAAAATTGCGTTGGAATTTTCACTTTCTCACAGGAGTACGATACAGAACTTGTGTACAATTCGTCGCGACACACCCAACCGAATGCTATTGTAATTTTGTTTGGACTATTCAGCAAAAGACGAAAGGTATTTTACACATCCACCGGGCTATACTACATGGCATGGGATCTCCTGCTCAAGTCAGACGTGCTGTTGATAATAGTTACTCTGAAAGATATATGACGTAGTATTTCCAGGATCGGAAAGGTGACGTCAACATATTTTTAAAAGTCTGGTCTGAGTTAATGGAAAAATCGAAACAGTTGAGAAATACTTATTCTCAAAGTTTCAGTACTGTAGCTGGCATATTTTAGAAAATATGAACATTTTTGTCTTATCAAAAATAACAAAAAGTTTGCAAGCTATAGAGCAATAGCTATCGCGAAATTCAGTTTCGTGGCCATGTATTACAGTTTGGGCGTCAGAGTGTGGGAATTGCACAACAATGTTAAAATTAACAAACTTTTGATGAAAACTTTTTTAAACAACAAAATTTAAGAAAAATAAAAAAATCGCATATTTTCTATTTTAGTTATCTACGTCCATGCACAATCTCAGATTTCTATCTCAAGAACTGCGACCTCCACAACTTGCAAACTTTTCTTGTTTTTGATGAAACAAAAATGTCGATATTCTCTAAAATATGCACACTACAGGACTGAAATTTTGAGAATAAGTGTATTTCAACTGATTCTATTTTTCCATTAACTCAAAACAAATTTTCCCAAAAAAGTTGACGTCACCTTTCCGATCCTGGAAATACCACGTCATATCCTTTTACAGCCCGTGCTTGTCGTCGGCTAAGACGGTTTGGATCAAATCCCGGAATCACGCCTCAACCTGCAAGGAAATTTATACAGCTATTAGAAACACACCATCATTAATATTAATTCTTAATATTCAAGCCAAGCCGGATGACAATTTGGAGGCGGAAACGTTTCTAATTTGCAATGGCTACTGCAAAGAAACGTTTAAACGAATTAGCCTAATTGGCACAGAAGATGGCAAATACATGTTCATATTAAATTTGCACACGGCAAACTTCTGGAATGGAAACAATAAAAAAATTATTACCTTCGCTACCTGGGATTCACTGTCCTTCAAAACCGAAAGCAAGTCAAAGGTTTTCATATGCGAGATATATTTCCAGTCTTGTCGAAAGGACAGAAACATGTTGGAAGAGGGGCGGTACTGCTGGTCGGATCAGATGCTAAAAATTGAACTCTCCAAGATTCACAAAATATCCTACACTGACAGAGGAGATGTGCAAGGATACAATACAAATTACTTGATACCCGGAGCCTCAAATTTTACAACGCAAATTTGGATTGACGGAATTCATTTGGAATCCTTTTCGGGAATGTATTATTACTACTGTCAGTTTGACAATCTTAATCAATATTTACTTCAGATTGAGGATTGGAAGACTTGGTCAAACTCAATGTCTCTATTCACATGGATACTATTACTAATCCTCTGGCTTACACTTGGATTGGTTTTTGTGTATGATCCTGTCAAGGGAATATCTCTGAAGTTGTACGGTGAAATGTTGCTGCGCCTATACTTTTATCTTACACGATCAGCCATTGTACTTTCAAAAAACAGTGTGAACATGAAAGTGGTGGTCCTGTTCGTAATTCCAATGGTCTTTTTCTGGGCGGCATTACAGGCGTGGTTACCGTCAGAGATGCCGTGAAACCATTTAGAACAAACACGGAATTGTTCAAGAATGGTTATATTCTTGCTTCAGAAGCCGACGACTGCGATCCTAGAAACCCGCCACCATGTGCCTTTGCGTGCGTTGACAAGTGGGAAACAATTGACGGTCATCAATGTGTTGCCCAGAAATATACATGGGAGTACTATGGCAGGTGGGGCTATTGGCAACTGCAAAAATATAGGGCACATTATAGAAAACATCACGGAGCAAATATTCAATGCTTTCATGTCACTGAAAAGTTCAATGTTGAGCCGTACTTTTATGTGTTGTATGCAGTCAATCGACATTGGATGCTGCAGACAATTAAAGGAATTGATTTAGCAGGTTTGCGGGACAAGTGGGATGATTGGGCTCAGTTTGCAACGTCAAATACAAACAAGGAGGATTACATTGTGCATCCGTTGGAAATGGTGCCTGACTTGATCGGGTTTAGAAAGGTGTTGCCTGTTGTACTCATTTGTTCCTCTGGTTTATTAATTGCCCTTTGCTTCTTTGTAAATTAATTATTTTCTGCTTGTCGGAATAACTACAAATGAATTAGTGTTTGTTAGCAACAATAATAAATGCACTGCAAGCATAATTCAAAATTGTTAATAAGTAAATGTTAGGAAAAAGTATAAATTTTAGCAGTAAGCTTAAACGTTTTTCTGAATTTTTCTGAGTCACTAAATAACTACAACAACTACTTATGTTTCAACACATATACTAAGTGAATGCACCAGCTGATAAGATCTAGGATCAGCTATTATCTTAAACGTTTTTCAGTTTGTTGCCGGAGAGACATGAACCATGCATGAGCGAAAATCTTATAAATAGCTTACAGCTATTAGCCGTCACGGTTTACTCAGCATGGGATGAAAAAAATACAAAGAAATAATTGACATCCCAATTGGGTCACAAGATTGACAAGTGGAATGATGTCAACACGTTTCCGCCTTTCAAATTTTAGATGCATAATTTTCGAAAGGGCGGTTATTGTATATGCACATACCATTGTCATTGTGGGTATTGATATACCTGGTTTCTAGGAAATTAGATGAACTCTACACCACAATTTCTAACGACGTTCGACGAGACCACTTGGCGGATTATAATGCGACAGTTGGTTCAATAAAAACGAACCACTTTCTCTTTTTTATCCAAACCACGTTTCGCTTCAGGATGAACGCTATTGTGTATTCTACATTATATAAATATTCGTTGATCCTTACATCGTATTTAAATATATACATATGGTGACATATTAGTAAACACATGGTACTATAAAATATGTTTCTGTGTGCACACAAATAATCCGAGTAGCAAATTGACAAGGAGAATTCTATGTAAAATTGGAGCATGTATATCAGCCATGTTGCAAGTCCAAAGCGAGAAATTGCCGATCAATGTAAATACGGAATATATATTTAAATATTTGTTTAACCAAATTTCTGGAACAATAGATTACAGATATATGGTAGCTATAATTTTAGTTTACAACAAATAGAATTGTTAAATGAAATAGTAAGTTACTATTAGTAATGTTTTTATACATTATGTATGAATTAGCTATTCTCAATACACGGGAATGTAGCCACGTTCGAGACCAGGGTGTGCATTTTCGGAATCGTTTTCAATGCTGGTAAATTCTAGAACGTCCGAGAGTACAGGTCTCTGCCTTTTGGTCCGAACCGGGCACCTTTTTCCGCCGTGGCAGCCCGGATGAGCTTGTGCGTATTCTAATGGATTGGGAATTGGTCAATATACACATAGTAAGTTTCAATAAATAAATAATTAATTTTTCAAAATGGTTTATTCGGATTCATTACCGACGCCAGCAATACAGACAACCAGGACAATCATGGCGAGGAGGAAGATGAGCTTGCTTCCAGAAATCATTTCCGGAAAATGTTCGTTCAATGTGAAAAAATATTATTGAAATCTCAATCGAAATTGCCGAGATTGTCTATAAATTTGTAACAATTTAAATGGCAGCTCATCGGATCTCCTTAACGATTCAAGTGGTAACTGATGATGATCCAGCTCTCCACAAAGCTACTTATATACCAGTAATTACTTTCTATTTGCTATTATTAGGAACCTTTTGCATGAACCGCTAACCTCGCGATATTCCTGGTAGTGGCAACTGACGCGTTCAAGTATTTACTTATGTAATTCTGCTAACTGGTTACGAAACGTAGTTGTTAAATTATCAAAACGATGAACAGCTTGATGTAATTAAGGCGCAAATTTAATGCAAAATAATGCCATATATTTACCAGCCATGCATGGTCATGGCTCAAAAATTTGCATTAGCACCAATGTATTATGACAATGGGCCCGTTCTGTTATCCTTTCAAAATCTATTCAATTATGTCTGTCTACTTTCTAGCTAAATGAAAATTACTACTGATATTTCTAGTAAATGTAGTGAACTATATCGTAGACGGTGAAATGGAAACAGGAAGGTGTCTGTGAACTACTTTCTAGTTTTCGGGGAAATAGTTGGGGTCTTGGGAACGTGTGTGTTATTTTTCTTTACATTGACGATTTTACAGTCTTACTCGTGACTACGAAACGTTATTAGAGATTTCTTCAGTGCAACTCAAATTTAAATTGCCAAGTACTATGTTGTTGTCGCATTTATCTGTCCTTTCGAAGCATTATAAGAGGATATTGGGCGCAAAGGTAAATGCTGTTACTAATACCAAAATGTATTTCCTCAATTAATTATATTCTGCATGCATTCAATAAATAACTCAGTTTGAAGTTCTACACAAAAAATGCATATGCCCTTGTTTTCTTGTTTTATTTCTCATTCCACAAATACTGTAGCTCTCTTTTGAAATCCTCGCGGTGCATATGGATTACTAAAGCTATTCAAACCCCAAATCGGGAAACTATGATGAGCAATCTTTATATCTGGTGGTCTCCGAATTTAGGTGTCACGGTATACACATTTGTTGAAGTATAGTAACTGCTTCTGGCGTTTATCTGAAGAGAATGCAATTTTTTCGGTCTACTAGTTGTTACACCGCCAGACAAATAAAGCAATTCATACGACGGCCGCACCACGTAAGGATAATTGATGTCTGGTTTAAATTGCGCCATTTGTTAATACACAGCGATAATGTCATTGCAGCTGCATACGAGACAGTATGGCGTCTAAGCACAGAAATGTTTTATTGCGGCTCATATGTGCTCATTTCATAGAAATTCTGGGAATTCGTCACAAGTGGACCAGAAATCATACATGACCAATACTTTGTCACATTCATGAACATAGTTTTCTGACGATATTTTTGGTTATGAGTTGTGTATGATGACGAAAGTGCAGTTGGATGTATGGAACAGTTTTTCACATTGGAGTTAAATTGGTTCCAAAGAATTTAGTCATTTGACTCATGAGGCATGACTCAACCTGTCGACGCAGGTCTTCACAAGCAAAACTTTGTAAACACTATCGACCGCAGTATTCCAAACCATTCTACGAAATGCACCTACTGGTAAAACATGCTGCCATATTATTAGTCATGGTTGAAAAAAGCAGAAAAAAACGAATATTTTATAATTATAACATTTTATGAACATAAATTATTTATCACTCAGCACCGTCGGATTATATAGGTACAAAGTTTCATAACATATTTAATTGATCCAGTGCATTTACATATATGAATTGAAATGAATTTGACAAAGAACAATTCGGAGGATTTCAATATACAAACATACGAGTACATAGATATGCTCGGATGCTTCTATAGTGACTTGGGGTTGGGAAACAACGGAATAGATTGTTCTTTACGGGATACGAATCGCTGTTTAAAGTGCCAAGTGAACGTAGAATACTTCACCGGAGAGAGCATAAACGATTTTAAATCTCTTGGTCACAGAATCTGTGCGGTCGTCTGGTGCTTCACCATTATCGTTTCCGTTGTCGGCGCCGTGACTAATCTTTTAATAACACAGATTCTCGGAGTACGGCCAACAAATAAGTCGTTCAGTTTCCTGCTATGGGTACTGGCAATTGTCGACCTTGTCACTTGTATTCTTCAGCTAAACGCCGTCACCTCCATAATTGTTTATTTTGGTAATCTATTATTATAGCTCAGTGTGAAAACATATTTGTAATTTGCGACTATTTCCCCCGTGTCACAACAAAGCGCTTATATTTTGTTCAATTTTCAGATAATTGGTACGACAGAGGAATAGCAGTAATGTACTGGACATACATGTCGCTAAGTCTTTCGACATTATGTGAGATTTTGAATCGTGGATTAATAATTTATATTAATTATAAATCAGTTGAAAATAATTGCACACATAGTTTCCCTTCATTTTTGCAAATGACTTGTTTAGCAAAAACACTCTCGCTGTTGATTACACTGCTCATTACGATTGAACGCTACCTGGGAATTTCTTATCCGATCCAAGCCAGATTGTGGTGCACTTTAACTAGAGCAAAGCTTTGGACTATGTTACTGACAGCATTTGCTCTCATCGTTACCATGCCAAGATTTTTTATTAACAAAGTGGCTCCAAATATCTACGGTGAACAAGATGGGGGACTAGATGTCCCCACAATGCGCGGACTGGCTTATATTTTCGTACCTTCAGATGTTCGTGTTCGTTCTAATATTGACTGGATACCTGCAATTAGAGTGACGTTTATTTTAGAGTATGTGCTCCCTATTGTATTGCTGATGGTGTTTAATTGTCTTTCCTATAGAAAGGTGAGTAACGTCACAAGTCATGTCACAATTCATGAGTTATATTTGTCACTGGAAAATATTTATTTTTGTAGATAAAAGCGACAGCCGCTCTACGACATTGCCTGACAAGTACTCACCAACAAGAACTACACGCTTCGAGAATGTTTATGAATGTTGTCGTATTCCTGTTCATTTCAAATATACCGTACATGTTCAACATTCCATACCTTGTTGTGAGAAGGCACATTTACAGAGAAATGTGGGTAGCGCATATGCTTTTCGCCAGTATCAATTCATCGGCAAACTTTTGGATTTATTACTATCGTGGCGCAGCATTCCGAGCTGATGCACGGGATTATTTTTCAGCACTCAGAAAGAATTGGTGGGGAAAATATTATCGTTTTAATGCCGCGCTATGCTTATCGGAAATACGTTAATGGAATTGTTGATATTACAATTCGTTGGAAGAACCAAACCAATTATTTGTTGCATTAAATGTATAAGCGTCTACTTGTGTGTAATTTGAAATAGTACAGTAAATGTGCTGAAAGATATTGGTGGTTTTAAGACTGAAATTTTTTATTTGATACTCAGAACCTATGTCAACAACGTAATACAAGAAACTGTACCTCATAATTACATGATATCCATGATAGATGGAAACGATATAAACCGCAATTGAATTGAACCAAGAAATTGTACATACGGAAAGATGCTGCAATATGTGGTTGCAGCTTATCGGACGCCACGGCGTTTATGTTTAATTCTGGTTTCCGTTTGAGAAAGCTGCGATATTTATTCATTCATCATATCAGCACACACGCCTACAATTTGAATGATTGGTACGGCGCCGAAACACCTTTTCCGGGCAATCTAAAACAGCAAATCGGATGTGCTTTATCGGATACTTGAGGGTGAGGACATGCTTACTAAAAATCAATGTAAATTATATTTATTTGCAAATTGAAATAATATATCTTTTCTGGAAGTTTAAAAACTGGTAACCCGTTGACAGAAGTCCTGTTGAATTAGTTTATTTTTTCTAAATAAAAGTCCTTTGGGTAAGCATTGGATGATATGACTGTTATCTCGAATGCAGTCGCGAATAGTTAACACTACTAAAACGTGACAATTTTTGATAATAAGTTGTGTCTACAAATGCATAATATCCAGGATTTTGTACCTATATCAAAAATACATATGTAATAAAATTAGGATTTTGTATAATTTGTATAATTTAAAATAACATGTAATGACTCTTGTTAATACTTAATACACTGATTGTAATACAACGCCACCCATATTTGAAATATACCCCCTTAGCTGATTATACTTTGTTACAGGTCCGGAAGTTGTGATTGTCTGAAGTTATGGTGTTTCACCCATCCATAATAGAATTAGTAAATGTTTAAATTATATTAAACACTGTTGAATTGCATGCAATGCTGATTCATTATATCCAGTATTTTTTGTTCTGTATACGATTTACAAAGCTAACGTTGACAATTGACGATGGACTGTTAACTTCTGTGTCGACCAGCGCTGATTATGAGTTGTTAAGTAGCCTGAATGCACGTGACACTCTTGCCAACAATGAACCTTGAACTTTTGGGTAGCACGAAATATACATATATGGCTTGCATGTGTAAGTATACACGTTTCCGTTTCGCTAGTATTGATCGACCTTATTGGAATTAAAATATATACCCCCTTGAATCTAATACATAACAATGGTTGTTTGGATTAAATGTTTCTGATCATACCGATGTGAAGAATCAAGCACAGAATACGTGCTGACTTTAGGGTTTGCTACAGGTGTTGACAGTAACAGCAATTGGGGTATTTCCGACTTATAGCCAACTTGACAAAGTCATATTAGTTGAAGTAATTCATTATGTGCCAGTTTGTGGATTGACAGATTGCAAGTCTTGCTGGTACACTGAACTGAATTTCGACTTGTAATTCTACACTTTAGCTTACCTAACAACACGATACGATACTAAAACAAGAACAACTCTTGCGACAATCTTAGCAACAATGTTGCTGCAAAGTTGTGACAAGAGTATTGTTTGACGGTAGTTTTTACGTGCTGCCAATTAAGCCTGTAAATTTTTTAATCAATCTAACAATTAAATCTACAAGTTAACGATATAGCAACTCCACATTTTATGGCTCGCAACTTTGCTATCTGTTGAAAACTAAATTCGAAATTAAGAGGAAATAAGAACTGGACATCGTGGAAGCCTCGCAAAATGTGCGGATGCTATGCGGATTATAATTCACTGGGAAATCGAAGCGTAACAAATTACGTTCATAACATGTGAACATTTACATATTATTAATATATCTACTTTACTGCTCATTCATGGTTCATGTTAGTGAGTGAATGGCCAGCACATTGAAACTTGTTGGATAATCGAAAATATCAACTTAAATATCATTTTCAATTTAAGTTCATATGATGATGAAAGTTTACAAGTAAAGCAGTAAGATAAGTAAGATAATCAATATTAATATGTCCCTATTGTGCATAAATAGGGCTATTAAGATTTTATCAATTTTCCAATGAGCTGTAAGTATTTATCACACATTTGTAGGTTCCGAGTAACCCAGTCCTCCATTTTCACAATACTTTTATTGGAAAACACAATAGTCAGTAAGATCATCTTTGTCGACAATTTTACAACGAAAACCCTAAAAGAATTTAGACATGAGGTGTGATTGTTGTGTATCTAAACGTTTCTATGCACCAGCTTGCAAAAGTGGTTTTTTAAACATGTGATGGTTTGAATCTGCGATTAGATGGGCGCATTGTGCTGGCAGGAATTGAGTGGAGACCGTCGGCAGTCTGAAACATTAAATTGTTATCGTCCAATAAGTGTAAATCCAATCTCAAAATATTAATATTGTCACCACGCACTTAACCGATCACAACTTACACCTTAAACAACCTCCGCTCTATCACCTGTTGTAAGGTACTATTCCTAATATTAGTGTAACACAGAGTTGATCGGCGTGAAAGCGTTAGATCGGCAGAATTCCACTAAAAATTAAATATTTCCGAACGTTCAATTAAATTTAGAATTGTGCATCCTTCTCGAACTCCACGCTGTATCCCTTCTTCTTTCGTTTCATTAGAGTATTAATAATTTTTTAGCTGTGCAGTCATATTTCACATCACATAAGAGTTAAACGAAAATCATAATCACCACACATGTGGAACATTTGTAATTACGTACCAGGTGCTTTATTAAAAAGAATATTGTAAACAAAAATTGCGTTGTAATTTGAGACACGTGGATTGGCACAGTAATTATAATTTACTTTGCTGACTCAAAGTAAGTAGATGCAAAATGTCGTAAGCGAGCTTCTGCACAACCCACGCCTTTGAAATCAATGTCACGCATTTTATCACATACATATGCATTTATAGTGACGTATATTTTATGAAAGCACCCTCTTTATACATAATTTGTGTGTCCTATATGTCACCTACATATATAACTATATAATGTTTCCAACAACCCATTGGATGCCAGAAATGTCGGAATAATTCATTTATTGGTCATGCCACAGAGTTGTACATTTCAAACATAAATAATGTACTAATGTGTATAAACCATCAGCAACAGAAACTTATCATTTTCTATGGATTCACTGCTTGCCGCTAATTTGTACTTTGACATTTATAATAATTTATTCATGAATACATGTCAATTGTTTGCGGAGGTTTGGGCTTGCCAAAAAAAGAAGGCTTGTCTAGTTGATTGCGAAATTGAGCTTAAATTAATAATGCTAATTGGAAAAGCAGAGTTGTAAACAAGGTCAACATTGTCGACAGCGTAAACGTAAATGCTGTGAACATTTTGGACATGGCATTTGTTGTTTGTTGGGTACCTAAACTTCGTTAAAAAATCAGCATACGTAAGTGGTACGTGAATGCACGACGTCCTTCAAAGCTGTGAGTAACGGCAGCATTGGGTGTGCGAAGGGAATGATGGAGCGCATACCGTCTGTTTACTTCCAATTCTGCATTCATGTAAAACAAAGGGGTACCAGATCTCAATGCCCTACTACCTTATGAAAACCCAAATAAATCTTACAATTGCATTGACATTTCCTATCTGAAGGAATTTTAGCTGGAAATGTTTGAGCAAAGCCGAACTGATCGTCGTGGAACCTTGCAATTTTATAGAATTAATAAGTTTCAACATGGGGCTTTCCCATTACAAGAGGGGTGGAAATGAAACTTTGAATTTATCATGGCAGTAGTTGGCATACAATTCCCGAAATAGATTTAAGACGCAAAAAATTCCATTTTTTCACAATAGGTCATCTTACATAATACACAAAGCCCGCGTCACGGGATGGACACATCCTGTAAATGTTGCAAACTTTTAGTGTCTATTTTTATGCCACTTTTGTCATTTTGTGCGTTCGTACACTCTTTGAGACCAGCTACATATTTCGTACGCGCTTCGACAAGCCCATGTCAGCCATTGCCAGAGAAACGATGATTATAAGCTAAGAATTAAATATTATTCGTCTCATAGTGGCAGCATTCTCACAATTTACCACATGTGGCCCTACACTAATTTATTTTCCACATAGAGTATTCGTGGACGTGTAGTAAATGAAGGCCCGTATTGTTTAGAATTTGACAAGTTTGCCCTAGAAATCTGCTTAAAAATGTCAATGTTAAATAAAACAGTAGGCAGATGCACACGGTTACGTCTATTCGAATGTCCAGAATACGAGTCCTACATAGAAGTTGGGTAACGAGGTATGTTCCCTAATTAATAATTTCATGACAATCCGAAAAAGCAATTATCTAACTCGTTTAATTTTTGATGAGGTGAAGAGTCCTCCACTAAACAGGATACGTGTACCCGAGCATATTTTGACAAATTAGCTCTCATTGAAAAATCGGAGTTGACCAGAAGAGCTACAAAAATTTTAGAGGACTGTAATTAACAAACTAGATTACATTCCGTAAGAGTCAGAACCAAAAATGTTACTAGCACAAAATTTACTTCCTCGCGTTATACAAATATTCAAGGTCTATGGCATCATAACAACCGCTTGCCATGAATAGTCCAAAAGAAACCCAAAGCTAATCGTGGTTTCCAAGGGAACAAGAAAGAAGTTTTTTTGTGAAAATAATTGCGGCCACGATACTAGTATCAATATCATGGTTACTCTTTATGATTTATGGCGGACATTTCACTCCTCCACAACATTCTCAGTCTGTCTTTTTCCAGGTAGCAATTACAATGCACGTTGTGTTGCTTTATGACGGGCAGACAGTAAACTTGGTGCTTGTTGAGAAATAAGCGATTGTAGAAATTGTAATTAACAATTAACGGTTAGTTCAAGTTTTGTGAATGGCTTATCACGTTTGTTTTCCGTTTTCCTAATTACATTATGAATTACTAAAAGAACTAGCTATATCCCCGTGTTTGTTTGCGAATAATTATATAATTGTATCATAATTCCAACAGAAGAAGAGAAGAGAAAAGAGAGAAGAGCAACTGTCATGGTCGCATTTATTTAGCCATGCTTATCAAAAAATAAAACGCTTGCTTGTTAGGGTTCACAAAACAGGGATTTGGATAATTCCTTGTATCAATTGTGATAAAAATTTCATACTAACAAAACTCGTGAATCAGATCTGGTCATGAACTTACGAAAAGACTGCAGCGTGAAACGACGTTTAATCTTACGAATGTAGGAACTTATTGCCCTAAGTTTTGCGGCATATTTATGACCCATGAAGCTACCAAACCTTTCGAATCATCTTTTTGGCTCAAACTTAAAATTAACAATAGGAATAAATTATATGCGGCATCTTAGATTGACAACTGCTGTGCCACTGATACGCATAACTACATTTTGTGTTGCAGTTTGCTATTATCATCTTGAATTTTGATTTAATCAACTAACTGGTAAGTTAACCCAACGCCGGAAAGTATTTATCTTGACACGATCTGAATTATTAGGAAGCAGATTCCTCTATAGTCTGCTGTTAGTGCTGTTTAGTTTAGCGAGATTTGAATGTTTTTAATGAAAAAGGTGTAAAGCAAATATATCACCATATTAGTTAAATTAGAAAGTAAATTGGCATATAAATCCAATCCTAAGTATGGCATTCACTCTATGTAGCAATGCATAAACAAATTACAAAATGGATTATTTATTAAAAGGATATATTAGATGAGATAAATGCGGCGACAAGTGAGTGAGTGTCTTCTATGCAAACCTCAATTGTGAATCAACATTATTAGTTGGTAATAATTTTAAAACAAGTTGATCTGTTGCCATAGAATAAACTTGATTTGAATGAATGGATGACATTTTGAACCTATCTAGTACAGCACTTGAAATACATCATTATCATCTAGGAATTATTTTAAAAAGCAATTAGCATTTATGTGATTCTGTAGGCAAAAATATTTACCTGACACTGTTCAGCGCATAGTACGCTGCGCACTGATTCGTGAAAATGGTTGGGGATGCGCATTAACACCGTATGCTTGCAAGGCGATGTTATATTTATTTGCTAGTCAAGGTAGCCATTGAACAGACTGAATAATGATAGTGACATAAATTGGAGGAATAAACATTTTAATACCCTATAATTCGAGAGGGCAGTATTACACACACGTGTAGTGGATAACAGGATAACCCTTCTGTGCTAAATTGACACCGCGTTGAATCGTCCTTCAAACATTCATGAGAACTATCTTGTCATGCTTCATGCTTCTTGAGAAAATGGATAAGTTTAAACTCTACTTTTCTCCCACTACATAATAATGGACGCAGTTTGTTTCAGAAAGATTTGGGCCATTTATAATTTTAGTTAATATCGATTGCGAGAAACAAGCTTTACGATGGTTACCAATAAATGTTTCAGCTCCATGCCTAATAATAACATCCTGCGCAACATGTATTTTCTGCGCCTGATATTGTGGATGCACTTCAAATAAGTGTTTCCAGTCCAGTTTGACCTTGAAAGCCACCATCTGGTAAACAAGCTCTAAACAAATTGCAAGCTAAAACTGGCAAATTTGATATTTTCCAGTGCGTAAGTATTATCGGAGCTTTTTCGCAGCACAATGTCATTTTCAAACACTTGGTATCAAAATTGCATTTGCATATTGACCCTGGAAACAAATGCCTCCATTTACTAGTTTAGACTAGTTTATAATCTAACAAATTCATAGTACAACGTCGTCCTCTATCCTTCCGTATCCGATACTAAATATGGGCTTCAAAATATTCATAGTCACTTATCTGTAAGTAACTAATTTAACACATTCATTACTGTTGAGGCTGTGAAACAAGTCATTTGACTGTCAAACAGAAATACATTTAAAAAATATTTGATGTTATATTTGATAAGCAAATCTTGCAGTCATAATAGGAATGTGTATAACGGTATTACACATATAAAGAAGTCGGAGAAAACTCGAATAACCGTTTACATTTACGGTGTTAAATACTTAATACCAAATAGTGCAGGAGTGGATTATATTTTTTTCTTAACGAACTGCGACAACGTATGGGCAAATGTGTGTGACAAGTTTTTGCATATTCAAGTTTGTGTTACTCTGTGACTTTTCAAGAAAAGCTGAATTTGCAAAAAATACATTTTACGAATATCTTAGTCTAAAAGTCAGAATAAATTATTATCGACATTGTAAGTATTCAAATGGTCTGAGACTAATACGCGTAACTGAATTTCGAGCTGCACTGAAGATTGTATTGATCATCGGATTGGTAACTTTCTTCAACGCCGAAAGTAATTCAACTGGCCTTAATTTTATACATATACGTTTAGATTCATCTAATTCCACTTTATCATGTGAAGCTTTTAGCAATTGTGAATGAATTTAGTTATCAAAGGATTGGATGCCCGTTCTACTTGAATGAAACAATAAATGAACTTCTCGTGTTGGGTTTAGATATTTTTAAAAAATGTGCAAATGCGTATAAACTTAAATAATATTTATTCTATTTAATAAATTTGACACGCCGATGGATTACTACATTAGCATTAGCTGAACTTGTGTATTAATGCAAGACTTGGTAGTACTATGCAATAGTAAATTATAATCTGTTTGCTCAAATGAGAAGTTAAAAACCAACGAATCATTTAATACAACGGAATTTACAACGAGGTACGCTGAGTGACAGGTCCGTGGCAGTTTCCTTCGCGTAGCTCAACCACAAGTCAAGATTAATAATTTGTACAAACGTCGTTGCTGTAAAGCAACACATTTCAAGAAATTTTCCACAGTAGTATTTGTGTTTTTTGTGCTAAATATATTGGATATGCTCCAAATTAATTTTAAATACAATTATAACCTTGAAAATGCAATGTATAGTGAGAAATTTCGAAACTGATAGCTAATTTCAAAATTCATGGACCTGCCACCAGGCAATAGGACTACGACTTCAAGATAAAACAATCCAACCAGCGCAGCATAGCTGTTTAAGGCAGGTATTTTTTCATCCAAAATAAATCATGCTTTTGGTGGTAATTTATCATCAAACTTTTCTATGAAAAAAAAATATTTTCTTTGGGTAACTGATTATTTTCTTTGGATGAGAAATTAGTATTGTGTTTCAGGAATAATTATTTTTTCATATAAAAGTATGATTTTTTATGGAAAAATTATTTATTTTTGGGAATCTGTATTGTACAGGAAGCCATAGATAACGGATGACAAATATGTAATGCTATATCGTGCTATCAATTAAATTACGTGGTACTGTGGCTTGAAAAGTTAAAATTATGCACTCTTCAATGTCCAAGTGCAATTCTAGGCCAAAGGGAATCTATTGACAGTGTGATTTCGATTACTCTGTGTATCAAGTGCAGTAATTACAGCTAAATAATGGACAGAAAAGGGCATTAGGCAATGTCAAACTATATCCTTTAATGTTACACAATAAGCTTGCAGCTAAATGATAGACTATGGTTAATCATTCTCCCAGTAAACTGAAAACCTTTTGTCATACATGATTAGCGGATGTGAGCAATTTTAAAAGTTGTTCAATCCAGTGCGTATCTTAATTATAATTTTTTATAAATAATGATTTTTTAACTTGCTGACATTCACAACTAATTTCCTTACCAATCACCTGAAAACTTCATTTCTTTCGCAGGCTATGTATCTAATCTCAATTATAAGCAAGCATACTGTCAGAGTCTAAATGCAATATATATGAATTACATTTTCGAAAAAAATGCACAAAAAAAGTTCTAAAAATCATGGCTTTGTAATAAAAATTATTCACTTAGCCAAAGATTTTAAATCAAAATATCCATAAATAAATATTCAGTTAGCCATCAAATTTAATACTAAACACGTCTTAAAAAATAATCATTTACCCAAAGAAAATATTTTTTTTTCAAAGAAAAGTTTGATGATAAATTAGCACTAAAGTCATGATTTTTTTTGGATGAATAAAATTTTCTCCTCAACAATTCAATTCACGCGATATTTTACAATGACATGGTACTGTCCGAGCATCCTGGCTGTACCTTGTAGTTTTCAAGGATATGTATCAAAATTGACTGTCAAAATTGTAATTGTCATGTGACTTCAGCGATACTTTCAATGTCAATGATTCCCGCAACGTCAAAATGTCATTGACTATTTGAACGTGCTACTTTTGTGTCTACTGTTATCAGTGGTAATATCTAAGCATACACGCAACGTGCAAATTTAACATATGTACATTTTCATTATAAATTTACCAGAATGAAAAAACCGTCTTTCTGTAAATTGTGTTTCATTTCCCTCATTTTGAGTTATACGTACATGGCAGTTATAAACCTGTTTAGATCGGAGCGCGCTTTCCTCAACTGGTTCTCAGGGCGCAGCAATTTAGTTTATTGTAACTAATCAAACTAGCTAGACTTCATGAAATTGAAACGTAAACTGGTCCCAGAAAAAAATGTTACTTGCTCAGAATTTGCTTCCGCGGGTGCTTCAGATATTTAAGCTCTACGGCAGACTCACTACCGTTTGCCATGAGCAATCACAAGTAAACCCCAAGTTAATCGTGGTTTCTAAGAAAACCGGTTATATATTCCTCTTAAAAACGATCGCGGCCACAACATTGGTGGCAGCGTCCTGGCTACTTTACTTCTATTATCGTGAACATTTCTCCCCTCACAAAACTCCTAGTCCATATTCTACCAGGTCATAATTTAAATGCACGTTGTAATTTTGTATGAGTTGATGGATAAGAGGGAGGATATTGCGGAATTGTTTGCGTCAATGATTGGATTTGAGGAGGACACAACGGTAAGAAAAATCAAACTGCATTATAGCATGCATTCATATTTTGAAATATAATGGAATTACGCTCCTTCAAAATTGTAGGTGATATTTGGCTGAGTTTTAATACAAATGTTGGCAGCAGCAACCGCGTTCAATTTTATTTAATAATATCGGCGCTTTCACCTCCGCTAACTTCGCTGCTTCCATTTCACGACTTTTCTGAGGAACCCTGCCTGCCTCTGAATATCGGATTTCTCTTTCTGGAGCAATGCCAAACAAGTGGCACAGATCACAAACAGTTCACCTCGACAACGGCTCAATTAATTCATACCGTCTCCTCCGTATTCACGGCGTTTGTTATAATTGTGTTTACGTACGTTCACTGCATTCTTTAATACATGCTCTACTCTGCGCTATATTGCTACTGTCTAGTCAACTACGTTACACTTCTGAGAAACAAAGCTCACCAGTTGAACAAGCGAAATCTGGACTATTTTGTGCATACCTGGAGGGAAATTCAGATCATGGTTACTGCTTTCAATAATATACACTCTGGCGGCTTAGTTTCTGCTAGCAACCTTCTCTGCTCATTCGTCTATATAAACAGTCTCTTCATTCTGATTGAGCATTACAAGGTGATTGCAGTTTCGGAAGTCATCATGTTCATTCTGCTGATAGTCGACACGTCCATTCTAACCTTTGAGCTATATGGCAGTTTTTGCGGTAACGTGTATGAAGAGTCGAAACGCTTTATCAGAGACGTCAAGTTGAAGTCTGGCATAATGATGGGTAGGGTGAGTAGACGCTATGTCGACTCGCTACAAGTTGTAAAAATAAGCATAGGATCGTCCAACTATTTTGATTCCTTGATACCGCTAAATGTGTTTAATTTTAATGTTAACCAAACCGTTAATTTACTGCTCTTGGATAAATGAGTGGCTTAAGGCTTAATGTTTCAGTACTTTTACAGACGCTAAAATATTAAACGCTTTATCATGTCAAGGCATACTGAGCTACTCTTATGCTGCCTGACTTATGTTTACTTATTCACTAGATATTTCCGAGACGCTCTACTTTTTCCTATATATAGAAGAATTAGACGCCAATCACGATTTGCTGCATGTTGTCTCCTAATGGACAATAAAGTGTTGATTACAAAACGTCTTATGGGAGTAAATATTGTTACATGATCCAAACGGTTACGGACTCTACAATATCCTATTAAACTGAAGCGGGGGCTTATAGCACATTGCTGGGGTGCCCACGTAGAACGATCACCTTGGTAATGATTTAAATGGGAAATTAACATAAAATTATCTAACAAAGCTGGCGCGCAAATAAAAATAGTCTCACCAGAAAGATTACAGCTATACCCGGCTACGGTTCTGGAGTGTCTTAGACCTGTTTTTCGGAAACGCGTAATACTGATGTCAACATAAAATATTGAAACGAGTTCTACCAGAAAGCGTCGTAAAAGAGCAGATGAGACTCTATCACGCTTTTCATAATAATGGATAATAGCCTAATGTGTGCTCTATTTCTGGGCAATTTCGCTCACTATACATAAGTGCTCTTGTTTGTCTTGGTTGCCATAACAAATGTGAATGCATTTAAATTCCAAACTGAAATTGGTTGGAGAAGGTTCATAAGTTATTAATTGCTGTGATTGCCAAGACGTGTTATAATGAAGCCAACACTTAAGACCCATAAATAATTGGCAATCCAATCGCTGGCTAATGAACATTCTTCAGCTAAATCATCATTTTAACATGCAAAACACCTTTCTTTAGCATGGTAACACGCAGTTTCTTTTCTTACTGTCGTCAGTACAGGATACGAGCTGAAATGAGCTGTATTGATTATTAGCCACAATATTTTGTACAAAACACACAAATTCAGTAAGATAGGTTGATAAATTTAATCAAAGTTTTTACACGACTTGAAAATGTTAGTAGCACAGAATTTCCTCCCTCGTGTGCTACAAATATTCACGGTGTATGGTAAACTGACCACCGTTTGTCACGTTCCATCAAAATCCAAACCTGGATGCATTGAAGTTGTTTCAAAGGGAAAGGAAAAGCTGTTCTATGTAAAGCTAGTACTTTCCACAATATTGGTGACATTATCATGGCTACTCTATTTCCGTTACCGTGATTATTTCACTCCACCACAAATCTCGCAGTCAATATTCTACCAGGTCGCAATTTCGATGCACGTTGTGTTGCTCTATGAGCTCAACAACAAAAGGAAGGATATTGAGGAACTGTTCACATCTCTGATTGGGTTTGAGGAGCGGCATAATGGTAAGTTTAATTAGTCAATCAATTTGGTTGTTATTTCCGTTCGTGTTATTTAACTATGTATTTTTTTCGTCAAAATGGTAGCTGAAATTTGGATTCCTCAGAATACCAAAGTTGGCAGCAGCACTCGAGTTCAATTTTATCTGATAATTTCGGCACTTTCTCCTCCACTAACTGCTCTGCTTTCATTTCACGACTTCTTTGAGGAACCGTGTTTACCGCTCAATGTCGGCTTTCTCTTTTTGGATCAATGTATGTCAGCCGGTACGGATCACAAGCACTTTACTTCTTCAACAACCAGCTTGATTCATACCGTTGCCTCGGCGTTCACATCATTTTTCATAATCATCTTCACGTACGCTCACTGCGTCTTGGAATACATGGTCTACTCTGCCCTACATTGCTATTGCTTTGTAAATTACATTCTCCTCATGCGAAGGAAATCGATGAATTTGACCCGAAGGAACGTGGACTATTTGGTGAAAACCTGGCGGGAAATGCAAATCATGGTGTTGGCATTTAACAAAATACATGCAGGCGGTTTGGTTACCGCTAGCAATGTCTTGTGCTCGTTTGTGTACATCAACAGCTTCTACATTCTCATTCAGCACTACAAAGTAATTGGTCTCTCCGAAGTAATAATGTTCACGTTGCTGATTGTAAATACGTCAATACTTACCTTTGAGCTGTATGGAAGTTTCTGTGGTAACGTGTACGAAGAATCAAAGCGCTTTATTCGAGACGTCAAGTTGAATTCTGACGTAATGACAAGTGTTGTAAGTCGGCGCTATGTGAGATCCTTGCAAGTAGTGAAAATAAGCATTGGATCATCCAATTACTTTGATAAATTGTTGCCTCTGAATGTGTTTGCTTTTAATGTTGGCCAAACGGTTAATTTACTTCTTGTGGATAAATAATTTGATTTAACAGTTTTGGTTCAAAATGGTGTATATGTGCATAAATTAAGAAAAAATTGTCAAATTTTATTAATAAATGCTTAGTAAAGTGCAAACATATAATTTATGCATGTCGAAATAATTGTCATTTGTGGACTTGGCGAAACCAGTTTACAACAAGACGAATGATTAACAAAACAGATTTTAGTCATTTTGGAAAGAGATTGCCATTTGAATCGAATTAATGCACTAGATTTATTTTTTCTTGACGGCTACAGCAACGGCGCCCATATCCGCACCCAAAGTTGGAAACCAAACGCCAGCCAGTTGGGCAGCCACGCCATTCATAAAAACAGGATGTCGGACGGCTGGAAGTAGAAAAATCCCGGCATTGCTTTTCTGCATCTGCGTGTGATATCAAAGTTAAAAGCGTTTAATACAACCATGGACATAACACATTACACGACTTAATTAGTACTAGTGTTTACAATTTAAATTACCAGTGGCAAAAATGAGAAATACCAGCACGACGATTACTATAAAGGAATGCGATTTTATACCTAAACCCATTCTAGGTATTATTTATGACTTTCACCTTGAAATTTTGTGGCAAAATTTGTGCTACTGTTTGACCTGCTGGTCGTACAGCATAACTCATACTATCGAAAGTTGAGCAAATTGTGTGTGTGCGAGTACATACTGAACAGAAGACAATAGAGCATTTTGATAGGCATAAGTTCATAGTCCGTCAATATATAAGGATGGATTGACATTAGCAGCGTTAGTGGCATGACACGTGCTACTACATATTCAATACCACCAGATCAGTCCAGAAAAGGTTATAATGTGTAATGCAATAAAATATCTAATGGCTACGTGTATAAAGATCAATTGAGAGTATATGTTGGTATGCATGTATGAATGGAAGACAAAGTGAGGACATTGTATGAATGGAAGTGTTCTGACTGATTTTAATGCAAAATCATATGTGTGCTAGGGAGCAGACCGGACAAGTGAATGGCAGATTCCAAAGCGTGAACGTTTGAAGGTTGATGAAGATTCATAATGAAATTGCGCGAGATATTTTTGAGTTTGTGAACAGATGGGTTGGCAGGCAGAGAGGAACTGATGATATCCAAAGAAAAACATGTGCGCTTATGTATCTACTGGCCACAGTTATTGAAGGAGGATTCCAGTGTCAAACAGATTAGAATTCTTGGAATTCATTCCTTTTATAATATCAATTATATTACTACCGTCAAATATATATATATTTCCATTCGGTTTAGGCAAGGCAGCCCCGTTAAGTGACGTAGACACGTGTTTGCGCATACAAATTAGATGTCAACGTAGAATATTGTATGGTATAAATAAGGAACAATACTATACTTTTCTATGCTCCTTACACATTTACGACTGATAACAAGTATTTGCATCGTGATATAGGCAGCAGTGTCTTCCTTTGGAAGTCAACAGTTCGAGTCTGCATGTATCCTTGTTCGTCAACCAACAAACGAATTGCTACTGGCAAAACTATACCAGCGAGCGATTTAAAATAGCTATCATCTGCCCTGATACGGTTAAATCGGAAAATCTAAAGATGGTTGCTGGACAATCACTTGCCGTTATTCTCACTTGCGTCCTGTTGCTATTCTGCATTGTTGCAGTTGGTAGGAATGAGATAAAAAAATAAAGAACAAATTCTTATAATTAAATTCAGCATTTATTTTGGTACTGAAAATCGATTCCCACTTTTTATAGAATACGCAGACGCTCAAGGAACTTGTAATCCCAAACTGAGCCGTCGTTCGGGGATTTGCTACAGTAGATGTCCAGCAGGTTGGCAGCCATTCGCGGTCATCCCTCTGCCCGGTCGCTGTCAACTGTTTCAGTGGTGCTGTCTTCGTCCGTGAACTTTGGTGTAGTTGAAGTAGGGGATTTATCTATGCGCCTTAACTGAAGGATCATATTTTAAAACATTAAATTTGTTAATGAAATCAAATAAACTTTTTGATGAAACTGCCGCACCGTGATTTACTTCGCCGGAAATATCAATTCCAGCAGCCCCTGAAAGCGTATCGATTTCATTACCAATATATATTTTTTTACTCTTTCTCTTTTGTATCCACTATGGTGCTGATTAGAAATTATCACTTTGTTGCCTCCCGGCACCTGGTTCCTTGCCTCTGCCGCTGTTTACCCGACCAAAAGACTCGCATTGGGAGGTTCATAAATTCCCAAATGTAATGAGCAAAAATGCTCATAATCACGTAAGCTCCCTGGGTAGGTATCTCGAATCACCTTTTTGTTCATACAAACTTTTGGTAAAATTGATAAATTCCGTCAGCAATTGATAGTGGATACAGAGAAACTGCGTACTCACACATTTCAATTGCAACTGCTAATAATAATTTAATATTAAACCAATCAAACAAAAATAATGGAATCAACATGAATGATGGAATGCCAGTTCTCTTCACATAATTGGAGAGTAAACTGATTATCACCATTGCCAAATTTCAGGATGTTAGGGTTATGTGTGCAGCACTGGATTGTGGTTACAGGTGTGTGCCATTTGTTGCAAAAGCAATTACGAATTTATTTGTATGTAGCGCTGTCACAGAAGCTACGACAATATCACCTTCAAATTTCTTGCATATTTTGAATCTATTCAAGTGACTTTCAGCAAAGCTGTTGTTTCCGTTGTAATGCTATTAAAAGCTATTATTTACACCTGATTCTAGCAAGAAAATTATTTTCACAATTCTAATTTGCGTCATCATAACAGAGTTTTACGTACAAAGGTTAAGCAATTAACAAATAACATATTCGGTGATGTATACCATGTTTTTTAATTAAGATTATTTATTATAAATGCTCCAAGCTCCAGAAAAGGACACCCGGATTTTATGCTATTTATAAAAATTGATTATCGATTTCATGCCACCATTAAGCTTGCCACAAAAAACAATATTTAATTACCTCAATACTTGCTCGTTGAATATCCTCTTCTGGTCAATTAGACAGCGATTCATACTGCATAAGCACATTAGCACGTGCGGAATTTATAGGCATATGTCTGGTAGACGACAAATTTACAATAAATGATTTAAAATTACACGAATAAATAGCAGGTCGGCAGTCGGTGCCAAAATCAGTTACGTGGCTGCAGTGTGGATATCTTTTAGGCTCCGCTGTTCTTTTCCCCAGTACAAAAAACTGTACAAAACTCTTTGTCTTTTCTGATACAAAGAATTTCTATCTCATCGTCACGATGAGGCTGCCAACAACATTCGTAGCGCTTCTGCTGCTCACTTTTTTCCTAGCAACGTCCCTTTCCGAATTTCTGGAACCTTCAAATGAGAGTAAGTTACTTTCCTAACATGTTAGATTCAACGCCACTTAGGTCGATAACACTGTACTTTCAACTTTATTTTTACTATAGGTTGAGTTCCGTTTACTACGTTCGTATAATAAGCGAGTTAATTTAATTTATGCATAACTTATTTTTTCTCGTCCAGGATCTCATCAACCAATTCAAGTGGATATCGGCTCAGCCCATGATTCAGATCATAAGTACACCTTGAAGCTTGCTAAAGCAGGTAAGCATTTTGATCGCTTCGACACTTTTCAATAATAAATACGTGTATCGTGATATAAATTGTAAAACACATATTGTCTTTATGTTATATCGCAGATGAGTCAGTACTCCATCCCAATATCAAGGTCATCAGCCTAGTTGGCAGTGAAGACGACGCGAGCTTAGACAAACAACAAAAGATTATTTCAGCAGACACTTGGACACCTTCCAAAGCCGAGCTCAAAGCAGCTCAAGATTTGTACGTAGACAAAGAAAATCTAGCAGCAGTTCGACTGGCATGGGACGCAGAGAAAGGAGAGCACATTGCCGTTGACGGAGTGGTAAATGGGAATAAAGTTGCGCAAGGCGTATTCCATAAACGGGACACGTCAGGAAACAGATCGGATTACAGTAATTACATTTTTCATAACAATCAGTTTATCATTGCCATTGTTGCTTCTTTTGCGATCATCTAATCACAAAATTTATTGCAGTTGACATTGGAAGAAAATTAACCGGCACCAATGCCCGACAAGCTTCCAACACGCCAGCCGTCGTAGAAGTGGTTCTCGTCTGTGACAAGGAATTTGGTGACATTTTCAATCACGACAGAAGACGAATTCTGGACTACTTTACCGTCTACTTCTGGGACGTGAATCTTCGCTACAAGACTTTGCCCAGCGTCACCATTTCCTTCCGTATCACCGGAATCATCGTAATTAATTCTCTCAGCGGCCAACCTTTCATTGAGGAAGCAAGGGCTTCGGATGGCCGTGCAGAATTTGGAAGGATTCTCCCAAAATTTGGCGACTGGGTTTACCGTCAAATGCCATCCCTTCCCAAATTTGACATGGCCATTGCCATCACGAACACAAATTTGGAGTGGGGCGGTGGTTTGGCCTATATGAGAGCAGCTTGTGCTGCTGACCCCAACTCGAGGAGACATTGGGGCACAATGGTATGGAATGATGGAGGGGACTGGGGAAGCTTGACTGTGGGCGCGCATGAGATTGGACATAACGTGGGAGCGCCTCATGACGACGATTCCAATTATCCAGGCGGATGCCAAGACAGAGGCTACATCATGAGCGGGGGCAATGATGACCTCAAATGGTTCTTTTCCACTTGCAGCGACAGGACAATTGGGGAATTCGTTCGGAGTGATCAAGCTAGTTGCCTTAGGCGGATCGATGAAACTAGTCAGAGTCCCTTGATTTCTCCAGATTTTGCAAGTGTTCTGGCGCCTAGCATGGAGGAGCAATGCAAGCGACGTCTCAAGAATCCCAACGCATTTATCCCGGAAGAGGATAAAGGTAACTGTAAGGTAATGAAATGCTGGGTTCCTAATGGAAATCAAGGCTGGCTCATTTGGAGTCTGCCTCCTGTCGACAACAGCATTTGTCGGGCCGGTGGAAGGTGCTTCCGAGGAAGATGCCGGAAAATTGGAAGCATTTTGCAAAACGTGGGAACTGGTCAGTGTGCCAGGGCGCAGAATCCATTTAATCACATGGCGCCACTTGAGATGGTCAATTGTCCTAATCCGAGTCGAGGGGCTACTCCCTTGGAGCGATTTGTTGTTGAGGACTCACCTTCCAATGGAAAGTTTTTGATGACTCCTTTCTCCAGTCCGGATGGCAAGGAGAATGGGGACAAGTGTGTGTACACGGGAAGTAATGAGGGCGATGCGTTGTGGACGGATAGATGCAATTTTGATAACGGGTGGCAAGGTTGGAATTTGCAGGATGCTGGAAATGGCGAGTTTTTGTTGTATCACAGAGTGTCGAGGAGATGTGCCAAGCCGAATGGGGCCTGGATTCAAAGCTATGGCGGCTGTAATTCTGGGGATAGGAATATGAGGTGGAGACTGGTACAATAGATAATAACATTTACTTCTAGTAATGTCACTGGCCCTGATAAATTTATAAGAAGGAAATATCATAATTAAAAATAAATTGTATACATACGTAATTGCTCATGGCTAAGCTCACTTGTGTTTGTGTGTGGCAACGTTTTTGCAATGCATCTACAAATCTGAATGTTTTTTCTGTAGAATTATAGTTTGATTTATATATAAATAAACGCGACCGCACCCACTGCTTCTGGTTTTAGCGGCTTTCCCATAAGAATAGTACATGAAGCTGGCAACTGATAACTTTTTTAGTTCCAGCAGTCAACTTCGTTTCGTTGTTTGGATTGCTACTAACCTGTTTGTCTTAATCCCGGAAATAAAGGGTGAATATTGATTATCGGCGTGAAAGTTGCACACAATTGTATAGACATTGCTTGACTAATTAATTTGATGGTGATAATTAAATATGCATTGTTGCTTCATTCTTCTATACAAGAACACCTAGACTATGTGGCGAGTGGATTCAGCCACTATTTCATTGATTGGTACAGTCTTTCCTTACCAAGTAATGATAATATTCCATTTTCGTTTCATTTCGCGGTTCTTAATTTGAAAGTGTACCGAGTCGGTCCCACTTTCACTCAACGAAACAATACCTTCCACTAAATATTGGACTATGCATTCTCCGGCTTGTTGGTCAATAGAAAAGAAAAAGTTGCTGGTGAAACTACTGGTGTCCAAGCTCAATATTCTTCATCTTAATTTTATGCATTCATTGGCTGCTGCTGACATGCACTGACTTGACTTGTATTGGAAGTGTACATGGGCTAGTAGAAGTTTTGTTCCACCGGGTCGTGATTATCAGTTAACCAGGATGAAACAACATTGCCCATCAATTGATACAATTAGAATGGATGTTACCACACACGTAAACGTTTTAAATTAGTTTTCATTTTAAATATGTATTGACATTTCTTTACGAATTACTTTTTACTGAAGTAGAAAAGTTTTAAGATATGTATCGACTCCTAGAATTTGTGAAACAATTAAGTTTTTTAAACAATTTACCCATTAAGGAAGGATTTACTTTTAACAGCTGACTTAACGGCAACAGTGCTCGGGAACCAACGAACAGAAAATCATAAGCGACGTGTAATTATGTGCGGAAACAAAAATAAAAAATATTTACTGATTGACATTTTGCAAACAGAATTTTTTCCCACAATTTAATTTTTGTTCAATGATAATGACATTGAGAGGTCACAAAAAGTAAACCCTTCATTAATTACCAAAAAGGAAATTGCCCAAGGTGTTCCTAACTTGAGTGTGTTACTCCACAATGGACCTAATGCACCACAACGGTGTCAAAATGCCGCAATACCTGCCAATAAAATGGGGCCGTGCAAATCTTCAAAAGCTTACAAATGAAAGCATATAACTTGTGCCATCTAACTTGTGCCATTAAAAAGGTTATGGAAAAGGTTACAGCTCGTCAATTATAATAATTGTCAAAGTTCGATCGGTATACGTTGTCTTTCAAAGTCATCATCACGGATTAGTACATGGGATAGATGAAACTATAGAAAATGGAACCGAATGCCAAATGGCAAAATTTTAATTAAAAAAGCCCAAGTATTCAACTTGTGAATTTATAATATACCGTACGCCAATGAAGACAACATCCACCCTCCACAATAGCATCAAAAGAGAAGTTCTACCTGAGACCTAGATTTCTGGCAAATGACAACACAAGCAACTTTATGGAGTAGAAATTTTGCCGACACAGTCAGGTCAGACATTAGTTGAGTTGATATCAAAAAAGGATCTGGCCAGCTCATGGACAGGTCAGTTCGATTCTCGTTATCTGCCTGAGTGAAGTGAGACATGAGTTCTTGCTCGGTTATCTTTATGCAAATTCGCCGAAGAAATAAAGTACACTATGATCAACACACATATAAGTGTAAGCACTCGTCAACGTTTAAAATAAAATAAACACGCTTAGTACATTCATAGTACGCTTAGTACAACGCACATACTATTGTATTTGAAAAAAACAATGGCGAAGTTGCTATTGTTTATTGTTGTCTTTATAATTGTCCAAAACCATTCATGGCCTAACAAAGAAATGTCTTGACAATGAGCTGTGGAGTTGTAGAATCACAAAACAGATTACAATGAATTGAGGTTTTGTTTGCACAAATAGTCCACTCGGCACACATTTTATTCAAATTGAAAAATTTAGTACTGACTATGAGTGGATTTACGGAGTGAATTACAAAAACATTTTCGAAACAAATGCACATTACAAAAGTGGGCGTTTTCTGCTGTTTTACACTCAATTGTCATTAAAGATCCTGGTACAAAAAAATCATTTTCAATCCAACCACAATATCAAATGTCCATGGAATGCAATTGAAAATTACAGACATGGAAAGTTTGACATATTTTCTCCGGATGACCAAATTTTCTCCGACCATAATTCAATGCAAATAAACAGTTTGATAGCTTTCAGATATTATCAATTGGCATTTTTAGCCTTGTATATTGTTATTGTGAGAATGCATTGTGGAGAAATTGATTATATTCTGTAATTACTCTTAAAATATTTAATTTTCTCCATTATATCAATTTTTCTCCAGCGATTTTCTCCGGATGTCATCCGGGAATCCGCGTGGATTTTCCATGCCTGCTTTCCAAGCCGTTATTTTCAAAATTAAGTATCTGCAATTATTCTGCGTTGCATCAGTAATATTCTTCCTTAATGTTTTGTACATCTTGCGGAAGCCATTTTTTTTGCAAAGTGTAGCGCCATAAACTGTCGCTCGTAATTTAATGCGAACACATATTCATTCACTAGGACTCTTCACTCTTCACAACAATGGTATCGCTTATGGGAGCACCCGTTATTCTGAATATATGTCCATTTATTTTACTTCGTGGCGCTTTAGCCACGATGATAGACCATGCCATCGAAAATGTATCAATAATTTCACACATCTACCTGCACAACGTAATTCTGCCTCAAACAAGCAATTACATAATACATTTTCATGGAATTGTGCATCTTATCCCGTTTGACATAAATGAAGATTGCGTTGGAGTTTTCACTTTCTCGCAGGAATACGATGCAGAACGTGTCTGGAATTCGTCACGTTACAATCAACCTAACAATGTTGTCGTTACGTTCGGACTATTCAACAAAATATTGGACGTATTTTACATATCCACTGGACTATACTATACTGCGTGGGAACTCTTCCTGAGGTCAGACACACTATTCATTACAGTAACCATGGAGGATACATCATATTACGACCCCTGTCCCTCGTCGTCTCCGAAAAGTTGGACCAAGTCCCGGAATCACGTTTTAACCTGCTATGATATCCATGCAGGCATTAGAAACACACCAGCGTTGAAGCTTATTCTAAATATTCAAAATAAATCGAATGGCAATTTCGACACGGAGACGTTCCTAATTTGCAATGGCTACTGTGCAGAAACTTTTAAAAGAATCGATGCTGTCGCCAGCAAAAGTGGGAAACATGGATTTACACTGAGTCTGCATAAGAAATACTTTTGGAACGGCAATAACAGGCAAATTATTACAAATACCTACTGGGATTCATACTCCTTTAAAAGTGAGAGTAAGTCAAAGATATTCCAGTGTGAGAAATATTTCAAGTCTCGTCGAACTTACAAAAAACTCTTAAGAAATGGCCGCTACTGCTGGTCAGATCAGATGCTAAAAATAGAGCTCTCAAAAGTCCACAATATATCCTACACAAACTCTAGAAATTGGAACACACACTACACAAACTATTTACGACCCGGTGTCTCCAATATTACTAAGCTGATATGGTATGACGGGATACATTTGGAATCCATATCCGGAATGTACTATTACTACTGCCTGTTTGACAGCCTGAACCAAAGTGTTCTTCAGATTGATACCTGGAGAACGTGGACAAATCCAATGTCTCCAGCCACTTGGGTAACGGCAGTACTGTGCTGTATTATTATGGGATTGCCACTGTCCTTCCAATATAATCAAGGAACAAACATGACCATGTTTTCTGAAATGTTACTCAGCCTCTACTTTTCAGCTACAAGGTCGGCAATAAATATTTGCACAAAGTCATGTATCAAAGAGATGCTTACTGTAATTTTCGTATCATTTCCAATGCTCTTTTTCTGGTCGCAGTATGACGGTGGCATTACAGGTGTGGTTACCGTCCGAGAAACCGTGAAACCATTTGAAACAAATGCCGAATTGTTCCAGAACGGATATCAGCTTATTTCACTCGACGACGACTGCGATCGTAAAAACCCCCCACCATGTGCGTTTGCATGTGTTAAGGATTGGCACAAAATTGACGGCTATGAATGTGTTGTTAAGAAATATACCTGGGAGTACCTTGGGAGATGGAGCTACTGGCAACTTCAGAAGTACAGAACGCACTATCGAAAAAATTACGGACCAAATATTGAATGTTTTCATGTCAAAGAAATGTTTAATGTTGAGCCGCATTTTTATGTGTTGTACGCAGTCAATCGATACTGGATGCTGCAAACAATGAAAGGAATTGATGTTGCAGGATTGCGGGATAAGTGGGATGATTGGGCTCAATTTGCAACTTCAAATACAAAGAAGGAAGAGTACATTGTGCACCCATTAGAAACTGTTCCGGACTTGATTGGATTCAGAAATGTGTTGCCTGTTGTCCTTATTTGTAGTGCCGGTTTAGTAATAAGCCTCTTCGTATTTGTAACCGAATTATGTTCTGTTACTCGGCATGTCTGCAAATGAATTAGTATGACAAAATATTTGTTGACCCTCGATATAGCCTAGATTTTCCATAAAAAATAGATGCTGAAATCATTAAAAAAATATTACGACCCATTTGGCCATATAATCGTTTTTATGGAAACGTGAATATTCGAAGGGCGGTTTTGCTATATTAGTCGCATGGTTATATACCCGGTTCCTCGGAAAATAAAGATATGGACACGGCAGTAGATATCGAGTGTGGCGTTTGTTTTATCAGAAGTATAGGACGACATCCAAGAGTACCAAGAATTTGTAATAAATACAGTGCCAGTAACCGCAATATTAAAGGGGGCAAGGTGGTGCAGTGAGCAGCAAACCTGACTTACGGCCACTGGTCTCGGGATCGAATCCCGGTGCCGGCACCCCAAAATCCTTCTCGGCTCGGTGTGTGCTGCTTGCAGCCTGTACGGGGAAAGGTATCCTGGGGAGTACGACTATCAAAGGGAACTTCGAATTATCGACTACCAGGATCCTTGCAGAGTGTCCCTTCTCTGTGAGAAGAGTCCCCGGTGGTAGATAAGCACTTAAATGAGCTTAACCGGTTCGACTATAAACATAGTATTTATTATTTATTTAACCGCAATATTAAAGCAAATACAACGATTGAAATTATATATTGAAATTAGTAAATGTGTTTTGTATTCTATTTGGATTCATGTAAGTACTTGGTGTCAAATTCGGACATGGCCTTGGGTGGCAGACCTATGATGCGATTTTGTGCAATGTCAGCATACAAAACTGGTCCATACATCAAATTATTAGTTTGTATTTTTAACAACACATTTTAACAACCCAAACGGAAACTAGATTCAAGCAAATACGAAAGATTGACAGAGTAATCAATTCGGATAAGGACAAATGTTCCAAGAATTCAAGTTTTAATTCGTAGGAGAACTGCACATTGCTTATTGTTCATCCACGGTATTTTTCGAAGCATAACATGGTCTCTAATCAACAACAGTTCGCACTTTTGTGTCGTAATGTACATTTTGATGTTTTTTACAGCCAAATTAAAAGCCACGTGATTTCATTTTTAATCTAAGCTGATTAAATACCTAATCATGTTACACGAACCAGCCTCCCTTTTGATGGTGATACAGGGGACGAGAGAGTGTCACCAGGATTCAGCCTATCTTCATGATAATCCGTTTAAATCGTTGACGTTAAAAATCATTATGGCAAACATGCACTGCAGTTATCCTTGCCAAAATTGAATTCAATTTTAATGATGTAGCCACGAGCGAAATGGGATAAGAACATGGATTTGGCCAACAGTAGGTGTAACTTACTACCGGAAAGATTAATTTGGCCTTGAAGCATCACACGTGCACACTATATAATGCTTGCTTATCTGCCAGAAATACCAAACATTTATTTATTCAAAGAGTACGTCTCGGTTGAAAACACTGGTATGAATTAGTTCTATAAGACGTCACTATTAGCAACTTGTATAACTCTGCATTGCACTGTATGCCTATTTTTCGCATGCAGAGAATAAATGGACCACTAACGTGAATAAATCCTCAAAAACGCACAGCATCACTCAAGAAAATAATCTGACTGACATATTAATACGCCATAGTTTAATTACTAGTTTGATTACAGGTTTGCTGGTATACGAAGCAAACAAAAACCATTGTTATGGATACGGTCAATTGTTCCATCGCTGCTCCTTAGCATTAATTTCTTTCTAATCCAGGTAATTAGCTATCACCCGGAAAGTAATAACATGTGATCGTTTTTGGAGACAAAAATTAAAGATGTGTAAGTTCTAATGCACTTGGACGGTCTATCTCTCATTTCAAAGCTGGACGAATCTATAAAAAACAATACCATGTAATAAATCATATTGCAGGAAAAATACTGTCATATTTCCAAAATTATGGAATATTTTCCATTATACTACATACCAAGTCATATATTCTTGCGGATAAAAAATCTTTTCTCCACCATTTTCGAAAAAGCAAACTAAATCAGAAAAATCACGACTGAAGAGTCGTTTGAGGAAAATCAATTGAAGATTACCATGCTCTCAGAACAATTTAAGGAAAAATTTTAAGAAACGATCAAAGATATTTCCATTTTTGAAATCAATTTTGACATGCATGTGATTATACATTGCATTCAGCGTAACTTTGATGGGTTGAGATTTTTTCTGAAAGAATATTTAAAGGAAAGGAACACGGGACAAATTGATCATTGCGCCGCCACCAATAAAACCGTGCATTAAACACATAGACCCCTGGAATTTAAACAACTTTGCAAAAAAATAGTTTCAAAATGAACATTTCAAAATATTTACAACATCAAACCAAATTCTGGAATACAGTTTATTATTTTCTCTTGGTAGTATTTTTCCTGCCTTACACAGTCTTTCTGGTTACCATTCATCTGCCTGAATACATCTACCGAGAATTTATTGCAAAATTAGTGGCACACTTTTCCCGACCGCCCATTGGCAAGGCCGTCACCATTACCGCCCAGTTTCAAGCAACCAAAGTTCATAAAAGGGAAAATGGTTTGCGGTACGGATTAGTCAGTAGGACCGTGTCAAGCGGAGCTTTAACAGTGCAAGAACTTCGCGGGATGACCTCACGAAATCGTTCATTAATTTTCCTCAAGTTTCCATTAATATCGCTGGAAAAGCGGAAATTTATTCAGAATGCTTTTGGGGTCTCACTTTCGTCGCGATTGTCGGAGGCATTTGCCAAAAGTTTTGATAGAGCTGGGGTTACATCAAAGGACACGGTTCGCATTTGCGTTATGCTTTCTACCACTGGGCATAGAAACAAATTACGAAATGTCAGGTAAGCCGCTCATACATCATTTCCATGCAAATAAATATTTTAATACAATTTTGACCAAGCTTTCATTTTTTCTGCCAGCCTTGGCACTAGCTTCGACCTGAAGATGTCGGCAGACTTGAATCCCGAGAATACACTGAAGGTCCCACTAAAGAAATTTATGGAAGCCAAATGTTCATTTGTTCCGAGACTCCCATTTCCCATCAACCACCTCATTTCGGGTTATTTGGCTAAATCCTTTTCTAGAATTCCAACAAGCAAGGGAGTGATTCCAGTTTTAACGTCTAATTTTCCGGGTCCGACCGTGAAAGTTGGAATGGGTGATGGAATAATGATGACTGGACTGTATTGTATTATTGCCGCATTTATGGATCTGCCGATTGTAATGTTCAGCAATGACGGTGAGATGAGAATTGACTTGGCGGCTGACAGGAGCGTATTTACAACAGATCAGGTTGAGCATCTAGCGGAATCATTTTGTGATGAAATTTGTATTTTATATAAACTTGCTTGTGATATGATCGGTGAGGGTAGCATTTACAGATAATAAATAACTGATTGTACATAAAGCATATCTAGCTCAAAAGGGATTACTTTCTGCGGCAAACCAAACAGCCCAGTAACCTATTACAAATCCAATGATAAGAAAATCAAATTACTAAAAGCTGCCTAGAAATTTATTTTATTTTCAAGTCAAGATCACTTTGTATTTTGCAAGCAAATGATTCTGGTCATGGTGGTTAGTTATTTATGAATGAGCTGGGTGGTAATGCATTAATGTACAGCATGCACTTACTCAAAAGAAGAGAACAACTATTCCTGGCCTGTTTGCAATTCAACCGTTATGCTTGGTTAATCTCGGAACCGGTCTGGCTGTTTTACATATTATGTAAGTATATATAGTATAAATGCTTGTAGCAAGACATTATATCATTGAACGTCTTCGAAATTTTTCATAATTGCATAGCTCCGAAATTGATAATTCATGAAGTAAAGAACCCATTTATTATCTACTGCGGAAAACATTGTAAAAATGATCGCATCATAAGAAAATTTGTTTCGTTTCAGGTCTGGGTGATTCAGAATACATGAAACCGAAATAGGTCATATGGGGTGTATTTTTTTGCATTGGATTGTATTTATTGCAACACCTGGAAAACCCAAACAACAGGAAAAATGTCACGTTTGTCCATTTTCGTAGGAGAAATAATTGCAGGGAAAACGTTGGGGTACAAACATTGTAAGGAAAACAATTGGATGAATTCCACTTCCTCAAAACAATGTAAGGAAAATTATAAAGAACTATTTTCGCTTAGAATATGATCATACACAAGAAAACATACATTTTGCAAAAAAATTCGTCAGATTGAAATTCAAGAGACTTGAAGCTAATGAACAGGAGCAAAGTTCAACACAATAATTATTTAAGGTAAAATAAAATTCATGCTTCGCTGCCGAAAATATGCGCAAACAATGTTGTTGCATGAAATATATAGTTTTATGCATCCTTGTCGCAGAACCGAAATCTTACATTAATATCCATAGCCAGTTTATCCACAAAATGCATAAACTAAATGGGCACTAAAACAAATTGATCATTATACTGTCGGCACTGCAGGTGTGCATGATATTTCGTTCTTCAAATACTAAAGTTCGCGATTTTTTTAAAGCCAAAATTATTTCTGAAAAATAATTAATTTTTATGCCAAAATGGCCATTTCAAAATATTTACAACTTCAAATAACATTCTGGAAAACAGTTTATTACTTCCTCTTGGGTCTAATATTTTTCCTACCTTTTATATTATTTCTGGTGACCATCCAACTCCCTATTTACATCTATCGATTATTCTTAACAAAACTAGTAGCCCCGTGTTTCGGACCGCATATAGGCAAGGTGGTAACAATCAGCGGCCAGTTTCATGCAACAGATTTCCTACCACGCGAAAAAGGTCTCAGGTACGGAACCTTGGGAAGAATTGTGTTCACGGATGACGTCTCTATGGAAGAACTTCGCGCCCTGACAATACAAAACTGGATAAAAGCAAGAAAGGAAGGTCATAATGGAACAATGGAACTAGTTTATCCCGAATTTCAGCAGTACATTGGACACTGGATGGGATTCATGTTCTGGAAGCAGGATCCAGATTTCAACTTGGATAATCACCTATTTGAGCACAAGCTAGACACAAATATGGATGCGGATAATTCGGAAAAATTTTCGGACCAATTGGTGGAAAATCTTCTCAATCAACCATTCCATAAACACCGGAGCCCTTGGCAAATTCACCTAATAAGAAATTATCGGGCTGCTGACCAAAGTGAATATTGTACCGTGTTTCTGTTCCGTATGCACCACGTCTTGGCAGATGGAATGTCAATGTTTGGCGTCGTTGAGACACTTTTTGGTGCAAAGGCTGAAAGAGTTCACGTGGTTACTCCAAAGAAAACATGCAGTGTAAACTACGTTCTCTCAGAACTTGCTGGATATCTGTTAGCCCCTTTCAGATTTCTGGTTGGATTTGGCTACGTCACATATGTAACTTGGAGCAGACAGTTTCCCTGGCGGCGTTCGCGTGATATCAGTCACAAAACAAATAAGCAGGACCCTAGCCCATCCAGATTTATCTTCCATCAATTTCCAGTGATACCCTTTGAGAAATTGAAATTTATCAAGAATGCGTTCGGAGTTAACCTTACTTCCGTACTCTTATCCGGTTTGTCTTCAGCATTTGCCAAAAGTTTTGATGGCGCTGGCTTGGAACCAAGAGACAACCTGCGAATTTCCATCATGATTCCTACCACCGGCCACAGAAACAAATTAAGAAACGTCAGGTAATTCTTCCTCGCCAATGCATTGCATACAAAATAGCAAATATTTGAACTCTAATTTGAACTATTACGTTATTGTGGTAGCTTTGGAACGAGCTATGACATGGACACATCAGCAAACCTAAATCCTGAAAATAGGCTGAAAGTATCGCAGCAACAATTTCACGCAGCAAGAAAGTCATTTGTTTCTAAGCTTCTATTTCCCATCACCAACATCATTTCTGGTTCCCTGGCCAAATCATTTGCTAGGCTGCCGACGTGCAAGGGAATGATACCAGTGGTCACCTCTAATTTCCCTGGTCCTGCTGCAAAAGTTGGTATTGATGAGAAAAGAATGATGATTGGGCTGGACGCCATTATTGCAGCTTTTATGGATCTGACGATTACAATGTTTAGTCATGACGGTGACATGAGAATTGACATGACAGCTGACGCGAACGTTTTTTCGAGGACTGAAGTAATGCAAATCGCGGAATCATTTTGTGAAGAGGTTGAAATTTTATATCAATTTGCTTGTGACATCAACGGAGAGAACAGTATTTAATTAATAAAGGTAATTATGCTCAAATTCTGAATTTTTAAATGAACTCGGCCATGGATTTGATTTTCATGGTTCAGGTACGATGCTTTTTAACAAGACACCAAGGTGGTCTGGTTCTTGGTTTTGAGTACGACTTCAACGAAGCGTATCATCGAGATTATATGTGAAATTAGCAGACAGGTCTGCTTTCGTACCCAGTTCACTGGAACTGAAGAGTGCCCATTGCGAAGCAAGCATATTATCTTGACCACAAAGCTACCTAGAAGCCAGAATACACCCCCAAATTCATTCAGGAAACCAGTATGAACGATAAATATCTAGTCACTATTGTGGCTTCCAGCTCATTCTCAACTTTAAACCCAAATTAGAAAACAATAGTTGCATAAACGCCAGGTATTCGTGGGACATTTGTAGCTTTGCTATTAATACCTTTCATTTAATTCGCGGTAATGGTTCAGCTTCCAATGTTTATTTACCGGTTCCTCTTAACAAAATTTGTGGGAGCAAGCTTTTTCAGCAGCAGGATTGGAATTTCTCGATAATAACGCATCCCGTTCTACAAAATTGTTATAAAACTTGCGCTAACTGAATAATTTACATTGGAGGAGCTGGAGGATCTTGTTGAAAATTGCAATTGAATACTGCGATACCATGAAACGGAGCTATCTGGAAAATACCAAGTTATTTGCCAAAAAGCCAATTTAATCGTAATTGGAGGCCAAAACGGCTTAGTATTCAATTTATAGTGACGTTTGATAAATATTCATGCACAAATTGTTCAGTTACCAGAAAATTTTGACGATGCATGTCGAATTGGCAAATAGTAGCACTATTTGATGATCCCAAACTGATATTGCTGCTAATCATGCTTCTACATCCAGTAAGTTGAAACACTGGCCTAAGGACATCGCAAATATTGCAAGGATATATGCCATGAACAAAATAATTACCTTCACGTCCATTTTTACGATGATGATGGATAAAGATAATTATTCTGAAATGAAATAGCGCTTCAGTCTTTTTGTGAGTAGCTTCGGGTACATGTCACCTACAAATGTATTACATTACCGAGAAGTGGTAAATGACAACATTGTGTAGTTGAACGTTGTAGCTCAAATATAGCGCACTACAATATTGCTGAAATTACAAAGGTATATCAAATATGTCCTATACATGCCAGACTCAAATCATCATCTTTTTTCATCATCGATTTTTCTGGACGATGGAAACATTTGACATTTTGTCCTTCAGACTGCAGTACGTTTTATGCAGCCAATTGCCTACCTTCCTTCGAGCTACTTCACAATTTCAAGTTTCAACACCAATGTTCTTAGTTTCTATCTACGTGAGTAACCAGATTTAAAACTTATGTATTCACATAGCTAAATCGTCAAATTTTCGCCATCGAAGAAACAAAAAATTACATGTCAATTAATAATATCGAACAATGAATATGCTATATAAATTGATATTGGTTTTAATTTCATCCTTCCCGACGCGCCCAATTTCAAGTGTGACCCTAGCAACACCGGAACATGCATCACCGCATAAAATTCAAATTTCAACTCGCGACTTTGTGTTCAATGTTTCTGAAATAATAAATCGGCTTCAAGCCGCTAACTCTCTCATTGTCATCGACAACTTTGAAAATGCGAATCTAATCTCATCAATCACCAGCGTGATGATAAGGAGGCATACAATTTATCATCTGGATGGATTTGAAGAACATTCGGCGGTATCCTTTTGGACACCTTTCGGCCATCCACTACTTATGAACAGCAGCGTCGAGTTTGATTTTTTCACATACAAATGTCTACACTCGCGAGACTGGAGCATGTTCCCAATTAAAGGAACAATCAAAGACTACTGCGCACGTCAACACAATTGCAGGCAATCTCGATATTTTCTAGGACTTCCCTACGCTTAAACGGAAACCATTGATTACTGCGTTCGTCTAAACCATTTCACGTACGCTATCCAAACAAAACCGTGGACTTTCCAGATTCAAATTTCGCTGCAAACGCCGTCAAAGTCTGAACTTACCGTACTGCAACCTGGATTGCCACCGATACAGCATCCTGCGCTGTTCCACTTTCACGTTACAGAAAAGCATAATGACCGATATGAAAGACGGGAGCAGTCAGTTGTTCCCGTAGTTCTGATATTTGTGCACAACGAACATTTTAAACTTCCCAAAGATACTCAAACCCAACTCATGCTTTCGTTGTCTCCACCGCCCTATCGCAAGAATGATGACAAGGTATATGACCCCAAAGTGGACATAACCGTCATCGAGATAAATACACGAAATTCTCAGCTACAAGAGATTGCCAGAGCAGCCATTAATACCATTTCAAAACACATTGACGAGGAGAATCTGAAAATGACACAGAATTCGGTAGCAGCCGATTCACAAACAATGGAAAGCATACTATTTTCTGGTCTAAAGGAGGACGACATCGCAATTTGGGAGCTATATCCACTGATGTCCCTCGAGCATTCCGTCTTTCAATTTGTTCAAACTTTGGTAGAATGTGAAAATCTGGATTCATATTACCCAAAGGCCAATTATGGTTCATTATCGTCGACGACTCTGACACCAGGCAATGTGTTTGCCAAAGGAATCTCTTCAATCCTGCGTCTCGTTACCAGGAACGCGACACTAATTTTTGACGGTGTATACTGCGGGAAGGACAAAACGAAATATCTCATGCGTGTTAACCAGCAGCGGGAACACATTTTGATATTATACACGTACCTTGCAATCAGTGATGTTTCGCGTGTCCACCCACTTTCGTATCAAGAGCAACTCCACAACTTAGCATTCGTGAGTTGCGGCGGAGACAAAGGAAAGCATTCGCCAGACCTGCTGGATTTGGCACAGTCGTACCAAAGCACTGTCTGGATTTGGATTTTTGTGACGTATCTAGGATTGACGCTCACAAACTTTCGAATCTCGTCCACAATGATTCCAAGGCCGTCCACCTTTACACATTTTGTTCACTTGACCAAAGTTTTGCTGGAACAAGGGGACCCATTTCCGGGATCCTTTTGCAGGAATCGCCATCTGAGAATCACCATATCCTTCACGCTCATGGTTGCAATTGTGCTGAGCAATGGATACAAGAGCAGTAGCATCGACAAGGTAATATCGTCCCGGGATTTGCTGTCGTATTCAAACATCACTGAGCTTGTAAATGAAGGATTTACACTGCATGTGAGACCGATGAGCTTGGAATTCGATTGGGATATCTTTGGAATGTCAAAGGGAATGTGGGCCAAGTTTCACAAATATTTGTACAATGCCAGTGATCACCAAATTGAACACAAGTTCATGTGGTTTAGAGCGTCATCGGAGATTGTGGAATGGGTAGATTTGCTCAATTCCAAAACCGAAACCATGGTACCGTACTTATTAGAGCACACGAGATTGCATCCTAACAGCACTCGTATATTCGCTGACACCATTAAAAGCCATCTCAATGAACTACGTCGCACTTTGACGACGGAAAACTTTTACCTCAGACAAGCCGAAATAAGAAAGATGCTGCTTGAGCCTCAGTGGACAGTTCTTTACGAGCACCTCGAGTCGTGCAAAAACAAATCTGCCCTTGTAGTTCCAACGTACAAAGCCGGGAAACTTGCAGAAAAGATATTTCGAGCACATCCCGAGCTCAGGCTGAACGTTGGAAAGAAGCTGTTTAGCAACATTACCGTTGGCTTTCATATTACTGGATTTCCTCATCCAAATGTCGGCAAAAGGATTCAGGTAATGATGTCGTCTGGGATTTGGAGATGGTGGTCCGATTACTTTGAGGAGATGATCAGCTTTGTCCCAAGTCTAAAGGATCGGTTAAGGCCACCCAGTATGAAAGAGAATATTGCTATACTATTTCTTGCCCTGATTTATGGCCATTGGGCTACGATGATAGTGTTTGTTTTAGAGAATACATGGGATATATGTCGCTCCATTATACGATATTGCAAGAAAGGTTGGACTTTATTTAAATCAGGGTGTAACGCGATGATCAACTTTTGTCGCCATCTGAAGATTGTCGGACAAGACTTTATTAACCTGGTGCACTCAAAATCGTTGTATAAGTTGACTTTCTCGGATTTAAAATGTTGCTGTACTTGAATGAAAGCCACTTGATGTCCAGCTTTAGGCCGTTAAAATAACAATATTTAGGAATTGACGTGGCAGGATTACGAAATAAGTTGGATGATTGGGCTCAATTTGCAACTTCAAATACAAATAACGAGCAGTACTTTGTGGATTCGTTGGAAACCGTGCCTGACTTGATTGGATGCTGTTACCTGTTGCTAGGTGCTAGGAGAAAGGTGCTACCTGTTGTCATTGTTTGCTGTGCTGGTGTATTAATTTGTCTTTTGGTCTTCATAATCGAATTATTTTCACCAAATCGGCATGCCGGTAAACAAATTCTATTCCGTATAGTGACAGTCAGATAGTCGCCGGGTTTGATCAAAAATAGTAAAGTTTGTATTCTGATTATGTGCTGAAGTAATATTGTATTTTGGCGGTTAATTTATTTGTGAACTGATTGACGAGAAAGGATAATATGATAGGAGAACTTCAATGACTCTCGCTGGAATGAGGTTTTGGTTGAGGTTCCGCTTGATGGTATCTTGCATTGATAATGTTGGAAGATTGATTAATTGATTGAAATTAGCTTTTTGATATTTGAGGTATGATCCTTTTACACTCCAGAATATGAGCATGCTGCAACAGACGCAAGTATTGTTTACTAATTGTGGTTGGTGAGAATGATGAGCTACATGCCGATTAACATATTTGTTGCCATTCTGTAAAAACAAAAGGATATGGTATAAGTGGGATTACATACCGTGTAGGAAAGACCAAGATCCTACATTTTTGTAGAGAATATTGGATACCATATTCGGATTCCGCATTAAAAATAATGTAATTTTGACGTATGAATTCATTTTTAAAAGATGAGCTCCTGGGGTAAATTGCGAAAATGGGAGTTATTGATAGTATTCAAAAGATAACACATTTTTTTGACATATTTCGACGGATTTGGCTGACATTTGGTGTGAGGCTTCTCCAAGGGACCCTCCCGACAGTTCAGTTGAGAAAAGTCGATTTAAAACATATGACCTCGGAATGAGGGGTCAAAATCTAAACTTTCTCAAAAGTGATACTCGTGCGCTTCAATCCGTAATATATGATATGTCGAGTATTTTTTTACAAGTACACGACATTGTTATAGGTCACACGCGATTAGTTAAGCTGTTTTTAAGTTGGAATTTTAATACAAAGTCGTTATCAAGAGGCATCAATCTCATTCAGTAATTAAGAATTGTATTGGTAATTTTAGTTGATAAAACGATTTCATACGTTAGACATTTGCATAGTAAACAATAAATGGCAACAAGAGATCCATACTTGGTGCATGCTTTTGTTACGTTGCAAATCCGTCGATATTCCAAACATTGCTGGTGCAATTAATGAGTAAAATGCATTATTATTTATTTAATCCCAATTACCGAGCAATACCATGAAATGTGCAAATCATTTTACATTATTATTGTAGAAAGAATCAAAATTGCTGAATGATATGGTAATGCACGCAGTTACTTTGCATATTAAATGCATTTTCCTTTAAGTTGCATTCGACGTTTTGTACGCTAAGAACTCTCAAATGCCAGAGGAGGACGCCCAGGCAAAAACACGTCCGAGGATGGCCCATGCTTCTTGGTCCGAACCGGACAATGTTTCCCTCCATAGCAGCCCGGAAAAGCTTCTGCGTATTCTAATGTGATTGGAAATTTGATTATCGTAACTACACGCTGAAATAGTACATAAATATGTACTATAGTGATATCCTTACCGACGCCAATAATGCAGACTACCAGGACCACACAAGCGAGAAGGAAGATTAACTTCTTTCCAGAAACCATTTTGGGAAAGTTTTTTTTTGTGAATGGACCAAAATGTTACTGTAGTTTCAATCTAAAGTATTAGAATTGTTTATCATTTTTTTACGGTAAGGGACAACTATCAGAAAAGATTAAAGTGAATAGTGATATTAATCCTGCTCTCAGCAAAGCTACTTATATACCGGAGATGTCATTTTATTTGCTATTGTTAGAAAACTTCTGCTACTCCGCCTCTGCCAACCTTGTACTCTTTCTGTTTTCTATGTACTTAAGTTGTGTCGATGTACTTTCTACTTCCCGTTAATCACTTATGTAACACAGATGCAAAATTATCTAACAATTGAGCAACGTCATGCCAATACTGTAATGCAAAATGATTCTAGAAAGTTTTTTAATGATATTCTAATGACAAATATTGCATGAAACCTGTATTATCGAAAATTGTTAACAGTTAATATACAGTTCATGAAATATGTCAATCATATGCCAGCCTCCTTTTTGTCAAAATGCAAAATTCATACCGAAACTTTTACTAAATGCTACCACGACATACATATATTATCGTTGATGGTGGACTGGGAGCATGAAAATATACAGGAATACCTTTCTCTTTTCCCGGAAGGAGTTTTTTCGGGAACGCGAAAATGCAACATTCTTGCAGCTTTATTGCGAGATCTTTATAGATATATTCCCCATATTATTAAATTGTACTTGCCAAATGTGTTCTTGTTTTTGCATTGTTCTGTTTTTATTCAAAGCGTCATAGGAGCATTTTTGACCGAGATGATAAATGCAATTACAGCAACCAAAAGTGTACCCAAAATAGCACATCCTTACTCTGATTAGCAAAACGATAGAATGCTTAAATATACAGGAAGTATATTGAAAATCTGAGAGCCAGGATGAGTATCAGTGAATTTTAAATTTAAAACAGCGCATATAAATTGTTAGCTGTGGTCGAACATCTTTAAGTTTGAATCAATGCCGGTGTTGATTAACTAGCGCCCACGCTTTGTTTAAAACTGTGAGTTGCAGAATATGTTTTCAGTGGAAGAATAGCAAAAGCTAACAAGAATAAAAGTTGCGGTAATCCTCAAAATGGACGGGACTTACAATGTTACAATACGCAAGTATGTTTTGCATGTCACAAATTTATTCGTTATGCCAAAACATTAAGACAAGTAAATACGGACTGCATTGATTTATAACCATTAACAACTATTTCATTGCAACGTACTTATGTCAAAATTAACAAATATCATAATTGGCCGATGAATTTCAACCCAACAAGATATAAATGCAAGTAACAAATAAGACAGTCAAAAAGTAGTTTGCGCTACCTTATCCACCAGCCCATTTCAGTGGCCACGATATTATAGTATCCAATAAATCTTTATAATTCTTAACAACGTGGTGCTGCCAAATGTCAAACGCCACTGTCAAATGCCAGAGGCGGACGTCCAGGCAAAAATACATCCGAGGGTCCCAGATACTTTTTGGTTCGGTCCGGGCGATGTTTCCCACCATAGCAACCTGGTCGGGCCTGTGCGTGTTCTGTGATTCAAAATGGGTTATTAAAATTATATTCACAATCCATGGACTAAATATATATTATTCTGATATCCTTACCAATGCCAACAATACAGGCAACGAAGGCTACAAAGGCCACGAGGAAGATTAGCTTAGTTCCAGAAATCATTTTCGGAAACTTTTTGGTGAATGTGAACGGGCCCAATAATATTATTGTAATCTTTACAATGCAACATCGTTGTTTATTTATGGCGAAACATGTGAATAGATATGTTCAATAACGCACATAAATCGTATAAGAGTTTCTTTAGATTCAAATCAGAGGACATTGCTTATTAACTGGCGGCCTCGGCCAGTGAAAACTGTAATGTTTTAAAGCATGATGTGGCAATGATTTTTTCCATGGAAGATGAGAAAAATCAACAACAATGAAAGTTATTTTTTTGTTATGATAACCCTCAACGTAGATGGGATTTATTCACTCGTGATATACCACATATATATGCATTATAACTGATCATTAAGCAATATAAAAATTATAGACATTGATTTATAACAATTTATATTATTTACTTTAAATTGCAGCGTATTTCAAAATTACAAAATATCTTAATTGGTCTCTGAGGTTCAGCAAATCAAACTAAAAATTAACGAAAGTAATAAAGACAAGGTAATGTCAGCGTTTGGCTGACATTACTTTATAGTAACCCAGTAACGAAAAAAGCATCTCCAATAGTTCCACCTCTTTCTCATCAACGTACGGCTTAGTAGCAGAATAACAGCAGACCTGGCCCAATGGACACGGGAAAAAAGGAATGGAAGGAGTTGACTTTAAATTGCCAGGACATTTATTCATGCATTGTCCCACGCGGCCCTCGATTACCATATGGCATCTCAGATGAGCATCCGCATATTCTGTCACAATATTTAAAAGATGGTAAATATCAAAATGAATTTCAAAATGCCCAGTAATAATAAAATATAAGTCGTTATTACCCATTCCAGCCAGGCAGTATACAACCAAGGCGGACAGTACAAACACGGCAAGTTTATGCATATACATCATGTTGAGTGACTGGTCGTTGTTCCTCTCTACAGTATGCAACGAAGGATTTCTGGATTGATGTCTGCAGATAATTGATGGATTTCTGGATGAGCACTTGGAAACTTTTCAGTGTGATAGCGGAGTGACAGTAACCGCGAATGATGATGTTCATAAAAAATTGAAAACTTATATACACAAAGCGTGTTTCATTACATTTAAGTGACAAAATGTGAATGCGAAATTGACAGACTCAAACACTCATGTGGGCATTTACATAAAGTGTATTGCAAACTGAATGAAAATCGTGGAAATAACGGAAATGTATTATTCGATATTAGAAGAGGAATATACATATTCCTTAGAAGTTGGTGAAATCGTAATACAAAATGCAATAGGATTGCGTAGAGTAATGACATGGGACGATAGAACTTTCATTTCCAAACATTTATTACACAACCAGCATCACGCAGAAATATGAGTGTACTGTAATGTACGTAACATACGCAATTCTGAAGCAGTCTGCATGTAAGTATGTCTTATTTGGAGAAGACTAAAAAGTCAGCAGACTCATTTCCAGTGAATTTTGACGATTCCATACTGTTCGTGATAGAAAGGAAACAGATGGTTCACATTAAATCAGTTTCTCGTCTGCTTGTAAATATGCAATTACTCTCGATTTGCGGAAGAGCAAAACATTCTATTCATTCCAAAAGATGGTAATTCGCTGATGGTGTCATTGCCTTTCAGCTGTTATTTTCTTGCTGAATTACACACAAATAATGTAAACAGATATGCTATACTTTGAATCTCTAGCCCTCCTGTATTACACAAATGGATCAATTAATGTGGAGGCCGTCATATTCTTACATAATTGAAAGCAGTTTACTAGAAGCAAAACGTAATACAAATGCAGGAACGATTTTGCCATTTACGGTGAATTTTGACTACATTTGCCAAACTGTCACTAATTTAATTTAATAATTCATGTTTAAACCCGCCACATCAGGAAAAGTTATGCAACTTGTTGTACAAGTTTGTAACAGCAATGAATAAAGGAAATGTACCCTAATTGTACTCCTTGTCAAACAGAATCACGTGTCACTCTCTTTGTTAACAAAATGCAGGATTTCTACTTTCTTTTCTATGAAAAGTTGGTACATTATTATAGGTAATGTAAATGGGACACGACTTGGAAAATGAATCCCTTTCTCTTTTTCTCTGAAGCAGTCAGATAGCAGTATGGCAATGTCTGCGCTCTAAATACATCAATTCTACTAGAACTGCAATAATATAGCCTTTTGTAATATAAATTACATAGAGACGTGTGCTCACAATGAGTCAAGGATGACACTTGCCTGTTACTTCGCTTCGTCATTAAAATGGCAAAACCGGTACACTTCATTTTTCTCAAACAATTAAAAAAAACTGGTCGGGTCATTAATCATGCATGTTTCGTCCATAATGCGACATTATTTGTGGCCACAGTTAGCATAATTTGTACCTTATCATTTTAGAGGCCATTTTATGATCATTGTTTATGATGAGTGAAGCGTCCATTGTCGTTTTCGTTGTTACCATTTCATTAATTGTATCAGTCAGGTTTAGACGTTTTCAATGGTTGTGTTGACAGTAATCGTGTGTGTGTTGTGCATGTTTTTGTGGAATAATTTTACGAATATTCTGTCAAATACTTTTAAACTATTATTTAGCATATATATGCAAGGTATGAACATTATTATAACATGAACTCCAGTGCTGCACATCAGCTATATCACCTCCTTTTGTTTGATGCTAGGTCAACATTCATCCCTGGTATTTTGGGTGGGTTCCCTTTGCAAGACGTCAATTTTGTCGTACCCTATAATCCGTTTAAGAACAATAGGGAAGGACCGGATTTTAAAATGTGAAAAAAACTAAAGTACCTAACGAAATGGTTTCGTTTTATGTTGTACATAGGTACATTCATTTTCTGTTTTATTTTCAATTATGAAAACCTCCTATCATCGTCGTTTCAAATATTAACTATTTATATCATATCTCATCAACAACACTGACGCTGCAACAAAATTTATTAAATTTTACTTATTGACACGATCAGTAAGTGTCAGTTTTTTAACTGGTTATAACGTTATACATGTTATGCTAAAATTTTACTTGATTTGATAATTTTACTTGCACTAAATGAGCATTTTTGTTATCAATATGTCTATAAGCATAATAATTTAGAAAATGTCAAGAACTCAATCGTTTGAGTGTGCATATACGGAAAATAATTAATTTAAACATAAAATCACAAAATGAAATTGAGTGTGACTTTGGTTTATTAGGGAGTATCGATATTGCACTCTACTTTAACAAACTCGTTAATATTACTTCAAGTTTCCACATAGCAAATAATATATTACGATGCATAAAGGTAAAGAACGTGCATCTTTGCTAAAATCCTAACAGTCTGTGAGGATATACCTGGTAGAATCGGAAAGATGTGCATGTTCCAAGAAGCAATGTTTTATGTATGTATACCTATGCATATTATATGATGAATAGAGCAAACTGTTGAACTAACTACTGTCACTTGGTCCATTTGTACTGAACAATATTATGTCGGAGGTGGAAACGCTTTTAGGTACTTATTCGATCACGTTGTTATAATCCTTATCTTTCTATAGTTTAAAAGAAAGGATTAGTTGGTATGGCAAAGTAGACGTTTCTATTTTACACACAATCGAATTTTGTACTTGCCGGTGTCTTAAGAAGAAAGGACGCAAATTGTAGCACTAATGATTTATTCGCTTGATTGATTTTTGGATATTATCTGTAATTAATCAAGCAATCAAACCGTTTTCATTCTTGAGATAGATTGGTGTGTTGATTAACGTCATAAAGGTCGTAAGATAGCATTCGCAAATATGTAAGGAAAGTGTTGTAGTAATGTTCCTCGAAGACAATAGGAGAGTTTGCTCAGAGAAAAGTTTTCGAAATGTGATTTCATGGGGTTTTTAAATCGAGAAAAACCGGATTTTCAGCTGGCACTGTTTTCTTCCACATAATTCAATGGAATTGACTGAAGTGTGACAGGGAAATTTTTGATGTCATTTTTCCAAACGTTCAGAAATTAGAATCGGCAATTTTTAAATACAGGGAGTGTAGGAGATGATAAAGATCAGATATTTTAAATTTTGCAAAAATGTATTTTAAAGCATTATTTGACGGAAATTAGCAGGACGCGTGGATTTTTACGCCCGTTAACGCATCATGTTCCTAGCGACTAGGTATGCATCACTGATAATTTGTACTTGTCAATATGCTAAACAAAGGTCCAAAACTGTGTCATTGGTTCGCGGAAATGATTTTTCAGAAAACAAGGATACAAATTATTTTGATCACGTTGACAGATTGGCTTTGTGATTTATTTTCTAAACGTGCATAAAATTAGTGAGTAAATATAAATACTGACATTTAAATGTGTCGAATCATTACATAATTTAGCATTTCCTAAAATTAACATAATATTTGTACCGATCCTAGTAGGTCCAAAAATTAATGGTTCGACTTCCCTGTTGATATTCCATAATCGTACACATGTTAATTTGGTATGCATGCATGTTTTATGTCGATAGAGACCGATGAAGAATATTATTTACAACTCCAGCCTTTTCTATTGGATTGTTTTTTATTGTGCTAATGACGACTGCATAATAATAAGGGCAACAAGAACGTGTCAATATTGTATTGGCCACGGACAATGATTAGCTTTGATTTCATGGAAAATTGAAGAACATTTTCTACTATGCATTTCCTCTAGTGTTACACAAGCAGTCTTGTGTACTATTAACATCAGCACCTTAAATCAACAACAGATAAAGTGTAATCCCGACATAATGATAAACGTTTATCAAAGTTTATGTCAACTGACATAATCGTGATTTTGCGTGCATGCTTACCAACATTTTATTTCCTTATTTACGGAACTTTAAACCAAACAATAGGTTACAAGGTAATAATTGAATGTGTGTCACATTGTAATTTCGTCATCTCATGCATGTTACAAATATAAAATAGGAAATCAGTTGCAAAACAAAATATTTTAAAATCTCTCCTATTTCTATTAATTTGGATGTGCAACGCATTCATTGAGACTTTTCACAAAATGTTTAGTATATAAAGATTGATTTTTAATTCTAGCCACTATCGAACAGCACAGGTTTACATCATCATCATCAGTAAAACACAGTCAGAAAGAAGCATTAATCAAAACCTATTTTTCTTCAAATTATTGAATTTCCGACGCTTGCAAAACTGAGCCATGATTTCTGTACGAAACGTGACCATTGTGGTGACTTGCGCCCTGCTGCTGTTGTGCCTTATTGGTTTGGGTAATGATTACAAGAGTTGAAAAAGTATTTTATTTTATTGGATATGTGCATGAATTTAAGTAGTTTGGTGTATTAAGAACTGTAACTCTAAATTCGATAGAAACGGTGGACGCTCGGAGGACATGTCAGGAGGAAGGTCGTCGAGGTCATTGCTTTCGTCTGACGTGCCCGTCAGGATATAGAAGAGCCATTTCCAATACAGGCTGCCTCCTATTCCGGTCCTGTTGTATTCGGCGTTCGTAGCGCATTAATCAAAATGCCAGTCGTTGAAAGAGGCTTAGCCTCTGGGATTAACAACACAAGCACAAATTAACAAATTATGTTTGCTCTTAAATTTTAGGTATGATTATATTATATGCTGTCACATTAAAAAGATTTATATCTATAAAAGAAAACATAAAAGTACATAGTGGATTGTAAGTTGAAATTTCCTTTGTTAAGGACTCCGACGGAACCTATAAATGTATGACAACGTCCTCATCGCGTAGCTTTGTAATCGTCTTTAAACTATAAAAATACTGCATCAGCGACAATGAGTAGAAATTTATCTGAACTGAAACTCTCTATGGCGAAACTAGCGGAAAAATCAAATACATAGAATAAATCAGTTTCATTAGTTTTAAAAATTGACACTATAATCATTTTCCACGCTGCCCATTATGCAGAAGAAATAATTCCAGTTTTATGGAATTGAATGGCAACACAAGTCGAATGGCGGTCGTTATTTATTGTGTAAATCTAATTAGACAGACAAGGTATGAGATTCATTAACACATCTCACTTGGATTGTTACCATCTTCTTCAAGCGCTTAGTAAGAAGTAAAACATCTCGTGTTTGTAATTTAGGTTGTAAAAAGCATGTGCCCAGTGGACCATGGCTCCTTTGCCTCGTACAACCAAAAATAGAAAAAAATGTGCAAGTACATTCACACACACACACAGTTACATATGCCAATAAAAATTAACCAAGCGTGACCCTTTACTTCTCGCTAAAAAAATAAAAACTATCATCATGCATTTTCGGCTGTTATCTTCAATCAAAAGTTAATAAATCAGGCAACCTATATGCTTGTTGATGTTGCTGTTAGTAATCAAATATAAAGTTAAATAATTCGCGTAAGCATTTGGTGACTGACTGAAAGGAAGATGATAAATAGTGCATACTTGGCATAAAAACATTTTTATGAAATGAACTGCAATGCATAACGAAGTGACGATTATCAGAAAAGCTGTCGTTACGTTTTTGAAAAAAAGGATAAAATGAACGAAATTTAAAAAAAACATCCCTTGAGAAACACGGTTTATTATAAATTATTTATTTCTATACGATGAATAATAATATACTACAGTATGTAAATAATATGACGACACCGAGTCCTGCAAATAATAAACAATTAATTTCTTAAGGAAATAATTCCCATGTCCGCTTAATAGGCATTCCAACCATTTCCAAAGTTGGGTTCATTTCTAGGCTTAGGAAAATATCCCCTACGCAGACAACTGGATTCAGGTGGCGTGTACGGCCTCGCCACCCTAGGATATCCCACCGGCCCATAGTAATCATCCGATGTATCCAAATTTGTTGCCACTTCACCACTAAACGTCAGTCCCTGCGGATTCCCAGCAGCTTGCTGCTGCGCTTGTTGCGCTGCCAACAACTGTGCCAAAGCCTGAGGGTCTCTGTCAGACAAGTGACGATTACATTTACCAGTATGAGTAAATTCTTCCTGAACTTGCGCCACTTCCCTCCTCAGCTCATCAGTCCAAGTTACAAAATTATCCGAAATTTCCGTCAGCGTCCTTCCAACCAAATGGCGTGGTGAGGTCGGCATAGCCACCCAGTCCAAATCTGACTCTAGCCAAGTGATGTTGGTAACGCCAGCAAAGAAGCGCTCCCGATACTGGCGAGGAGCCACGATTTCGCTGCGACAGAAACTGTAGCCAGTGGTCACCCTGTTGTAGTAAATGCCAAAGCCAATGCACATTTCCTGTCGTGTTCGAACGCCGTTTAGAACCGTGCCATTTGTCCAAGTGTTATCGTACACGCAATCTGTCAAGTTAAAAAATGTCACAAAATATGTTCCAGAATGCAAATATTTTGTTTTTAATTGCGTGTAATCTCAACTTACCCATTGACAATTGGTCTCCCGGTAATATTCGAACTGGTCCCCGGGGCAATTCCCTAATTTGCTGGTAATTATTACTATAGTTGTCATCATAAAGAATCCAAGGGAGCTCCTCATTTCCCCGGAAGTGACGCATCCTGAGCTGCCGCCCGGAAATGTGACTGTGCAGCACCATCGCATTCATTCTTATCCCCTCTGTCGGAAATACTCTTCTCGTGCACTCGCCCGGGCAATGAGAAAATCTCCGAATTCTTGGTGTTCTGGGCGGAATCAACGTCGTTTCAGGCAGTCCCGGAATTTCATGTCCCACCACAAACATGGCACCCTCATTTGGTCGCAGGCGACTCGTGTAGAAAAAGTCGAGATTGAAATTAACAGTGATGTCGGGTCGCATTTGGGGATTGTCGTAGTGGATCTGTGCGAGATAGTACTCATCCGGCTCTTCGCCAAATGGAAATCCAACGTTGTCTGGAGTGAAATATGCCCGGCTACCCAGGGCCCACACGATGTAAAATTGTTGGCAGAAATGATAGGGTATTCCGTTCCCGCCACTCCCTCTGGAAACTGAATAGCATGTATCCTGTTGTCCAGATTGAGCGAATCTCTCAAACATATCCCGGGTACTGGAACCCCGTGGCGCTCTACAACGCAAGATTACCATATGATGAATGTGACGACGACTGATTTCGTCTGCCAGTCGTACGTCAAAGCCAATAAAGTGGTGCTTTCGGGGCAGAGTGGGTGCCTTGTGTACTGAGCACAGATAAGCTGTGTCATTCCTCTCAAGTTGATGCCGTTTGGGTACAGTCCAGACCTGCACGTTGGGAGGTAGCGACACTCCTGGTCCTGTAACACGAGGGGCGTATTCGGCGTCAGTCAGATAAATGTTGTAACTTCCTGAATTCCTTCCACCACCACCTCTACCGTCACCGTTCTCATTATCGCTGTCTCCATAAGCCCATATTAAAGTCACTCTATTTTCCGTAATTGGGTAGTCCTCCTTGTCACAAGTTTCCAGGGAACGAGAGAAACTTAGGAACGTGTGAGTCCCACTTTCCCAGCTGTCAAGTAGCGTGTAGTCCTGACTAGCGTCGTTCTCAAGTTTCCTATTGAAATAGCCTGTGTGCTTGTCAGACAAGTAGGCTTGTCCGTATCCACCATCCCAAACGCCACCGATAACCACGTCCCTTCCAGTGTCGTCCTCGTCATTGTTAGCAAATCCCAACAGGATCCAGCCTCTGGTTTGCACTGTCACATTAAAAGTTATTCTGCTGGTGCGCCTGTCTATAGTCCACTCCAACTTGTAACGGTCAACACCGCCGGAATTGTCCAGAATTTCCCCGCGCCTGAACGGGTCATCCCCAATTCTGTAGCAGCATCCATAACTGGCTGCTAGAATCACCAGAAACAGTGCTGGATGGTGCATTACTAACTTTGTGGTTCACTTCAACGAGTGAATAAAATGCAACTGAACTTTTGTATGAATGAAATGACTGGTCATTGTACTACTTTGCCTGAATTCTTCTGCCAAATCCTCATTTAATTTACATTAAGTGGATGTATGAAGAGTAGATGAGCTCAGTAATTATTTTGATTACTGGCACAGGCGAGGATTTCCGTTGTTGTGAGGTGAATGCACTCAAGCGGAAAGAAATCCACCACATCACAAAAATAACTTGTTATCCAACAGCAATATTTATTATTTCACCATCATGATAATTTTATATAAATGGTCATATCTCAAACAAGCGCTGCGGAATATGATTATCTTGAAAACGAAGTGTAGTAATCTTTATTGGTTTTAAGTAACACTGTTAAAAGCTTCATTGCGTTCATAAGCAGAAATTAAAGCAGGGTGTGTGCAGGTGATTGTTTTGTGGTATTGCCTTCATCTGTCAAACTAAAAACTACTAAAAAGCTCAGCACATAATTAAATGAAAAAATGAGAATAAGAAGATATTTCCGCTACTCATTTTTTGTGTTGGGCGACTAGTTATGTGTATCCTTCTATTTACTTTACTTTAAACAAACAAAGCATATAATTAAAAATCAATTAAACGTTAACAATGAGCAGTGCATCAACATTCAGCATCCCCATTTGATATCGATCGGCAATTTTATCAATTACAGCAAAATGCTTATACCATCTGGGAAGGCACGCTGAAACAACATGATTCATTCATTTTTCTAGAGATGCGAGTGTAGTTTTTGGGTTGATGTTCGATTGGAAGCTTTGGAGGATGTAGTTGTTATTATTATTATTGCATTGTGTAAATTTAATTAGTGCCAGCAATCAATCGGAAAATTGGTATTGATGCAATTGTTGTTTTGGTTAGACAAGCCAAGCCTGTATATGCTGTTAAGTTTTATGCTGAAAAATATGATTTGAGAATTGTGGCCTCTTATCACCATTTAAATTAACTTTTGCATTTTGTGTTGGTAGTAATTTATGGTCTCTCAAGCGTTTTTGTATCGCCCCGGCTTCCGAAATCATTTTACATTATTACATTGAATTCATGACTAGCTCCAGTGTTTGCCACTAGCTTTGCGCTTCTAATGGCTTACTTGGATTGTGAGAAATCTGGGCTAGCAAGGAAATGTAATTGCTTTGGTACATCCAAAACGCTTAGCTTATTCATACTATGGATTCACTACAAATTGGTAAAAAAAATATTGAGAATGCTTGAAGGATGAAAAATAGTCTTAACATATAATTACAGATCAATTGGAATTATCCCTTATCATTGGTAGTTGATAAGGGATATTTCCAATTCATCTGTAACTGACAGCATGGTACAAACTCACAATGCAACAATCTGAGTAACAGGCTCTAAACAATCCCATAATAAATAAGAAATGGAATAAACGCAATGTTTGAATGATGCGTAATTACGAAAATGGAACTCTTATAAGTACACCCTTAAAATCCGTCGTTACAATATTTTGCATGCCAATACTCGCAAACAGTATGTCTGGTATGCAGTATTGAGTATGGGAATGATAGAAGTGTATGGATCCATGAGCAACACAAAAAAGGACGGAAAACATATATGTGTTCAAACAAAGTGCAAACTGCTGGCCACCGGAAAAAAATTAACGCATTATTACTACCTTTTGACATACTTTTAACTTTTAAGAAAACAGAGGAATTATTTACAGCCAATACTCCTTCAGTAATTCAATCCATGAGAAAGAGAGAATGGTCAAGTGAAGCCTCTACCCAGGTGGTGGAAGACAGCATACTTGACCGCGTTGACACCCAATCAGGATAAATAGTCTCCTCCAACCAAATGGACACATAAATGTCTGACATACTCCAACACGACGAGTTATGAACTGGTAGCACGGTTGATGAGATTCTGAAAATTTTATCAAAAATGTAAATTTTTATTTAAAATGTCAGTTATTGATTTATTAATTGAGACTTGCGACAATATTCACTCAGTCATTACCTGTTCCAGTAATACAGAAGAACAACAATAAACCAGCCAAAACGATAGGAAATTTCCGTTCTGAAAGCATCTTCGAAGGACTTTCCGTTATTTATATATATATATATATTATCGAATTAATTGATCTAATGTGAATTTACAGCTGCCACGAAAGAAGGTCCTCCGTTTGTTAGATGGAAGTTTAACGCAACTTGTCAATGATGCCGTCTGAATAAAAATGTACCTATGTTCGAATAGGTAAGTGTATTGTGTATACATGTGTTGACATATTTTTCCGTTACGAAGAAAATAGCTGGGGCGGTCTTTACCGTTAGCTCATTATGCATTGGACACTGTTCAGATATTCCGAAATTGTTCCGCTTTGAACGGAAAGTCAAACTTTCTCGTTGATGCCATGATACTTTGAACCTACCATACACAAGCACGTCAACAACAATGTATGTCACATCCTGCTGCGATTGCATACCTAGAATTTAGTTAACAAATTAAATCACACATACTTACATAGGTATTTACATATGTATAAACGACTGCAGCATATCAAAGCGTATTTGTTGTCGATAATCAAATAAAAAATATTTATTTAAAAATTCAGTAGTAAATAAATCCGTATGTTTACCCAGGCGCGCAGCCAGGAGGGGGCATCAGGAGGGGGCAGCGTAAGACACGTAATGTATAAGGTTGCCCCTCCACTCTAATCTACGTAATGTTGAAACCCAAACTCCAGGAGGGGACAAATACCCCCTCTGCCCCCTGGCTGGGCCACTGTGATTACCAACTAAACGAAAAAGCAATGAAACGACCCACTTCCATCAAACTTTTTATTTTCAGTTTACCGCTAATATTGTGTTTGTCTGCAGTCATCGCCACCATGTATTCGTTAAAAAAGCACTAGAGTCATGAAGTAAAAACTAGATAAAGTGAAATGAATTGGTTGAAATGGTATGATTTGGACGTCACATAAATAACAAAATCCGCTAAGAAGAACCGAATTGCCAACAGGTCACTTCTTACACACTGTGCATTTACTTGTCTGAATCTAAAACAGAATTCTGGCAACGATTATACAAGTTGGTGAATTGTGTAATATATATTAATCCATAATTCAATTCTAGTATTCATTTCTCAAATTAGGGAAGATTACATACGAAAATTTATTATAAACAATCAAAAGACTTAAACAGTTCTGATAATTGTAAATTGTGATTTGCTATTGTGACTTGCAAATGCGTGAAAGCTGAAAACACAATTGAATAACCATATCTAGCTTTGAAGACAATAAGTGTATGGTTTTATGAATCCCAAAGTATGAGTCACTACAAATATTTACATTCAATTCATAATAATTCACACTACAAACTTTTCTAATAATTTTAACATTGTCTTAAAGCTTCTTAACTTAAACATCGTTATGGTATACTAATACGCCGAAGAAATTACCAAATCAATGTGCTAACTAAGTTATATGTAATATTTTACAATAGCAACATACCCATTTTTCGATTAGAACATTTATATGACGTTTTCTCGGGTTAAATGGAAAGATATGAAAAACATTAATAATTAATTTTTTTGAAAATTAGGTACGTTTGGGCAAGCTATTCATGTGTTGAAAGCATTTAATTTAATATGTACTTATACTTACAAACTTCCATATTTTACGTAACCACAAAAGTATCGTATTGGGGTTTTTAGTTGCCAGTGCATACTGTGCATATGTATGTATATTTTATATGGGCAGCTTATTTGGAATCGACAATCATAATTGCATCAATGATCCGTGCAACAAGATTATCAGCCGTATTAATACTAAATGCTCTATCAACAACAAAAAGTGATCCACCGCCCATGTGCCCGGACTGAAGTGCATCTGTATACATTATCAGGTCTTTAGCCCACTTCCTCTCAGTCCACGTACCACACTCCAAATGAAATTTTCTCGCCAATCTCTGCACTCTTTCTACGACATCGTTGGAATCCTCATTCAACTTTGAAACCAGTGCAAGAAACATGTACAGTGCAATCAGGGTAAAAAACAAGAGACAGAAAACAAAGAGGTATGTGTACATATCCATTCGGGAGTATAATTTGATGAGAATGAAGCTTGTGACAACGCAGCACCAAAATGCGGATGAGATGGCGACGCAAAAGAGTGTGTCCAAGGCATACTTATCCTTCAGGTACAAGATAACCACCTTCTGATAGTACCTGCTGCATTCGGAGACAAATTCGAGACTTGCTGGAGCCGTATTCATGAAATGCAAACCTTTCAGGGTCACGTCTACTGGTACAAGAAGGATGAGTACGCCAAGAACTAGAGTGCGACCACATTCAAATGCTGCAAGAGGTGGAATAGCTCGAAGGACAAAGAGTAGTAGATATGTTGAGGTTGAAGTATATTTGTATTCTGGATCTTGAAGCATGTCGCCAAAAATGAAATAGTAGGGATCAAAGCGGAAGTACAAGGAGGAAAAGCAGAGTGGGAATGGTGCGTACGGCGTGATCAGAGAAATTAGCATAAAAAATATATCGATTGAAGTCCCACTTTGGATTTCATTGACATGATCTGTAAAGGCATTAGAAATATTGTTTTCAATTGATATTGAGGCGACGTAATATATATACTGAGTGAAAATCCTTACTTTTTAAGAGATCCGATTGCAATTTGATTAGCATATTAATGTTCCGTATGGGACCCGGATACATTGACGTCGCTATGGTCAGCAGGATCATCATGCCGGTAAATAGTGAACCAGTTAGGTGGAGTGATGCAAGTCCAACATTGTAGTGTTCTCTTGGCTTTATATAAAGATGAGTGAAGAGTATGTAGGCACAACCAAAGCATACTAGACAGTTGAGGAGAAAGGAAATTCCAAATTGTGTAAGTGTACGTCGTGATTTGGTAATTGTGAGTTTAGTGTAGTTATTGTCCCAGGAGAGTGGGAATTTGTACAAGAATGGGCTAGCGTTTTCGATAAAACTAAAAGCCCGTTTTTGCATGGGAGACAGCATTTTTTATTTAGACCACCTTTCTACTAAACTTTAAAATATTTATAAATAACCAGCTTTCAGAATAAGAATACGTTTTGGAAGGGAGATATCTCCCCGAGTTGGGGAGATATCGTAATTTATGTACTTATAAACAATCAGAGTATGGAAAAGTTCGCCAAAAGGAAATAATAATTGAGAGTGGAAAAACCGGGGTCTGGTGAGCTTATTTCCGAAAGAAGCAAATGGTTAATGGAACAAATGGATCAAAGCTGTCGCTGAATGTGGAATATACGAGAAGACATAAAATAAGAAAAGGCTGTTCTTGATGGAACACGTGTACGATCGAATTCTATATTTAATTAAAATTTAACATCAACATGACTTCTAATAAAGCAGAATTTTTCCAAGAAAATGGATAAAGGTATTGAAGCACATCGCTACAGTAAAAAATATAAAATTCTTATCCTTCTTTTGAATTAAAAGATTGTCAATATTAAAATAAGGTAAGATTAGAGATTGCGCAATATGCCAGGGTACAATATCAGATTATTTAATATAAAAATCGAATTATTATTTAAGCAGGAGGCAATAGTGGCGGCAAAATAAATGCAAGAGACTAGATTTTTCTAAGTAAAATTACTTCATATAGAGTTTAATGCAGAACCATTGCATGGGCGGGTATGCTGGGAGGAACAAACTTTGAAATTATTCTGCGAAATTATATAATATTTAAAGGTGCTTCCGGGATAGAAAATTATAAATTGATGTAATCATGTCTGTGAAAGAGAAGGAGAAATAAAATGTTCAAATATTTCTACATGTACGAATCTGGCAATATTTGAGCAAATGTTAATATGACAATGCAGGAGCCCGATTTTAGAATACTTCTTAAAAGTTTCTTTAAGTTTGTCTTATTTTAGCGTACGATCTAGTATTTAGTACCTACTTGGTATAGTGAGTTAGGAGGTGTAGTGTTGCCCCAAAAACTAGAAATAAAGCCCAGCTATTAAAACTATATTCAAGCAAATATGAAGCAAATGGTCATAGAAAGTATCAACTGCTCAAATTACATGGCTGCTGTAATGCAATTCTAAAACGAACTGTTGGAGAATGCAATCTATAATAGTCGCAAAAATACTTATTGCATTAGAATGAGGGTACCATCTCATTTCGAAATTAAAATTATAACCAATTGCAAATTAAGAAACCGGGAAGCAAATAATATTGGAAGAATCATGTGCTAACAAGCTTCATCAAGACTATTGTTGCCACATTAAGCTTGACACCTGAACCTGTGTACATATAATCTTTAGAGTATTTACTGAACATTGACCACCAAATGTTCATATACGACGTCCAAGCAAACATAAGGAAAGAATATGTAATATTTGAAAATTAACGCAGGACTATACAACAAATTAATATATATAAAACTGCATGTTTGCATTTATTTATATTGAATTACCTTCTTAGAATAATTTTGGTTCCAGTGTTGGTTGGTATTTAATTTCATCAATAATTCATCCAAGATCCATAATACGGAATTACAAAACTATTCATTTTTCTATTGCACACCTTTCAACAATTCGTCTCATTCGTCCATGGTAGTTATTAGAGTTGGAGTTGGCTAATAGAAAATCAAATGCATACTACATGAACCCATGTACATCAGCATGCCAGGAAATATATTCCTTCGTCACAAAACATGATTTTCAGTTAATCCAACCATGCAAAAAGCAGCTTTATTATTTCCGAACTATAATTAATATTTCAGTCGGTAGGCGTTTTCAAACTATAAAATCTACTGTCCGGAATAATTGCCTTTCTATATGAATGTTGCTGTTGTCAAAAATGACAATTTATGTAACTTGAACTTTAATTATCAAGTATAAACACACTTCTCTGGTAAACCCTAAACATATCAACTGTCAACGTCAACAACAAATATTTTGATAGATATTCGGAGAAGTTAACATGATAATTACGCGTGCAAGCGGATGGATAGGTATTTTTTATAAATAAAGATATATTTATATTTACATACGTATTTATGTAGAAACAAATGTATCATATCAAAGTGTATATGTTGCATGTTTAAAAAATATCTATGTAATTGATTTGCCATAACTTTTCTAATATTTTTTACCTGTTGGTACAGCCTATTAACTTAAAGATTATTGTAATATATTAATACGCCGAAGCACTTACAGACTAAATGTACTCACTAAACCTTATGTGCATTTTACAATAGAATCATGTACATTATTCGACTTGAACATAGACGAATAAGAACATATAGACGGGACATACTGGTTTATTTTTTCTGCTTCGGTACCGAATTCAGTACCGAAAACCAACCAATCAGGGTGCTGGTTGGTGTGACGTCATGTCATGACGTCATGATCACATGACACAACTGTTCTTGTTCGCTGGCAGAGAAACAGATGACTGCATGCTGCCTGCTTATGTGAACATGTTTTTAAATTACAAATTGTAATAAACAAAGATCGAAAAATTGTTTGTTTACATTTTTAAACAATGTTTGGGCGCGCGCATTTCGCCATTGGCTGAATAGTGAGCCTATCACATTGCCTAACTTAGGTTTACTTGGACAGAAAAAATAAGCAAGTATAGCCCGTCTATATGTTCTTATTCGTCTATGCGACTTGAACATTTATATGACGATTTCTTTAGTTATTATAATGGAAATATATACATAACATTAATAAATTGTATTTTTTAAATTAAGTACGCTTAGGCAAGCTCTATATGGGAATAAAACATTTAATTAAACATGTGCATATAATAAGTATAAATTGAATACTGACAAATATATCCTATTGGGCTTTTAAGTTGCTGGTACAAACATATGTATGCATACATATCTTACAAGGGGATCTTACTTGGAATCGACAATCATAATTGCATCAATGATCCGCCCAACAAGATTATCAGCCGTATTAATACTAAATGCCCTATCCACAACAAAAAGTGATCCACCTCCCATATGACCAGACAGAAGTGACTCTGTATCCATTACCAAACCTTTAGCCCACTTCCTCTCAGTGCGCGTCTTACATTCCAAATGATACTTTCTCGCCAACCTCTGCAATCTTTCTATGACACCAGCAGTATCTTCATTCAACTTTGAAACAAGCGCAAGAAACATGTACAGTGCGACCAGGGTAAAAAATAAAATACTGACACCTGAGAGATATGTGTACATGTCCATTTGAGAGTACAGTTTGATGAGAATGAAGCTCGTGACAACGCAACACCAAAATGCGGATGAGATGGCAACGCAAAAGAGAGTGTCCAGTGCATGCTTATCCTTCAGATACAGGATGACCACCTTTTGATAGTACCGGCTGCACTCGTAAACAAATTGGATACTTTCTGGACCCGTTTTCATGAAGTGAAAGCCTTTCAGTGCCACGTCCACTGCAGGGGCGGATGCAGACTTTCTGCCAGGGTAGGGCAAGGATCATACAAATGATCTCAATATACCCCATAGCTGGGAGACCGTATATTCTGCCGGGTTTATATTTCAAATATTGATGCTTAAAGAAGGGTAATATGCATGAACGGCGCGAAAAAATCAGAATTATAATTTAGTAAATGTTCGTAAAGGCTCTATAATAATTGTAATCCTTATTGGATGAAAATCGTAGATTTTTCTTTGTTTTGCTTCTCTAAAGTAAGGCAAAAAGCCACCAGCTAGAAAATATTCACGACAAATGCCACTTTAGGGAATCGCACTTAAAAACTAAATTCGACAAATTGGTCATGATTGCTCTGTTCTCTTCTGAACTACACAACTATAAAGGTGAGGCAAGGTAGCAGAGCTGTATTCCCTGACAATTGAGAATATAATATTGGTCATTTAACCTGTTATCTAAAATTAATTGAACGTAAGATTATTATCCGACCCGACCTTTAAAGTCAAATTATATTGTATGCAAGAATAAAGTACGAAATCACGCGGTATGAAATTCGCGAATTATAGCAGGCCAGCCAGAATATAGTTGCGATGAAAATTCTTGTAATGTAAATGCTCGTGATGGAAATTAATAAATAAAATTATTGTAATGTTTCTTTTAATTCAATCTTTTCTTTAATTTAGACTTGATGGTTGATTCTATTACCGCCAAAGAGTTTGGTACCATATAGCTATAAAAGTATCTGATTTCATATTGACGAAACGGCTGTCTTCACGACTGCACAAATGTTAAAAACGAATTAGAGTAATAGGTCTGGAATATTGATTTTTATTGACCAGATTCGGCTGAAAATTCGTGACGGATACCATCTTTATTGAACACATGTCAAGGCAAACTTACAAATCAAATTTGCCGCAAAATTGAAGATAATCTGGAACGAACGAAGCGTCGATATAATTAGTCGCCCATGGTGTTCTGACGCCGGAAAACTTTTCCGACGAGCATAGGAGAATGTTTCAAATGTAGATCGTTTAAAGTTCCAGCCGCTGATCGAAGGTGATTATAATTTATTATCCAACATTAATTAGTTCTATTGGGGGCAAACATATACATTTTTGACATCGAATGGTACAAGCGAATTTTAAGCTGAAATAGATAAAAACATCCGTCACATCCATTTAATGGATTTCCATCAAGGTACACATTACGTACACCATTTCGTCGTATTGAATAACTGATAAATTGCCAGACTTCCAAACCATGTTAGTGACAAGACAACTGGACCACACCTGCCTATGCCAAGGAAAGAATTGTATCGAAATGTAAATTAACCACTAGTGATAAACACATAATAGACGGAACCACTGAGAAAGAAATAATTTAAAACCAAAGATAGACGATTTTCAATAATCTTTAGGATTGATTTTGATTGTGACGTTTCCCAGTTTTATCCCTCTCCGAAATTTTTAGGGTAGGGCAAATGCCCTGGCTGCCCTACCCTGTATCCGCCACTGGTCCACTGGAACGAGTAGAATTAGTACACCCATAACTAGAGTGCGGCCACACTCAAATGCGGCAAGTGTTGGAATGGCACGAAGGACAAAGAGAAGGAGGTATACTGAGGTTGAAGTATTTTTGTATTCTGGATCTTGAATCATGTCGCCTAAAATGAAATAGTAAGGATCAAAGCGGAAGAACAAGGACGAGAAACAGATTAGGAATGGTCCATACGGCGAGATTACGGAAATTAGCATGAAGAAGGTGTCGACTGAAGTTCCACTTTGATTCGTATTGGCATGATCTGTAAAGTTATTAGAAATTAGAAATAATTAAAATCTTATTGGTAAGATTGAGCACTTAAAATTTCCGGTTACTGTTTAAGAAATCCGATTGCAATTTGATTAGCATGTTGATGTTTCGTATCGGGCCTGGGCACATTGAGGTTGCCAGTGACAGCAGAAGCATCATGCCCGTGAATAGTGAACCAGTTAGGTGGAGGGATGCAAGTCCAACATTGTAGTGTTCTCTGGGCTTTATATAATGATGCGAGAAGAGGATGTAGGCACAGCCAAAGCATATGAGGCAATTGAGGAGTAACGAAATGCGGAATTGTACAAGTATTCGTCGAGATTTGGTAATATTGAGCTGTGTGTAGTTTTTATCCCAGTACAGTGGAAATTTGTACAAAAATGGACTAGCGTTTTCGATAAAGCGAAAAGCGCGTTTTTGCATGGGACTCAGCATTATTTTGCTTTATAAATTCTACCACCTCACGAAACAATATCCTATCTGGTCAAAGCACAGATAAATAAGGAGGGATATCTCTCCTAACGGCGGAGATATCGTAACTTATGCTCTTGGTAATACGTGTTCTATGGCAAACATCAGTAAAAGAAAGCAGACTGTTATTATATGAAAATGGAAATGACGAGCGAGATATCGAAAACCGAATGGGGTCAAAACTGGCGACGGTAAACAACTGAACCGGATAATTCCAGGAAGGAGAATATCAAAAATACAAATCTGACCCGGACGAACACGTGTACGATCTAGTTTCATATTTACGGAAAATTGAACAATAGCATGATTGGTTATGGACAAATATGCTATAAATAATTTTAAGTGGTTATGTATTTAAGAAAAGCAAAAAAGTATCCACAGTATATTAGAGCACATCGCAATATGAAAAAAATAAAACTCCTTTTGTTTTCTCCAATTTTGAAAGCCTCAATTTTAAAAGCAGCAAAGACTATTAGAGATTGCTCAATACCATTGGGTTTAATTGCGAAAAGCAAAGGATTTAATATAAAACTCGAATTATTACTTCAGCCGGTAATATTAGATATAATATAAAATACATGTGAGTGACTAGAGAAATCTAAATAGTATTATTTTAAATAGTTTAATATTTAATGGATTGTCTTGTAACATGATAAATCTGCTAATAAAGACAGTATATATTAAAGGTGGATCGTTGCACGGAATGGTATGCTGGGATGAAGAAACTTTGAAATTATTCTGTATGATCATATAATATTGAAAGGCGTTTCCACAAAAGAAAATTCTGAGTATACTCAAGCATTTCTGTGCTAAACGGAGATTTTTTAATTCCATTTGTACGAACTAGGTTATATTGGAGATCGGTGCTTATGGGAAAGCGTCATTTTTTTATTTTAGAGTATGATATGTAGCATACTGTATCCATGCGGTATAGTGTGTATGATAGATTTAACAAAATAGGGCGCTTTTACTGAACTAGTAAAGTAGGACAGTATTCATCAGAGTATCACATTTTTCAGTTAAAATAGTTAAACACATCAATTTTTTCACAAGTGTTAGCACATGGAGCACTCGACAAAGCAGCCATCACAATCGCTGACTTATCGCATTTTAGCGCGGTCATTTATCGTGCAAACGCTCATATAGCGATTATCAATTATTTTCATAAAAAAATTGGTAACAAGCTGCTTAACATATTTACCAATGACCAAAAGGATGGTCCTGTACCATCTGTACTTCTTGTGTCGAACCGGTACCCCAAATACTTACCAATGGCGTCCAGGAAAACAAGAAGAACGAATATGAAATGCTTGTTCAAATAATTCTGCTTCCGGGTATAACGAGGAAATCGCAAATTTTTTCCGATTATTCCATAATGTGATAGGACTCTTTATTAGATTGAATCGATAGTTCATGAAGAATCAATATCATATAATTTAATTATATTTCTTTAATACGACATAAGTTTTAACAATCCGTCTCATTTGGTAATAATAGCTATTTATTGTCCGCTGGGTTCATATAATATATTATGCACATTACAGAACCTGTAAGTATCAACCTGTTAAGAAATATTATCGTCACATTCACATCACACCAACATGATATTCTGATAACCCAACCACACAAAGAGATGTTCCCTAACATTGACGAACTACAATTTATGTTCATGATGGAGTAAATTTCAAACCATTTAGAATAATTGTCTCCTTATATGTCTATTGCTTTCGTATAAAATGACAATTAATTTTACTTAACTCGACAAACATTCAACTTTGGTAAACCCTAAGCATGTTCAGGCGTGTTGAATTGCTGGACCACGGGCATCAATTTTATTCAATTTGACAAAAACATTGACCGTTACAACCTACTTCTTGCTTCTGGAACTACGTCGCATAATTATCATATTCTTGACTTCCGTCCATATAGAATAAAAGTGTCTATAAACCTGGACGAGAGCAAGCAACAACTAATACAATATTGAATTCTTTTTCGATAAATCTCTTTAACATATTTCGCCAAGATGCTAGAAGACCATCTAAAATATCTGAGAATTCTTTGCAAAACCTCGGAATGCCTGGGCAGCGTATTAGTCCAGTGGGATGAAACGTCTCGGTGCATGAGACTTCCGGCAAATAATTCCGAAGCTGATAAGATATTGAAACGGAAATCGGGTCTTCATATCTTGCTCATATTTGTGTTTGCGATTGGAGGCTTGTTAAAATTGAAGCAGTCAAATGACCAGAATTGGGTTGATTGGGTCCTATTCGCCTTCGGAGTAGTACCAAATCTTACAGGTCACTGTTACGTTAGCACGACCAACAAGCATGCAGGTACGATTTGCGTGTACGTGAACGGGTTGCTTCACAATGGAAATCAACGCTGTAACTCAATTACGCAGCATTGCAGAAAAGAATCGACACTTGTTCTTTTGAACAAGCTGCTGTCATACTCTTTATTTGTGGCAGTATGGATTGCCCCAATTGTGTACATCTACGCGTTTCATTGGATGGCACCTTGCAAGGCGTCAATAGCTGGATACTGGATATTACCAGAATGCTCATATAGATCGAATGATGCGAATGCGGGAACACAATTCGTGAATACGTTATTGAAGCTTCTGTTGTTTGCTGCGAACCATTGGATGTGGTCATTTGGACTCAATGCGGGAGCGGTCTTGTGCTGTGCCGTAATGATATTTGGGACACTAACATTGTGTGAATTCGTGGAAACGTAAGGACAAACTATTGGCTTGCGACTTACAACCTTATTATTCATTTAACCGGAACACGGAACTGGTTTTTTGTTATTTCAGGTTTCTGCACAACTGTATATCAAAGTCGATAACAGCGGATGAGGTCACACTTCAATACAGAAAGCTACAAGTGATGAGCACATTCATGAACGAAATCCATCATGTTGTCCTGATCGCCCTGATAGTCACAGCCATCTTGATTCAGTCATTTTCCATGACAATTCTCACCTTGACACCCTTTACAAAAGAGCATTTGGTCCAAACCTTATTCTTTATTACAATGTTTACAGGTAGTTTCGGTATATTGTTTATCCTGATTGGACTAATGGCTGAAATATACACCCGCTCGAGGAACAATTTCCGAGTTCTGAATAGGCACAATGCAGAAATATGTGCTAGCAAAAGTAGAAGTGAAATGCGTAGGCTGCAAATGTTTTATAGAAGCTGTAGTAATATCAGGGTACGGTTTGGATCGTTAAATTATGTGGATAATCTGACGCCATTGAACTGTGTCAACCTTGCTAATAATATTACGGTACAAATATTACTTATTGTCCATTAATTAGATTTGGTTCACAAGCATTTAAAATCTTTTCGGTAAATCAGCGTGAAATGATCTATAAGTTGATATCAAAAATAGTTTCTAAATAAAAGCGATTATGATCATTAAAATTAAACAGCCAATTACGTCGACAGAAAGCTGGAAGGAAATTTAATTCCTTGAGGTACGCCTTAATCCATCAAATATTTGTTAAGAAGTTTGTTAATCACAAATAAAAATTATATTTGGAATAGTTACACAGTGTTGCACATACTCCACTCCAAATGATACCATTAGGCCGGAATCCGACAGCGGTTGTTTCAAGCCCCAATACAGCACACTGCAAGTCCAGGGACCTAAAGCGATATACATAGGTTCTCGAACAGTATCTGCGGGGCAGCTTCTAGTTACGCATATCCCTGAATATGAATCAAAGCATGGCATGCATGTAAATCAATTAGGCACATAGTCGTATTGAGGACAAATCTGAAAAGCAGTGTTTACTTGTGTCGTTTATTGACCATCTGAACATTTATGTAAATGACTGATGAATATAAATCCAACTGCTGCATGCAATTACTATAAGGTGACAATACAAACCAATTTAAATATTAATACTAACATTTTATTTGCAACAATAACATTCTAATAACAAGCAACACTTTAATATGACTACATGCCAAATTATCATACTTCGTGCTTTTAGCTTACATCAATTACTTTATGCATCAGCAGCTTACGTAGCACCGAAAATTATAATTGCATCAATTATCCTCGCAACCAGATTATCAATTGTGTTGATGCTAAACGCTCGGTCTACTACAAATAACGGTCTACCGCCCATCTGACCAGACTGTAATGCGTTTGTATCCAATATCAAGCCTTTAGTCCACATCCTTCCCGAATGAGTTCTAGATTCCAGATGAAACGTGTTTGCACATTTCTGCAGTCGTTTTATGGCATCAGCAGAATCCGAATTCACCTTGGATACCAGAGCCATAAACATGTACAATCCAAGCATCGTCACTACCATCAGAACCGCAGCAAGGAAATATATGAACGGATCCAGTCGAGCATACAATGTTATGACAATGAAGCTGAGGACAACGGAAAGCCAAAATGCGGACGAGATTGCCACGCAAAAGAGCGCCTCCAATACTGGCCTATCCAACATATATAGAATAACCATCTTTTGATAGTACCTGGAACATTCGTAGACGAATTGAGGACTTGGCGTAGTCTCCATTATTAACCGCAAGCCTTTCAGGGCCGTGTCTACAGGAACCAGCAGTATCAGTACGCCCAATATAAGCGTTCGGTCGCATTCAAATGCTGCAAGCGTTGGAATGGCTCGAAGGACAAAGATGAGCATATATACCGGCGTGGATACATTTTCGTATTCGGGATCTTGGAGCAGGTCGCCGAAAATGAAGTAGAAGGGATCAAAGTGGAAATACCAAGAGGAGAAGCATATGACGAATGGAGCAATTGGGACAATTGGGGCAATGAAAATGAAAGCAATGTCCAAAGAAGTCGTACTTTTAGTTGAACTGACATAATCTACAAGGAGATTTACCAGAGTACTTTCATGCAATGGTTATTGTAACGAATAATTATACCGGCGATAAAACTATTACCTTTTTTGAGATCCGATTGCAATTTGTTGAAAATATTGATACTCCGTATAGGACCCTGATTCATTATCGTTGCTATCGATAGCAGGATCATCATACCGGTAAGAAGTGCACAGGAGAGGTGGAGCGATGCATATCCAAGATTGTAGTTTTCTCTTGGTTTTACAAATGCATGAGACAAGAGTATGTACACACAGCCAAAGAATACTACAAAGTTGAGCAGCAAAGAAACGCAAAATTTTGCTAGGACAGGTGGCGACTTGGAAATGACGAGTTGAGTGTAGTCTTTATCCCAGTGTAGCGGGAATGTGTACATGAGCGGATTTCCATTTTCGATGAGTTGAAAAGCACGTTTTTGCATTGGAGAAAGCATTTTCTTACCGACACTGCCCTGAGGTAGCCAATGGGGCAGCGCTCTGCCTCCAGACTAGATGGCTTGATGCAAAGTTGATCGAGGGCTGCTTCCAGACGGTGGAAACTAAAAATAGAACAGACCATTGGACAATGCAATTTAAAATCCATGAAATATTGAATATGAACATGGTAGTTAAATTATCTGACTGATTGGATGACGAGACATAAATGTTTTAGTTAAATTGAAGTAATTAAGTTTTTCCAAAGTGGAATTAATTGGAGGCGCAGTGTAATGCATGGTATAAATTAAACGCGTTAATAAAAAATAATGCCTATCCAATCATATTGTTATAAATTACTCAATTTTTATTACTCAATTACTCAAAAGCAATTTTAGGTGACGTAATACGTATAGGTAAATTGGAAAAAAATAACCAGAAAATATAGCTATAATTAGTGCTACTAAGACATTACTATTTTTAGTCAACTATTTATTATTTTGAACAAAGTAACATCCGTCTTGAACGCCTTGTCGGTGGTCCAGTTACATGTATGTTAACAGAATGAATCCGTTTTTATACTGTATTAATTTGGAATCTAAAAAACCACTAACGCTGTCATGTACATGTGCATTTTTATTAATTAGATACTACGGGCACGAGGAAATGTTTTTCAGAATGATGTATCATACTTTCTATCAATAATAACGACTACGTATTCATCTTTATTCTCCGTCTCAGAATCTCCAAAATTGTACATATTCATGATACATGACATGACATGACAATACACTTACATGATGTAATATGAAAATGTAAAATTGGTTATCACAAAGGATCTCCCTATTTTAGCAAAAGGTCTTCTCCCATTTCAATTGCAAGGTTCTCATCGTCAGCAGAATAATGATGGATCTGGAATGGCAATTCCTCACGTGAATTTCCATGGCGTCCTGGAGTCGCATCCGCCGTGAATATCAGCGTGAACGCCAACACAGGCTCTCTGATCCTTTTCAAAAGCCTGTCGATAAATTGCGGATTCAATCCAAGGGCTGAATTTCCAGATGCAGTTGGCCTAAGGTATCTTGTCAGAGCCTGAATTCAAATCACAACAATGTAAAAAATTAAATTTTTCAAACGAAAACGTAGTTATTAGGAAGGTTTAAATTATTTTATTTTGTTGTATTTCTCACCTTTTTTGGAAACATTGATTTGACCCCACGTTGATGCGTTGCTCCTCTGCTGTCATCAACATCGCTGGGATACTGGCCTCGGATCCACTGCCTGCTCATTGTGATCTTCAATCAGAATCAAAATAGTTTTTTTATTACTAATTCAAAATGAGTTTGGAAAAGTGGGGCATACTGAAATTTCGGAATTAAATTTCTAACCTGAGGTTCCCCAAGAGTTATGGAAATAACGAGAACCAAAAGGATACCAACTGTCATTGTGTAGCCTCCGCGCCTTGTGCTCAAATCCATTGTCCTGATTTCAGAAGAAATTTCTGATATTTTCGCACAAAAATTATTTAGATATTGCTAGAGTCCAGTAACACTTTTCAGAAACAATTTTTTGGCACGCAGTCCAGGTGGATGTCTTTACAAGCTTCAGTTTTCCGTAAGTGTGCTTGAATTCATCAACTACGTTGCATTTTATAATGGAATAAAATGCCAAATTGAACCGATTTTTATCATCAGCATTTGTTGAAAGGAGGCTTTTTCTTTAAGGTCAATCATCGTGCGAAACGAATTTTAATTTCCACGTTATGTCATTCTGGTTGTGCAATATTATTGCTATTTACTTGCACATGTTACTGATTTCCCATTTGTCGGCAGTACATCCAAATGGCAAAAATGGCTAATCCTGTATTTATCCCATGTGCCTAAATACTACAACTTAATACCATCATCCATGGTGTTATTTTGCTGTAATGGATATAACGTACATATGTAAAGTGACTGGGCATGCATGGTCAGAGTAGAAGCTAAAAAATTGGCAACTTGTGGGAGTAGGATTATATGCCTACCATGGAATTAAAAACTGAAACAAGGACGTTAATGAGAATACTCTGTTTCTGTTCCTTCAACCTACACTATCAGTTTCATCAGAAAAACATATGAATTGACATTTATGGCCTACCTACTTATGACATACAGAAAAGAAATGCATGTGTGAGAAAATCTAAAGTTTAAAGTAAAGTCATCATGCAGGCACATATATACGTTATTGAAGTCATCATAGCGTCTGTGATCAGCTCACATTTGACGCATTCCATCAACAGCAATAATGACTTTCCAATAAAAACTCTTATTCGTGTTTATACATTTACCTCCCACGTACAAGGACGTCAAGAATGCTACTATGTTGTTTATAGCTTTCACTTTGTCCAGGATGGTATCATAAAAGACCGAGCGACCGACTCACTCTTACAACCAGCAGCACCAAAAATGTTTTTATTATAAACTCATGGATTTCACAGCTCCTTTCATACCGACAAACGGAATCGCAATTCATTTACAACTCTATATCTCAAAACTATCTATAAATGGTAGATCTCGAGTGCGAGTAGCTATAGAATTGCAAGTAATAAGATTGCAAGTAATACAAGTTACTTCTCAAGTGCATTTGCTCAGCACATCAAATGAAGTTTGTACAAAATTTCAAAACCTAGAAGCCAATTGTATTTTTACGTTTTTACATCTTCAGCAGACAGCTTTCAAGAGTATTCAGCTTGAATATTCAGAAAAAATTTACCTAGCTTCTACAATCACAATTGCATCAATTATCCTCGAAACCAGATTATTAACGGTGTTGATGCTAAACACCCGATCTACTTCAAATAAGCGTCCAGTTTAGTGGGAATTTGTGCATGAGTGGATTTCCATTTTTGATGAGTTGGAACGCACGTTTTTGCATGAGAGAAAGCATCTCGTAATGAAAATTTGATACTTTGTACCTGAAAACTTGGCTGACCTACAATTGTTTTTGTGAAAGGAGCGAGCAGGTGATTAGACTGGCTAAGTAGCTTTGCTAATTGTAAGTGTAGCCGAGACTATCCTAAGGCAGCCAAGGGCTCAGCGCTCTACCTCCAAACTAGATTGCCTCATGTGAGTTTGATAGATGGCTGCTTCTAGAGGGTGGAAAATATAAATAGAACAGAGAATTGGACATTGTAATTTAAAACTCATGTAATATTGAACACAAGTATAACGGATAAAATGTATAATTGATTTCATGACGAGAGATAAATGCTTTAATTAAGTTTAAATAATTAAGCATTTCCAAAAAGTAATTAGTAGGACGCGCCGTGCAATCACTGAACATAGTAGTAAAAATAATGTATATCCAATCATTCTCTTACAAATTACTCACAAGCCATTTCAGTAAATTGGAAAAAATAATTTTGCATGCAATTCCAATTATCAATTGAGTTTGCAACATTACAAATAAAATAATAAAATAAGACTTAATAAGCTTTTTGTATTCATGGAATGGATGGCTCTTAATATTGCCAATTATTCTGCACCATGAATCGTACGCAAAGAACATCTCTGGATAACTTTTTCTTTAAACGAAATTCTTCCGACAGACTTTTAGATCAAACATGCATTGCATGAGACAATTTGATGGAAAATTATCCACATCTTCATCTCATTCCGTACGGGACAGGTCCACTGATGATATTACCTATTCTATTAGAGATATTTCAAACCAGAATATGCTTTTGGATTTAATTTATGGAATCTGGAAACATAATATTTTTTGTACTACAATTTTCAACTGAATATGATAAGTAAATATTATATCAAATATCACGACATAAGGTAATAATTTCAAGTTCAGTGAAATTTTCGTTATAAACAATTATTTTTAGAATACCAATTCTTATTTACTCGTTTCGCCGATGTTAAAACTATGATATATACACACACTGGTGATATGATATGATATATACATATATTACATGTATAACAGATATTTATAAACTTTTAGAGTTCATGTACCAGCCAAAGCTGTGTCCTCCGTAGTAACTTGTGTCAAGATTCTGTTTATGTTATTCTCATAAATTGTTGTCAGCTTTTTAAAATGTTACAGGCAACAGACCTGGAAAATTCCACATCCAAAATAAACGGGAGTAGTGTCCCCAGTGCTTCCACCAGTACGGCATTCTCCGTCAAGCGCTTGACAGGTCGATATTGAAAGCGCTTGTCAAATTGAACTGTTAATTGACACGGTATTACGAATATCAGCCGATCAATTTTCTGATATTGTTCCAGTCTTAACAAAAATGCCGACGAGCAGAGCGACGCACATAACACAAAAGAGGAACTTGCTTCCGGAAATCATTTTATAAAATTCTATGTCAATTACAAAAAGTTTAACGTCAGTTTGGAACAGACAGGAAGGATTGTTTACAAAGCACGTCTTGGTTACCGTTTGCTTGGTAATATCATGTGACCACTTATGATTGGAATCTAATGGCTATCGCGTTTATATATATCAGAAAATACGGGGAGGGGGGAGGTATATACTTTATTTTGCTTAAAGTTTATCTGTCCCATAATTAACATGATTGTCATTTCACAGAGTACTTTCAATTATTCACTCGCTACTAGAAATTTAATTTTGGACCTACTTTGTAGATCCGTTACTTGTTTGATTGTAAATTATAATGCCGGATTTGACCTAGTGTAGATGAACTAGATTTGATTTCTCTGTATAACAACGAAAGTGGAATATTTAACCACGATGAAAGGGAATGTGGTTTGTTAAATTGACAGAGAAAGTATTGCTGCAACAGATGCACTCATTTTAATAATTTTATTCAGTACGCACCAGATGTTTGTGAAGTTATGTTTGTGGACTTTCACTGCATTTTGAACACAGTAAGGTTGCCAGACCTAAAGCGGGTTATGTGATTTGAACCAGCAATATTTTTTATAAAAAATGAGTGATTGAATGTAAATAATGTTCCGCTTTTGTATGCATCCTTATATCATTTCACAGATTCTATCATTTCGGATAAAGTGATTACCTTTCGTGGGATCAGACTGCAATGTGTTGAACATGTTAATACACCGTATATGACCCTGGTTCATTATCGTGGCCAACGAGAGCTAGACCATCATGCCGGTAAGAAGTGCACAGGAAAGGTGCTGTGATGCAAATCCAACAACATTGTAGGTTTCTCTTGGTTTCTATATGAGACGCGAGGAAGTATGCTCATGCAAAGAAAACGACACAGTTTGGAAAACTGTCACGATTTGGTTGGGTGAAGTTCTTGTCCTAGTATAACAGAAATTCGTACATAAGTGTATTTCCATTTTTGATTAATTAATAAGTGCGCCTTTGCATAGGAGAAAACATTTTTGCAATGAAGTAACTCTGGCGATTGATTAAAGTAAAATAATTTGTTTAATTGTTTAATCAAAAATGTTTAATTAATTAACCTTAAATAATAAATCATTTTAAATTATCATACCTAACTAAACAATATACAGAAGCAAATAGCCAAATTAATCAATTAAAAATATTCCCTATCCACTCAAAGTCCACTGGCTTACACTAATATTCCACTCCACCATCCTGCATTGTGTTGTAGTCAATGTTGAAAACAATATAAAGCCAATTTGGAGTTATGCAATATGTCTGCGAAATTAGAATGAAAAACAGGGTATACAATTCCCATTATAATTTCAGTTTGCAACGTTATAAATAGATGAAAATTAAAACTCCAGTTAATATGTTTTTATATTTATGGAATGCGCCTTTGGAAATATTTGCAATTATTCTGCGTCACGGTGTACATACGCAAATAACATCTACTGGTAACTTCTTCTGTAATCGAAATGCGTCCGAAATATTTTACGTTTAATTTTACATTTTATTTTCCGCTATCGCTTTGTAAATGCAAAATGATGGCATTGCCTTTTCTTGCCGTCAAAGGTAAATGACGCCAGAATATGTGTTTTTAATTTTAGAACTGCTTTAACTACGTTCTCAAAGCACTAGAAAGGTTTTTGTGCATAATCAATTTGTTAACCATGGTTACATGCATATACAAATAAATGTTAAAAACTATATAATCGACTGCATATGAATATCTTCATAATACAATAATATGCACCTAAGTTGCCAGATTTACAGCAGTTGGTGGATGTTCTCAATAGATTCAAGTTGAGACCTTACATTGGAAAACTACACTATTGGTAAAAGGAGGGATTGTTATAATGTGACCAGAAACATGGGTTTAGTTGTCGCTTTTATAGCGACTTTTTTGAGGGTTAACAAAATAAACGTTGACTGAAAGCCAAAAAAATGACATCACATTTTCTTAGAATTATTAAGTATCTATTGTTGTGCTTAACTGTAAGATTGCCTGCGTGTCCTAATTGTATCTACATGAATAATGTATTGTTGAGCAAATTCGCAGAAATAGTATTTCCAAATACATTGCACTACATAGTCCCACCGTTTGACGGTCAATAATTCAAAATTATCCAATGTCGACCTGGCTCGATATTGGCCATTTATGGCTTTGTATTTGAGATATGATTTTGCAGTTGCGGGGGTAATAATATCTAATAACTCCTGCGGCTGCTGCTTTCATTAGAGTTTCATTTGCCTGTCCCACTCATATGCATTGGCAAATAGTCCAGTTCTAAAGTATACCAAGAAAGAATGCATTATGTGTGACCGCTTGGTTGCTCACGTTGTATGACAAAATATTATGATACGTAGAACCATGACGGATGACCATAGTATAGTAACTTTCTATCATTCCTGTACAACTGTGGATGGTGATGGGATTTTAGGTACTCATGCAAAGACTTGCAAATTCCATGAAATGTACACGAACACTAATATTTCCTGACTGTAACTACTCAACTCATATTCACATCAAAATAATACTAGAAGTTCCATCAGAAGTTCCATAATAAAACTGATTAGAAATTTATCCTGGGTTGTTAATTTGTTATAAATGACTCAGATCTCAATGCTTCTTTTTCGCTCTTTTCAAAATCACTAGCACTCCATGGTATATACATTTTACCATTATTTTTAAATATCGTCAGCCAAACCTACAGCTTTTATGAAACCATGACCACCTGATTTGCAGCTAATGGTGTTCTGATGCTTCAATACTTCAAAAATGCCATATTGCATGAAAGGTGTAAATGCTAGAGTGGCCACATTGAAAAAATGTTCTGACGTAATTGTATTTTGAGTAAATGACTTTATGACATATTTGGGAAATATTTTTCAGCCGTGACCGCTTTTTGTCACGACTATCTCCGATCATGGTGAAGTGATTATATTTGTGTTGGGGCGGTCGTAAAAAGTTTTACTACATGTTCTCAACCTAAGGACCTCAAGTGTAGCAAAGCAGAGACTGCATGTTGTACTTTTTTAATTTTTAATTCTTGCATTGATCTTTACTACCGATTTATCCAAGCTGAACATTATTTTTAATTAGTTTATTCTAAAGTGGATATAAAGTTGATTTTATTGCTGTTGTAAATAATACATACCAAAGCAATATATTTCGTTTCATGATCAAATTTGTAAGACTTTGAACCCGAATATACATGACAACTTTCTTATTGACGAAAGTAAAGTTAGTTGTGTCATCAAGCCACTATTCAGAATATTTGCAATATATATTTATCTTACGTTCAATTACAAGGTGGAACTGCACAAACGATGAAAATGGATATTGCATCAGTTATCATCTAGAAGTTGAAACACGGAAATATTCACAGCTTTATAAAATAATGAACAATGTTGCGAATTTGTGTACTGAAAGATTACCATAAATATCGAATGGCTATTTAATGGAAGGACTCCGCCTCGAATGCAGCATAAGTTTTGTTTCATCCAGTACGCTATAATAACATTTTTGTTTCCATTATGGCCTTCCATCATCCATTTCGTCTTTTGAATACACGAAACTGACTTCATCTACATGTGATAATAAATATAATTTTTAATGTGCCAAAAATTATCAAATTAAATAGTAATTAAGATCATTACATATTGTGAAAATGCGGCGGCAAGCAGATAGACACATATCATTGTAATCCACTTTCGTGAATCGTAATAAATTCCCATCAAACTCGTGCTTCCGTACTCCCACGTCAGCAGCAGACATATTGAAGCATACCAGAAATCAATTGCTGTTGTGCAGAATATCAACGGTCCGTACAAGTGGTTGAATTGTTCCACAATTGTTTGGATACGTGCGTACTTTCTGTATCGAAGACGAACGGTATTCGCGTTACATACTTCTCGACCGTAGTCAAGGCTTAGGAGAAAGAATGACAGGAACATGTTCAAGTTGAGTGTCCCTATATGTGTACCAACCATCCATACTCCCCCTTACAGCCAACTCTGGACAGTGCTTTCAAGAGTCGCAGATGGGAATCAGGTTTGCGAAAAGTAAGCCATACTCTGACAAATCCAGCAACTACTACCACAAGAGCGTAAACGAACTCCAAGTGTAATATTGAGTTTCCAGGAGTCGAGTGTCTCAATGAGAACAGCGAAATACATTTGTAGCACAGGTAACCAATAAAACGGTACGTAAAGAAGATAACGTTTAGGTAGCATAGAAACTAAAAGTGAGTAAAATGTTAGAGAATATCAACTTACCTGAAAACTGTATAGTTTGAAATTGCTCACCTTCTAGAATTTGCTTCCAGTTGCTTTGTAGCTTCCACTTTTATCTCTCCGAATGTGAAATGGGATGTTACACAGATAGTATTCCAGCTTGAAATAAGTTTCTATAAACGTCATATGTTTCACCATGTTTAGATTTGTGCTGTATTCTGCAGCTGCTTCAACCATTTACCAAAAGAAAAGTAAAATGGTTTTGAAAATGTTTCTGAAAATTCCGAAATGGTGGCTCACATATTTCCCTTCAAACTATTATAAAGAGAATCAATTATCCGCATCCTCTTGCTTTATACTAAAACTCTACCGAACGCCTTGGAACACTCTAGGGCTACCTGAAAATACCTTATTAAATTGGCGTGTTCAATATTGGACATTAAAATATGCATACCTTATCGATTAGCATGAAGCCGGGTAGATTGCGTTCGATAGGTAACTATTTGCAGTACAATATAAAAGGAGCCTCGTAATTATTACGAGGCTGTTTCTAAAAAGAACTGGACGACTTTAAAACTGTCCATTTCAACATACTTTGTGATTATGTATTCTTGTCTTCAACATAAGACCTATTCGGCCAGCACATTCTTTCTACCAAAGAACGCGAATGTGCGTGCGTTCTTCCAAGAATGACAAGGTCAAACTTGAGGGCAATGAAATTTCAGATTTTTTGATGAAATGATTGAAGTATCTGCCCTCCCGCCTAAGTGGAGTGGTATTTTCAGGAAGAAATGGCACCGGCATAGATTCGGACATAGGTCGTGCAGAGGGTGGTGCTGTTTCATAAAGCTTAAAATAAATATAAGCTTCCTCTGCACTCCTAAAGTACGACATGAATCTTCGGCGTCCAATTGGAATTGGATGATGTTCCAACTTTAGAGCCTAGTTTGAAGATGTGTGCCATTTATTATTTCGAGTCGTTTATGCATTAGTAACTCACGAGTATGTAGAATATTTCCATTGAAGCCCAGGGAGCTAGAACACCACCCAGTAACTGAAAACTTACAAAGTACTATTTTGAGCACGATAGAAAGCAACGAACTCTCATTGCCAATGGCATCTGAGTCTGGTTTTGACCATTGTGATGTCTATATACCTGATGATATTGGATTATGTATAAGGTGTGGTGCGTTTTCAGTCCTAAGTAGCAACATAAGATGTTTCATAATCGAATAAGATAAACTTGCAATTTGAGATCGGATTTGAAATTTCGTTCTCATATTTGTTCTAAAAATTAGGTCCTCTGATACTCCTTGCTGTGTTGCAGACATACCAACACGTTGGAACACAAACCAATAATGTTTAGAAACAGGACGAAATGCTCTTTCTATTGATATGTATTACGTTGTACAAAATCACACTCTTGTTGAGTTATGGTCGACTAAAGTCGTCCAGTTCTTTTTAAAAACACCCTCGTACGTCGCTTCGTTGCAAGAGTAATTAAAATTTCATACTTCAAATATTAGGTACCGCAGTACGATGGAACAAAAAATTAAATGCATTCTATTTCTGACATTCCGTCGCTCAATTTTATAGAAGGTACAAAAATATCATGATTACGTTTCACTGACGATATTAGCTATTGTTAAAATGAAAAAAAAATATTTCACTCGCGCCCAATGCTATACTCGAGATAGGTCCGAGAATGTCAGCATCCAACGTTGTAGATTGATTATGCCACTACTGTGAGTATTTGTGATATCAATGGTGTTTGAAATCACACGTGCCTAATTTCATATATTGTTTTCAAGCCGTGTGTACAGGAGTTATATTTAAAACATTTGGAGTGTATATGAGTTATATTTAAAACAATAAACATAAAACAAACATTTCCGTGCCGGATATATCAAACTTTTTATTACACATTTGTATCTACGCATGAAGTTATCCTTGTACACAAATTGTGTTGAAATTCTACCGTACGACTTTCGACGTAGCGATTATGCGATATCTTAATAACAAATATAAATTAAATTTTAAATTTGATGTAGTAGGCGAAGCTCTGTCATCCATAATAACTTCCTCCAAGACTCTGTTTATATATGTTGTTCCGATGAAGTTTGCATCCGCTTTCCAAGCTGTTAAACGCAGCAAACCTGGAAAATGCCACATCCAATATAAACGGGAATAGTGTCCCCAGTGCATCCACCGGTACGGCATTGTCCGTCAAGTGCTTGACAGTTCAATATTGAAAGCGCTTGGGAGCTCTCTACAATATATCAAATTGAATTGTTAATTGGCACGGTAATATGAACAGTAAACGATCAATTTCTTGATATTATTCCAGCCTTACCCAAACCAAAAATATAGACGATCTGAGCGACACACAGTAGACGAAAGATGAACGTGCTTCCGTAAATCATCGTATAAAATTTTCAGTCAACTTCAAAACGTTTAACTGTGATGGGAACAGACGGAAAGGATTACTTGCCAAGTCCTTCTTGGTTTATGTTTCTCTAGTAATAAGTGATAACTTGTGATTGCAATCCAATGGCAATCGCGTTTATATATACATCGGCAAAACCAAGGGGCAGGTTTATAATTTATTTCACTTAAAATTTATCTGTCACATAATTAACAATAATGCATTTGTCACAGTAATTTAAATTATTCACGCTCTACTAGAACTTTCATTTTAGTCCTACTTTATAGTTCCGTTAATTGTTGGATCGTAAATTATAATACCGGATTTTACCTAGTGTAGTGGAATAATTTAAACATATTCGATGAATAGACATAGAGTTTGTCACAAACACATACAAAGTATTAATTCAACAGATCATTCAACAATTCATTTTAATAATTTAGCCGGTACGCATCAGTAGTTTGTGAAGTTATATTTGCGATTACTTTCACTGCAGTTTATGCACGTTACATTTGGCAGAATCTTAAAGTGGGTCATGGGATTTGAACCAGTCATATTTTAACCAAATCAGTTATTGGAAGTAAATAATGTTCGAATTTTGTATTCATTGGGGTATCATTTCACAGATCATATCGAACAAGTGGAACAAAAGAGCGATGCGTTTAATTTTAATATATGTAAAATAATTATTAGAAAGTGACTTTACGATTTAAACGCTAGTAATCTTAAAACAAGATTGAAACAACTTGGTTCATTTCATTTACACAATCCATATGGAACAAAAACTTGTACTTTCAGGACACGCGCTTCCAGGTGGACACGCGTCATCGAAGCTGTAGCCTAGTGTATTTAAATTATCATTTCCACATGGTTTCGTTTCGGAATTTACGGAATCAAGAAAAGTTGAAAAATGAGATTCTTATAAACCGACTTAAAATACAAATTAGTTTTCATATTGTATGGACATATTGAAATATGTACATACTTTGTTTTACGATGGTTATGGAAAAAATGTTTATTATTATTTTTTAATAATGCGGGCATGCATGCATACCAATTTTCATGCAGATGTAGAGCGTTATCCTGACCGTTCTTCTTTAACTCGCGACTCTGACATAGTTAACATTTGAAACTATACTAGGAACATAAACATAAATTGAATGCAGGCCACCATATAAACAGTTTTATTGTTTATCAATACCGCAGCAATTGCGCAATAGTTGAGACGCAAAAAATAAACGCGAACGACCAACTTTAAAAAATATATTTGATAAAATTTATTCGCATCAATTTCTTGAATAATAGTATCCATTCCACAAACTTTGTGCACAGCACTCAAATTCGTTCAATAACATTGGAAGTGGGCTGTTAAATACAGTGGGAGTATGCAGAACCATGACGTTGTTTTCATTTATTCCCACCGAGAATTTTTTTTGAAAACTGGCAGGTTAATTGTTTAAATTAGTATGTTGTGTGAATCAATGAGTCTTGTAGGAATCGGGCCGATTACCAACATAGAGTATACGTTGGCACTAGTGTAATGATTAGTCCGGAATTTAAGCATAATTGCTACAAATTCTTTATTATTAGAATATTATTCTAAGAATAATATGCTATATCATTAACAACATTTAACAAAACTATCGATAATATTGCATACCTTGACTGCCAGTAGCTGCAAATTTATAACCTTATCAGGGTGCAGTTAATTACTATTATTTCTTAAGTGGATGTACTAAACACATAAACTCAATTATTTACAAAATTTCGAAAGCTAGAAACCAGAATAAGTTATTTTTTCGCTTAATGCGTCAAAACCATCACACAGTTTTACATCTTCAACAGAGAACTTTCAAGAATATACTGTTTGAATATTAAAGAACAATTTACCTAGCTTCTACAATCATAATAGCATCAATTATCCTCGCGACCAAATTATCAACCGTATTGATGCTAAACGCACGATCAATAACAAACAACGGCTTACCTCCCATCTGCCCAGACTGCAGCGCATTTGTATCCAATATCAACCCCTTATTCTCCTTCCTTCCTGTATACGTCCTTGCCTCCGAATAGAATTTACTTGCAAACTCCTTTAATCTGATTATGGCCTCATCAGAATCCCCATTCACCTTGGACACCAGAGCCAGAAACATGCATAGCCCGAGTGATGTTACAACCAACAGAAAGAGAGCAGTGAAGTAGATGTATGGATCCAGATGTGAGTACATTTTGATTACAATGAAACTGAGGATAACGCAGACCCAGAATGCGGCAGTTATGGCAACGCAGAAAAGACCTTCCAGTGCCGTTCTATCCTTCTGATACAAGACGACCACCGTCTGATAGTATCGGGCGCAGTAGCGAATCATTTGAGGACTTGGTGTAGCCGTCCGGATAGAGCGCAAGCCTTTTAGCGTCACGTCGAGTGGAACGAGCAGAATGAGCACGCCCATTATTAAGGTACGGTCACATTCGAACACAGCGAGTACCGGAACAGCCCGAAATATTAGAATGAGCAGATAGGCTGGCATGGCAACATTTTTCAATTCGGGATCCTCAAGTATATCACCAAATATGTAGAAGTAGGGATCAAAGCGGAAATACAGGCACGAGAATAGAATGACGAAAGGTGCGGTTGGGACAGTCAGTGAAATTATTATGAAAGCTGTGTTTACTAGATTTCCATTTTCGACCGTTCCGGGATACACTGGAAAAGAGTTGTGTTCAAAAAATAATTTATAAAGACAATTACGATTTTTAGTACACTTGACTGGAACATTTGTTACCTTGCGCAAGATCCGATTGTAATTCGTTGAGAATGTTTATACTCCGAATAGGACCCGGGAACTTGTACGTAGCTACAGCGAAGGAGATCATCATACTTGCCATACATATTGCTGTGATGTGAAGGGATGCAAACCCAGCATTATACTTTTCCCTTGGTTTCACAAGCTGATGGGTTAGGAGGACGTATCCACAGCCTAGGCAAGCTAGACAGGCAAGGAATATTGAAATGCAAAATTGTGCCAGAATTCGTCGTGATTTGGTGATTTTGAGTAGGTTGTAGTCCTTGTCCCAGTAGAGCGGAAATTTGTACATAAGGGGATTCCCTTTCTCTATTATTTGGAAAGCCCATTTTTGCATGGGGGAGAGCATTTTGGATTTTGGGATTATTTTTGCTCAATGGAGGAATACAAATAGTGGTCTAGTAATGACAAGTTATCAATTACACGACAACGTCCCCAAAGGGACGATGCCCAAAATTCCTTTGATAACAACGGATGTAATTTGTGAGGAACGTAATTGATGAAATAAATATATGGATGGAATTTCACATGAAACTTTGAGTTATTGAATTTTAGACAAATAAAGCAAGACTGCTTTATCATAAGACTAGACTTCACCGTCTCTCTTCCAGCAAATGGAATTTATTTGTACATTAACAATAGCGTCCCCCTAGCCACAAATAGATTTGAAATTGTGCGATGAATCATAAATGTGACACACGTGTAATAAAAATAGGCGCATAATATATGCCAACCTTATTTAAATTTAAAAAAAAGTTAAATAATTTTGGAAAGAAATTCTGCATGTTGACTATGTCGTGCACTTAGTATGAAAGCGTAGCCTGTCGAGAAGAAAATTCGAAATTATTCTTCGGATCGATAACTTCTAGAGGTATCCTTTTCGTACAAAGAATAGGGATAGAACAAGGAAATCAGTCTCGTCTCAAAGTAACATTTACAACATGAGCAAGCGTCCTGTACGTATACATTAAGAAGACAGCTATATCGACTTGTCGCACTCGACATGAAAAGTTCCGGAAATTCACTAAAAACATTTTAGGCCAGCTATCTTGAGTAAATGATAAGTAGCTGCATGTCACACATGTACCGTATGCGACTCGTAATTGCACTATGTATTTGCTGGATCTCAAAATTTAGTAATATTATTTATAGAAGCAAATTTAAAAAAGTATTTTAGAGTTATTATTGGACGAAAAATAAGTTTGTAGTGGTAAGAACCGAGACCGGGGAGTAATACGACGACAAAGATTGTTTCTAAATACAATTTCCGTCCAATTGTGTAATATTTAGGAAAGCGAAATTGAAACACATGCTCTTTATTACATAAATTGGTTCTACGATGGACCATTTATTCACAAGCAACAATATTTAAATATGGATACGTTTACAATCTGCATGTAATTTGTTTCTACTTTAAAGTATTTATCTTATTAACTACCGGAAGCATGAAATGCTTGAAAGGTAGTTATAGCGATTGATCTGTTTGTCTGTCTGTCTGTCTGTCCGTCCATCCGTCTGTCTGTCTGTCTGTCTGTCTGTCTGTCTGTCTGTCCGTAAACACTCTAACTTCCCTCCACGTTGACCGATTTGACTCAAATTTGGCATAGAGGTACCTTGGCCCATGGCCACGTTCACTATTGATTTTCAGCCATCTATCTCATCATTGACCGGAAGGAGGGGGTCGACGTCTTTGGGGTGGTGGGGGTGACAAAATTGTCAAAAAATTTTATTGCATGAAGGGATAGAGGGGTGCAAGACGAACATTTTTTGTCAACGCACCATGGGTCAAATCGGTGACCTGGCGGTGGGAGGGGCCCCGAATGTATAGGGGTAAAAAATGTGATTGCATAAATCAGTGGATATGGTCAATTTGGATTTATTTGACGTAGCATAATGGTCAAATAAGTATAAAATTAGTTAGTTTGGCATGCACGATTCTTCCGGTAGTTATATATTAAAGGTTACACCTTACTAGTTTATTTATCGGGTTAACTGGAAAGGTTTCTAAAGATTATTGAGAAATTTTTTCGAATATTCAATCGCACAAGGGCAAGGATCCAAATCGGCGTGGCATAATGTGCTTGCCGCTGTCTCCAATTAATTTTGTACAGCAGATGCCACCAAAACCGCATCCACTACCATTATCAACTTCTTTATATCCAACCGGGCATCTGAATTTCCAGCCATTGCAGCATTGAGCACCTTCAATCTTACATTGGTCTTGTGCATCAGCGTAGTCTGTCAAAGATTTAAATAATTTCAATTTAGTTTGGAAACTATAATTATATGTATACCAACTTATACTAGTTTGCCATTGTATTTATATTATGTGAGAGTTACCATTTCCAATGATGCAGAGAAACAAAATGACAAGGGAATATCGGGATATGATTTTACTTCCAAAAATCATCTTTGGAAAATTTGCGTCAATGTAGTACAAAAACTTTATTCAAATGTACTAAAATTCCTAAAATAAACTTTTTTTGATTTAGAGCGTATTGTCGACTGAGATTACGTGGTAACTGATGAAGATTGGAGTCTTTCAACGACGTTTATATATCCTAAAAAATTTCCGTGCGAAAATTATCGTATTAACTATAGCTACTTTTCATGGTGAAAAATTACATAATAATTGTAAATATAAATTCAGTAAAATAAGTTCATTGCAAGGAACGAATTGTTGAAAACGCATTCTTTACGTATCCGATTTGATAGCAATTTTATTATCATAGTCCTCCCTATACGCATATTTTGTACCTGGTACGTTTGAAAGATAGAATCATAACAGAATAATTCAGGTGAACATATTTTTAATGTAATGTTGTCGACCTCCACGAACAAGGAAAACGATTAGTGGATTTTCCTCGTAAAGATGACTCAGTGATAACATGTTGATTGGAATGTATTTGAACTACATGAATAATGTAGTAGATAACATGCCACCAAATAGGAACGGTTAGCTGCTTTGACCGCTCGAAGAGGAAAATGGCATTTCGACATTTAAATCAGTTATTTTTCTACCGACTTTGAATTGGAATCTATTTGTCTTCCGAGTTCGTTTCGCAGAAAGTGTCGATGAGCTATGGCGACGATGGAGGACTTTTCCACGTAAATGCTTGGTCGTTACCTAGTACGTAACAAGTTACAAGCTATATACATTAAAATCATTTTAATCAAATTCATTAGAAAATTTCAGTAAATCGTGTCATCATTGTTGCCAAATAAGTCTGTAGCGTGACTATTATTGCGCTCCCGATTCATGGGTCTTTTCAAAGCTTGACAATTCATTCCCGCATTAACATAATGCCACATTTTTGCTGTGACGCAGTCTTTCGTTCGCATCATATGTTAACTATTTCGACACTGAAATTCAACTAAACCTGCATAAAATATGCACTATGTATATTTAATACCATGACTCATAGTTCGTCAGATATTCTTCGTGTCAAGACAATATTCAAACCGACAGATGTATTAAAATTAAGGAGTCTAAATAGTGACTTCATTGTCCCCATCTCCAATTTTTAGAATATTCAAGTTTGCTCTTCCCACCCTCGCCAAAGGTAGGGAAAAGTATAAATATGAAGTTCAGTAGAAGCAACATTAACCGCGCCGTACATGTATACGTAGGCAATCGGTGAATCATGAAATGAGTTTGCATTGTTGAGATAATAAACACATATTTAAATCAGCTCATCAATTACATGCTGTCGCCACAAATCTCACCTTCCATTTCTCTTTATACAATTCTGCAATGTCAACCATTGAGTGGATTATAGTACATTTTGCAAATTACGGTAGACTCATTTCTATTCTCGAATTTCCCATATTGCATTTGACGTCAATGTTGGCCAAGTGATACATTTGCTACTAATGCAAACTGGAGTCATTTACTTGAGCTTTTAGGAGTTTAGACATTCAAAGGATATATAGCAGTAAACAATAACTATGGACGAGTCCAAAATAATTTACTGGTTACAATTGAACATTAGCTTTAAGTGTGAACAGTACACTAAATCTGCAACTGTGCGAGAGGTTAATTTCACTGAGCAAATATGTGTGTTGCAAGTAATGGGAAAGTTGAATTTCATCATTATGATGGTACAATTATGTACATTTAATTGGCCGTATTGTTTATTAATTACGCACACGCTGACGCCAATGTTAATTTTACGATTCTTTCCGTCGTACAGATATATCTAGAACTGTTCCAAATGTAAAAATCCGAGAATGTGATGTGTTAGCGGTCTTCAGCCAAAAAATGTTGCTCATTATTAATGTGTGCAATGTGCACCTTCATGTCAAATCAAGTTACGAAAATAGAAACAAATTATGAGCATAGTGCAGCTTTTCTGATAACATGAATTTTGTTGAATAAACATTTCAGTTCCTTGGAACCGGTGGAACCGCTGTGTTTGTACTCCAAGCTCAGTCCCGGGAATCTGCATAAGCGCAATGGCTGATACGGAAAAGGTAGCAAGTTTCCTAAAGAATACATGTATCGTGTTGTAAGATAACTTGTATGAATTTGGGCTCCATCATTACTAGATATGTTACTGTGACTCATAAACAACATTCATCCTTGTCACTTCACTTACTAACCTAGATATAATAGTTTAGAATGGAGAGTAGTTAATATACACAAGTTTTGGAATGACTTAAGCCTGTAAATAATATTTAAAACTAAAATTATAAGGTATTCATTATGTTTCTTTGTTACAGAGATACAATCAAATATTAAGAATTGACTTAATAACTAGACTAACTGCAATAATAAGTAGATATGTTGTATGAATAAGTAAGCATAAGTTGATTCTTGTTGTCGTCTTATTTAGCAGCACATGGTGTTAACATTTTGCATGTAATGTAAAATGATTTCACACGAAAATATTTTTCCAAAACCGTGTAGTTATATGTATTGTCGGAAGGTCATATCTTAGCATGGCGGAAAACAATCCTTTTACAAATGACAGGGAAGGTCTTGAAAGGCGAAACTCTAGCGCCTTGCTTTGACCTCTGACCCTTCATATACTGTCGCAACGGATTTGCAAAAGTTCTCACGGCAGATCCGCTCTACGATAGTGGTGCAGCAATCTAAGAAACACTTTTCGATTTTTAAATCTTGTTTAAATTACTCGAAAACAATAATCTGCATTGTCCGAACTTATAGCTGGGCGTTACAGTACTGACACCAGCGAATAAATATATTTGAAGGATATATTTCGGAGCTCTGACGCTTGTGTCACAGATGCTTTCATAGTTATCATCAATTTTGATGATACAATTTCTATACTAGTACTGACTGGGAATACCACGACATCCGAACATCCGAACTTGCAAATATTACCCTTAACATATTTTTATTAGTCGGTTTTTGTACTGCATCACCAAGCTGTAAGTTCGGACAATCCCGATCAATTTTTTTAGCAAATTCCACAGAAATTAAGAGGCGAAGAGAAATCCTACTTCGATTTTTCATACTGATTGCAGTACAAGAAAGTTCGGGCCATCTAATCTATAGTGCATTTTTCTATAGAGCAGATCTGCCGTAACCACTTTTTCAGACATTTTGACTCGTTGCGTCTGTAAATGATGCCTCAAAAATTAAAGCAAGTGGCCAATGAGTTTCCACATCCATTTACTTACTCCGAATGTGAAAGACGAAAAATTTCCATCATGGTCAGACATGACATTCCGAGAATGCACATACCTACTCTAAATTTAACGTAACAGTGTAGATTGTAGCAACTTAAACCTTCATAACATATGTGCCGCATGTAGCAGTAAAAATAGCTATAGACGAGTATAAAATAATTTACTGGTTACATCTGAGCATTATGTTTAAATTTAAAAGGTACACCTATCCTTCTTCTGTGCAAGAGGTAATAAGTGTGTTGTTAGTAATCGACAAGTTGATTATTTAACAACATGATGGTACATTTATGTGCGTTTAATTGTCCGCATTGTTTAATAGTTACGCAAACGTTGACGTCAATTGCAATTTTACGACTCATTCCGTCTGTACAGATACGTACGAACATTCTCGTAACCCATTTCCTAGTCTCGGAGCGTTCGTGCTGCACCCAGTAAGGAGTAGATATTTACTTTTTCAACACTACACTTATTTTCAAAGTTGGTAAAGGGGGAAAATGAAGGTCTTCTTCCAATCAATTCTTTTAGGCTTCCTGGTTGCCTTGTGCATTTTTGGGGTAAGACGGTTTGTCAAAGGTTTTTTGGATAAAATAAATAGTTGTGGTAATGGCAATAACAATGGTCACTGTACATTTTTTCCGGGCAACTGCTGCTGAGACGCGCAAAAAGACAGAAGCTCAAAAAGCGAATAAAAATATTCTTGTTAACCGTTGAAAAAAGAATTCAATGAGGCTGGATGGACAAGTGGCGGTGATCAATTAAATATAATAGTGCGGTTTATCATTTTCAAAACCTTTCAAAAATTCATTTCGTTTAAATAAAACCGTCCAGATGTTCTACTAAACACAATAAACACACAATAACAGAATATTACCCGATGCATTTGTTCGTTACCACTGAAAATGGTTTAACGCATGAGATATTGCAATTGACTCCAACGTTTGCCGGAATAAGTTGTTTCAGAAGAGATAACATGGAAGTATATAACAAGCATAGCAAATTTCAGGACGAAAATTTACGTTCAATTAATTACTCATTGGACAGGGTGTTTCCAAAATAGACTAGGCCACGACAACTTTTCGTTGAATGTTTGCTAGGGGTTAGTATAAAAATATACACGGTCACAAACACCTATTCCCAAAATTTCAGCCATGTAACTTGAAATGTTAGAAAATATGAACTCTTTTGTATTTTTCAAACATGTAATCACAAAAAGTTTGAAAGTTATGGAGGTACAGTTTTCGGAATATACATATGACATTTTGAATGGAATTAGTTAACTAAAATGGAAAATGGCGATTTTCCTAGTTTCTCATCCTGTCATGTTCAAAAAAGTTGTCACCAAACATATGTGATTTTAATTATTATTCTGCCAATTTCGCATTTCCATTTCTAATTTGTACCTCAAAATAAATTAGCTAATATATTATACGGGTATTGCGGTCGTGGATTACCTTCTCGGCTTCGGAGTGCGGGAATGGCACAATTATATTTCTTTCAGTCGAGTGCGAGAGATTTCTTTTGTTTACTGTTTTATTGGGGGAGGATCATGAAAAAGTAACTCTTGTAAGGTTTCAGACATCTGCATCGCTTGACGTGGACTGTAGGGCTTGAAACGTGAATTTTCCTCGCCTCGGTTAATTTCTAGTATCATCAGATTGCTCTCTAATAATGTCTGTACGCAGCAAAAACGTATCCATCTGAAATAGAAGATTCTCTTTCCAACGTATCAATCCGATTGGAAATCGGTTGCAAGATGCCGGAGAAATCGATGAAAATCTGGGTTGATCTTGTTATATTTTTCTAATAAAATGCGACTGAAAGGTACAGAAATAGTCAAAAAATATAACAAGGTCAACCCACAGTTTCATCGATTTCTCTAGCATCTTACAACCGATTTCCAATCGGTTTGATACGTTGGAACGAGAATCTTCTATTGCAGATGGATATGTTTTTGCTGCGTACAGACATTATTAGAGAGCAATCTGATGATACTAGAAATTAACCGAGCCGAGGAAAATTCACGTTTCAGACCCTACAGTGAACGTCAAGCGGTACAGATGGCTGAAACATTGCATGGTTAACTTTTCATGATCCTTCACCAATATAACAGCAAACAAAATAAATCTGTCGTTGTAGATTTTCTTGCCATCATTTCCAAAAATATTTGCTCTGTCAGTCGATACTCATACCACAAAACTGTGGTCGCCAACCACAATATTGTGGTAGGCTAGAGACCCCAAAATTGTGGTGGGGGGACCACAAAACTGTGGTGGTATGAGTATAGACTGTCTGTATGTATTTTAGTGGAAAATATTTTTCCGATTATTTTAGGTATCACTCTAACATTTAGCAATGTAAACCTGCAAAACATATAGGTTGTATGTATATAGCAGTAAACAATTGTACTATACACGAGTCTAAAATAATTAATGGTTACAATTGTACATTATCTTTACAAGTGTGAATTGTATACCTATGTTGCAACTGTGCGTGAGGATGATTTCACAGAGTTAATATGCATGTTGTAAGTATTCGGAAAGTTGATCTTTTATCAACATGATGGCCCATTATGTACATTTAATAGGTCCCATTGTTTAATAGTTACGCAAACGTTGACGTCAATTGCACTTTTACGATGCATTCCATCTCTAAAGACAAATACGAATCGCGTCACAACTCATTTCCCTTGCTTCGGAGCGTTCGTGTTGCACACAGTAAGCAGTTGCTATTATCATTTTCAACATAATACTTATTTTCAAAGTTTTAAAAGGGGGAAAATGAAGGTCCTCTGCCAATCAATCCTTTTTGCCTTTCTGGTGGCCTTGTGTGTCCTTGGGTAAGACGGTTTGTCAAAGGTTATTTGTATAAATTTAATCCTTGTGACGATAACATTGGCCGCTGCACATTTTTTGCAGGCCACTGCTGCTGAGAGGCGCAAAAAGACACAATCAGAAAAAGCGGATAAAAATATTCTTGGCGACCGTTGAACAGAGTCCAATGAAGCAGGTCGGACAAGTGGTGCTGATCAATTAAATGTAAAGAGCGGTTAATGATTTTCAAAACATTTCAAAAATTGATTTCGTTTAAATAAAACCGTTCAGATGTTGTACTAAACACAATAATCACAGAATAGTGTCACATGCTTTTGTACATTTCCACCGGAAAGGGTTGAACAAATGGAGAATTGCAATTGACTAAAACGTTTGCTGTAATATTTTCTTTCGGTAGAGATAATTTGATAGCATATGCATAGCAATGAGTATACTAATATTAAGAATCACTGGCCATGAAAAAATCATTTACTTAATTCACGTAAACATTACATTTCAATTTATTAATTATTGATGTTATTCATTGATTGATGTAGAAAAGAAGTGGGAATGATGACCAACTTAGTATTTATAAAATTAGTATTCATTTTTAGGGATGTACAATTTGTCAAGTTTCTTGTTGTCGTTGATAACTATTAGGATTAAGCGCCTCAACATTTATGAATTTCAATGGTACTTACCATTTTGAAAATACAAAAAATACATAGATGTAGAGAGGCCTTTCGGATGGTGCTAATCATAAACAAACACTAGATATTTTCACAAAAATGGACTTTAGAGAAAGTCCCTGCTGCACCTTATAACGAACAAAAATATTTAAAAAAGCAAAAAAACAGTAATAATTCTGTACAAATTAATTATAGAAAACAGAATATCATTGAGCGTAGGATAAAAATCTTAGAAATGCTAACGCACTGAGATTTCACAGGAGGATAATCAGAAGGAATATTTAAAGCATTTGTCATTAATTAAATTACACTTTATGCATAACTTATTCCATCTGCACATGGCAATCTTAGGTATGAAGTTGCAACATGATCAATCGACCATGTCTATTAGTTAATAAATTGGGCAAACAGGCTGCAATGGAAGCAATGAAAGGGAATAAGTTTGAGTTCATGAGAGTTCACTTGTAGGCAATGCCATTTTATATGAATGTAACAAGGATGTACAACGTATTTAATTTAATTTGTATCATGTTATGATAACTAAAAATGAAATTACTGGAGAAATGAACTTAGAAACAAATGCTATCCTGATACACACTGAGTTCATGATACATTAGGCACCAACGGCACTAGCATGTAATTTCTTTAAAATAACTGCAAGTTTTTAGAATGAACGCATATTGTTCTCGGTGATCCAGGTGATAGCATTTTTCCAAAATGCTTTAGAAACAATATCTGCATTTTAAGTTGAGCATGTATTCATTTCATTCACTCATAATTTATGAGTCATAAATAACTTCCAGCTGCATTGCTTGTATTAAAAGGATAAAGACATGAAAGGATATGGTAGAGGGAAAGGATTTAAAATTGTTGTAGTAGTAAACCTTGATAAAAGGAAAATTGGAGCTACTAAGCGCATAATATGTATTACATATTAAAGGACAAATGATTAGAAATGTGTTTTAATTAAGTTACTTCATAAGATATATATGTCATGTGCGTACATATCTGCAGCGTGCAAAATCTTAAAAGTCACGCATATTTATATAGATCACGTCACAAGATAATTAGTTACATAGGATCATTTTCTTTGTCAAACTGTCTATACATTAATGATTCATTGATGCATAAATTAACTATGTATTACATTAACTAACGTAGCATCAAATATGTCAATGTATTTGTTATATATTAGTTAATGCATCACTCTAGCTTTTAGCAATTTAAACCTTCAAAATAAATACATATGTTGCACATGGCTGTCACCAATTACTATAGACCAGTCTAAAATTATTTAATGGTTACAATTGCACATTATCTTTAAGTGTGAATAGTATTACTATGCTGCATGAGTGAGAGGTTGATTTCACATATCAAATATGCGTGTTGTCAGTAATCGGCAAGTTGATCTTTTATCACTATGATGGTAGAATGATGTACATTTAATAGGTCGTATTGTTTAGTAGTTACGCAAACGTTGACGTGAATTGCAATATAACGATTCATTCCGTCCGTACAGACACGTTCTAATAGTATCGCAGCTCATTTCGGAGCGCTCGTGTTGCACAGAGTAAGCAGTAGCTATTTGCTTTTTCAACGTTACATTTATTTTCAAATTTTGTAAAGGTGAAAATGAAGGTCCTCTTCCGATCAATCCTTTTTGCCTTTGTGGTAGCCTTGTGTGTCCTTGGGGTAAGACGCTTTGTCAAAGGGTATTTTTATATATTAAATCATTGTGACAATAACATTGGTCACTATACATTTTTTTCTAGGCAACTGCTGCTGAGAGGCGCAAAAAGACAGAAACTCAAAAAGCGAATAAAAATCTTGCTGGTGATCGCTGAACAAAGTGTCCAATGGGGCTGGTCGGACAAGTGGCGATGATCAATTAAGTATAATAGAGCGGCTGATCATTTTAAAAACATTTCAAAAATTGATTTTTAAATAAAACCGTCCAGATGTTGAACTAAATACCATAATAACAGAATAATGCCAAATACTTTTGTACATTTCCACTGGAAAGGGTTGAACAAATGGAGTATTGCAATTGACCACAACGTTTGCTGAAATAATTAGTTTGTCAGCGGAGATAATTTGATAGCACAGAATAAGTTGGCACGATCCAGGAACACATGACATTTCGCAATTCACGTCCCATTCATTAGTTTTTGATATTATTCATGTTCAGTATCAAATAGATAGACGGCTTAATATGCAATCATATTTATGAACTAATTCCTTAACTTAACTACAATGTCAAAATTATGGCCAACTTAAGTGTTTAAGAAATTATTATTCATTTTTAAGCATGTAAAGTTTTTTACGTTTCCTGCTGTTGTTGTAACTATCTGATTAAGCACCTCTAACATTTTTGAATTTCATAGTTAGCATTTTGAAAATATGTATGTCTGTGTCTTAATGAAATCAATAAATTGCCAAAACCTGACACTTTTGGCCTGACATTTTTTGGAATGATGTTGACCTGAAGGTTCTCATTCCCACAAATTAATCTCTTTGCTGAAATGACACTTTTGAAACATATTGAATTCACATGCGGTCGCTACTTTACTTGAAACGTGCTACTACAATGAGTATTTTGGATTCTCTACAATTTCAGTGTACCAATTTTAAATGTCGACTAATGTTGGAAGTTAAAACACCCGAAATTGATTATTGGGGTGCTGAAATACCAGGTCGCGAAAAAATTATATCCCTCGCATTTTGATTTCAATTCAAATGATATTTAATGCTACATTGATCATAACATCAAACGTCTTCTATTGAATTTTATATGAACTCATTGGAATTACAAGTACAACCGTCCATTAAAATGACACACCCGCTAGTTGTGGTTACCATGATACCAGCAAGCGTTCACAGAAGGCCTTGAAATTTTTCAGCACTGACATTTAACATTGAACTAACGTATTCCTCTCCTTGCTTACATTCAATAAACGTTGTACCAAAGTGCTGAAAAACAGGATTCAATTTTCACTTATCCACGTATGCACTACACCACACTTGTCCTAATTAGTAATTCATACCCAAGTCGACAGCAGCAACGCCGAATGATTCGACTCGAATCCTTAATAAAATGGGTGTGTCGCATTTGTGTTACCTGCAATCAAATTCGCGTCAAACAAAACAATCGAGCTGCAAATAGAAAAAGAGAAACGGTAGTTAGGTGTTGTCCAGTCTTTGGTCAGTTGAACAGCAAAATTATCAATTCCATCGACCCTAAATATCTTTAGAAGTCCTACAATGTTGATTGCTCAGAATTTAATGGCCCGCGTGTTAAGGGTATTCAAAATATACTGTAAAATAACCACCGTCTGCCATGAGGCTTCTCACATCAACCCAAAATTGATCCAAGTTTCCAAAAGAATGAAAAGGTCATTTAACATCAGAACGGTCCTGTCCACCATATTTATATTCATTACGTGGCTGTATTTTTTATTATATTATGAGCACTTATCCCCGACCCAAATTTCACAAACCAAATTTTATCAGGTCTGCCTCACTCTTCACATTTCCATATTGTACGAACTGAAAAGAAAACGAGGTGACATTGCGAAACTCTTTGAGAATCTTGTCAAGTTTGAGGAACGACACAATCGTAAGCGCAACATAAAAAACGGATTCTTTGCATTTAAAATTTTTTGATAAATTATATTAAATTGCGATAATTTTTTTGACGGCAGGAGAAAACATAATCCCATGCAACACAAAAATAGGAACCCGCTCACGCATACAATTTTACCTGACGATTTCGGCCCTTTCCCCACCTACTTGTGTGCTTACCTCTTGGCACGACTTCTTGAAGACCCCATGTTTGCCCATCAATATTGGATTCCCCCTTTATGATCAATGTTTCTCAAACAAAGGAAATTTCGAGTTTCCAAATGATGCAACCTACTTGATTCATATCGCCTGCTCGACAGTGACGTCATGGTTCCTTGTAATATTCACGTATGCCAACTGCGTTCTGGAATACATGGTCTACTCGGCACTACATTGCTACTGTCTGGTAAATTACATTGATCTGCTTAGGCAAAAACTGCAAAATTTTGCTCACAGAGACATGACATAGGTATTTCATAAGCACATGGCATGAAATTCAAATCATAGTAACCATATTCAATGATATACACCAGGGCATGCTTGTTATGGTAAACAACATGCTGTGCTCATTTGTATTCATAAACAGTTTCTACATTCTCGTTCAGCATTACAAAATACTTGCACTTTCGGACAGGTTAATGTTCGCCTTGCTAATTGTGAACACATCCATACTCACTTTTGAGCTTGAAGGAAGTTTCAAGGGAAATGTATATGAAGAGTCAAAAGGCTTTATTCGAGGCGTCAACTCCAATTCGAAGATGATGGCAAGTCGAGTCAATAGACGCTACGCGAAATCCTTGCAGGCATTAAAAATCAGCATTGGATCCGGGAACTATTTCGATTCTTTAATTTCTCTTCACGCATTTGACTTCAACGTTGGCCAAGTGGTGAATTTACTACTGCTGTAAATCTGAATCACTTATTCATAATGTTTCCAGACTGTTATTAAAAATGCAGCTAAATAATTCAGAGGAAGACCGACCATGACGTGTAGGTGAAAATGTAATTAAATGGTTTAAACGGTTTAAATGGTTTAACGTTTAAATTATGGTTACCAATTTAACAACAATAATAGGCAAATCGTAATGTTCTTGATCATGGAATACACAAATATCTCTTGCCTCTGATTCACCAACATAAGTATAAAATTGGAATGACCATATCACATAATAATTCTCAGCCTTCCGAGCCTGTATTCAACCATTACCGAAGCAATGACATTGATTGAGACGTTGACAGGGCAGTTATTTAAGTCAGCTAAAACATAATATAGAAGCATTTTAATGCGAATAAACAAAATGTACTTTGTCAATGTCACTTCTAGATCATCCAGTGTTTGGTTTAAACCGTCCCCATGTTACACCACAAACAAGACGAGAGTCAGTGCAAACTTTGTTACTGAAAGAGACAGAAATTCCATCATCATCTCAAGGCAAGTAGTAGCAACAAGGTGCAAGACTAGCACTGCAAGTCTTGTCATGTATCATTGCTTTTTACCATTATGTATACCTGCCCAATGACTGTGAATACATTAAATTTGTAAATATTAACATATATATATTCATATTGAGCGACTTGTAATGATAACGGCTATCCGCTAGCTAAGTACTAGTGACTATCTAACATAATTAAGTCCTAGTTATAACACAATTAACTAATTTTTCTATAATGTACAATAAAATATTTATATGTAAAAGTTGGTCAATTTAATATGAATAATTTTTACAATCACGGATATGCCCAGAACAAGGGGATGTGCCTATTAAGCTGAAATGTAAAGATATTACTGTACCCTAATTAGGTATGTCTATACTTTGTTATAAAGTACCATAACCCAAATACAAAGTGAACCGTACTCATCCTGAAAAAAACATTCTGGACATTCATATTCATTCAATATTCAAAACAATTCCAAACACCCAAACAAGAAAGCAGTCAAAAGCTACAGACTAGTTCAGATCCACCGGTACATCATCCTCCCGAGAAAAGTTAATAGATCGTTTCCTACCACTAGCTTTTCGCATAGCAGTTCGCTTCACATAGCAATCCAGCGCCGTTGAAGGTGTGTAATATTTTAAACTTATTTTTAAGTATGGGTCACTATCGACCATCCAAAGAAAATTGGTACTAGGTGGATGTTGTCCAGTCCATTTTTTGAATATTTGCTTTCACTCACGGATATTCCCGCTACAAGCGAGTGTGCGTCTTAAGTTGAAAATAATATATTTAGTAAAGTACCAATCACGAAAAGCCTACGGCGACAAAAAGTTAGGCAGCATACCTGGATTCATTACGTTAATGAAATATTGCGCACACAAGCATTTTTATAAAATGCCATTCTCGAAACGCTAAGTAAACTGTACGCGTCCTGAAAAAACATTCTGGAATTCCTATGGAAATACACAACGCAATTCCAAACACCCATACAAGAAAGCAGCCAAATACTGCAGACAAGCTGAGAGCCACCGGTCCATCATCCTCCCGGGAAAAGTTAATAGATCCTTTTCCACCGCTTGCCTTTCGCATATGAGTTCTAAATACGAACCAATCCAGCGCAATGATTTGTTTCGCCAATCCGGTCGTGCGTGCATGCGACATGACGCGGTTAAAGCGCTCTCGAAATATCTCCCTCTTTCTTGTAAAACACGTCGACTCAAAGAAAAATATTGAGTCGCGAGCAAGTCGAAACGGATTATCGTTTTGATTTCCAAACATTTTGACATAGAAATCGAACGTCATGTCATAGTGAAATCCGGCGTAATCCTCCCTTAATATCCGTTTGAGTTCGTCCACATTAGTCTCATCCCGTTCCAATTTTCTAGTTATTTTCCGCATTGTTGGATTATCGGCCTGTGTGAATAGCTGCTCACCCAATCCAACGAAAAATTCCTTTGAGGAGCCCCACTTGTAATTTGAAGAAGCCAACTCGGCTATCGTTCTGGGTGGGCTGTTGTACCCAGGCGACACAACCAGAGCCTGAAGTCCACACAGGTACGCATTGCTTATTATAAATCCGTAAAAGAGCCACGATACATACATAACCTTGGCAGCAAGTGAGGTCGCTTCACCAAGATCTTGGCCAATCAAGTATGCATAGAGATTATAAAAATGGTTGAATAGAACAGTGAGAATGTTATTTCTTGGTGGGACAAAAGTGTTTTCCAGGATGAACATGACGGTAGTAGCAGCAGCCAGAAATGTCAAGACTAGCCACCACATGTTGACACTGAGAGCAGTATAGATAACACTCCATTCGTACACCTGTTTTGGTTTCGCGGTTGCAAATGAGACTGCAACAAAAAAGATGCCAGTGGTGAAATGGCCCATTGGAAACCGTATGACGTCGGCTGCAACCACTAACGCATAATCCGCCTTGTCGTAGATTACATCACCCATGCAACCTACAAAAACGATTAGTCGTTAAAACATAAGTATGTGTTCCAACAATTATTGTTCATTTGCAACAGTTTGGAATTTGTAATCTACCTGTCCACGTTCCGTTGTCTAGTCGCCATCCGGTAACTCCAGCAGAAACGTTTCCAAAAGCGGAGCACGGCCGCAGTGTGTAGCTCATATTGTGTTTTGTAGCAACGGCATTAAGCAAGACAGCATGTATGCCCCTCTTGGTTCTGTATCCAACGCCAGCAACATTTTCCATTTGAAACACGGCGTAATAGTTAAGTGGAGCCACGACACGGATCGGTGAGTTGTGAAAGTTGAGCGTGAAATCCGAAAATGTTTCCTCAAGTGGCACGTCTGGGCTAAGTGGGAGCTTCTTCAGCTTTTCACGATCAGGACAACGAGGACAGTATGAATTGACAGAAGTTAGCTGTAATGAGATTTCCGTGAGCACCAGCAAATATCTCAGCTGGCTACTCAGCAAAGAGTCAAGTATGCTGTTAGTCACGACACCAGAGAAACTGACAAAGAAGTAATGGTCCTCGTCCCGTCTCGTCAACTCATTATCTCTGGATGTGAGCAAATTTGTAAATTGCTGGAAATACCAATCGCTCATTATATCCAACTGCACGGATATGACACATTTGTGGACAGATAGGAATTTTGAAACTGACTGTGTCGACTTATTTTGCCCATTCGTGGTAGGAATATGGATCAATTGCAAAGGCAAACGATTATAACGAAACAGGTTGAAAAAACTGTACACTTGGTCAGAGTGCTGCATACTGGAATTTATCGTTTTGTGAGTTACCATAACGATCGAACTATTCTGTAAATGGCTTGATATTACGCCATGGATATACTGGAAACTAGTGGAAGGAATATAGACGGCGTTAGCACTTGGTAGCAAGAAGATTGCCAAGAAAATGATGGCAATCATTTGTCCAAAGATCCTATCCTGAAGTGGAGGCATTTTAATATTTTGCTGTTGAACTGAACTTTTCTGTATACAAAGATTTGAGTTTTGGGACCTGGTCAACGAATTTTTCTTCGCAGTCTGCTTCCTAGAATCACACTATATAAAATTATGTTGTTAAAATGTTCAAACTAAAAAATAGAATTATTTGCGAATGATAATGCTTTGAGATTCTTGATGTGAAAATATCTCCTTTCAAACCAGAGCAGTAAATTGAAACATTCGGTGACAATTTCTCTTCTCAGTATAACCAATAGAAAGGAGTGGTAGTGGAAAGCAGAATCTATAAAACTTTCAAAGGTCCAAATGAACAAAAAGACTATAAATTAGGTGGCTCGTTATGCATATATAATGGACGGAAAGTGTAAAATATTCCACTGGATATTTTATACGTTTTCCAGAAAGTGCTCACTTTTTCTATTGCAAATTAAATAAAGTGGCTCACTTTGGAGAAAGGGTTTATTAACTGCCTCATAGAAATGTAGATTAAATCGCTACATAAACTATTCAATATAAAGAACATTCGAGCTGAAACAAAGCTATACATATTTCTATATATCTTACAGTTATTAAATATTGAAAAGTGAAACCATTTCTGAAGTATTACCTTGAGAATAATAGCGCTCTGCGGTTATCTATGCAAAAAGCCTTTTTACCATACTTTACGGCCATTTAGAGGATGACAATAATTTATATGCTGAAAAGTTTTTTCGCGTTTGGAATTTGATAATGCTTTAATAGAAACAATTATCTTTTTTCAATTGCTTGTAATTCTCCAAACTCTCCTATACTTGATTGGTGGAATGGTTGGCGGCGCAGATACTAGTACGCTTAACAGGTTAGTGATGCGTTCCCGAAAGAATGCAAAACAATTGTTTCTCTGGAAGTGGGGTAAATTGAAAGTCGATGAACATCTATCATTGGCAAGGACTAAGGAACGATGTGTGAGATTCACTCAACTTACTCTTGATATTGCTTACCCGCGTACGTAAATGTAACTGGGTTGAACTGTATTGCTCTCCTTCTTCGTTTGGAATGGCTGCTTGGAATAACATACTACCCCGGTATGCACAATCAGGTGTAGAAAAATTTGCATTTTCTGTTAGTTGTGGTGAAATGTCTGGTATTCTGTTGCTCGCACACATTACTCTCCTCCGGTTAAGTAAACGGCAACCATGAGTCCGATGTGGTGAATCGAAAGATGCAATAATTATTGTTGCCGATGAACCAAATACATTTATTTGAATAGTTTGGCTCAGTAATCAACAGAGCAGGTTTTTTTTAAAAATGTGCATGCTTTTGTGTGTTCTTGCCTGTCACGGTCACTAAATGGGATCATAAAACTTCATTACAATGGTATAAAGAAATTAAAGTTAGCTGCTCTATGGAGGCCATTTGGTCTTTTGATTGTTGACTCACAGCATCTTCAATCACATTTAACATTTATCATGCAATCGGAACCAATTACATTAAACGTAATGAGCAATATGACATCAATAAGATCTGCTTGCATTCATATCGGCATCATTTCCCAGACGATACACATCATCTCCTGGTGTCACGGACATGACAAAGTTTCGAGGCTAAAGATCCTAAAAGATCCAACGTGCCTCTGTCATTATTAAGCGTATTGGTTAGAATTCGTGAGAAATTTTGTACGCTTCGGTTTAATTAACAGAATTCAAAATTGTGAATTCCTCAAAATATAAAATGCATACAATTCATATATGATTATCAAGATGTCTTATAATCACTACGCCGAAAAGTCATTCACAGTAGAATTTCACCAAAATTTGTGTACATGGGTAACGTAATGCATAGATTACGAATCTATAATAAAAAGTGCGATATTCCCTATAGTGGACGGAGTTACAGGCGAAATACCCATGCATCATCCTCAAATTGTAAAAAATCATTTCATACTCGGAAAGAGAATAAAAAACGCAGCAAATATTGTGAAAGAACCATATACCAAAAGTGCTGTCCTTGGCCGTTTCGGCGGATCAAAGATAAGATCAGGCGGACCGAACCTAACCGTAATTAATCTTATATGTTCAAGACTCACATAACCTAACTTGGAAAGTTTGGGCAAAAACCTGAAATGGTTTAAAATAATTCGGTTTGATTTTCGAATCAATCAATCCATACAAAAAATCAGTGCGTCCTGACATGCTTAGCTGGATGAACACAACTGTGGATCCATGTGACAACTTTTACAAGTTTGCTACCCAAGGGTGGGATACAGAAAATGATCCACCTTCCTACAGGCGGCCTTACCCCTACGGATCTTTTCCGGAAGACACCCAACGTAATTGCTGAAATAAGACATCATATACAAATATGATTTATGTAAATAACTCTGCACAAGTTTCAGGCCGCATAAGCCATCATATTATTATTTTGCTTGAAGAAATTTTGGAAAGCTCCATATCCGCCAACGACACAAAGCCGATTCGTCTGGCCAAAAGGTTTTACAAGAGATGTATAGAGCACAAAAAATCTGAGCAAGAGGAGAGAGAGGAGCTAAATGTAATGTTACGTACTTTGGAAACTTATGGTGGATGACCAATGCTTTACCCACCTGGAGCCTGGAATGAGTCCTCATTTGACTGGATACTGTCCATAGCGGCACTAAAGCGACTGTTTGGTCACACTACAATTTACGCCGTTTCTCCATATTTGGTGGCAGGTCAGAGTAAAGCGTTTACCCAAAACGACAGTTTTGAGATATATCCCGCTGTATATGGTGGCTTATATGTCATAACGGGGGCACATAATGGTCCAGACGTAGTAAAAGTCATTGTAACTACCGCAAAAGGATTACTACTGGACAAAGGTGAAACGAGATTTAATGCAACTTATTTGATGACATCGGCGATGAACATTTTAAATTTTGAAAAGGGTCTAATGAATTATGCATTGACGGATTTCATTAGACACGCATCTTCCCGAAGGTTACCGGTATGTGAACTAACAAAAAAAGCTGTCCTTCAATAATCTTTTCTTTTCCGTTCTTTTATGCATTTTTCTAAAAACCACTTTTACTGTCCAGGTTGATTTCAACAAGCTAGTGAATGGCATATACGGCCACTCCCGCAGAAAAATTTCCAAACTCAAACTACATATCGAAGACAATTCCACCATGGAGCAAATCTCAAGCTATTTATATGGGGTAAGGCCAGAGACTTTGGCAAATTTTCTACATTTTCGCATGGCATATGAAATGAGGCGCGTAGCAAACGGATACAAACGTTCACACGTTACAAATGGACGGATCACGTCTGGATCTTTGGGACCTGTGAATATAACAATAGAACATTTTTGTACTCAAAAAATATCTGACAAGTTTGCTACATTCGTGAATCATGAACTTGTGAAGCGGCTGTATCCAACTGGATCCATTGTTGACACTATTGTTTCAGAGGTACTAACATTTACAAACGACATTCACTACAATATTATTTTTTTATAAATACTTATTTATTATTTGGAGCCGACCGTGTTTTCTGTTTCAGGTTCGCAAGATGTTTCAACATGTAAAAAGTGCACTGTCTTCTGAGCTGATGTCTTCTTCCAAGACGGCAAGTCTTGGGAATACGGACCTATCGGAAACGATAATGGGGATAGGCATTTGTATCGCTTTCCCCGAGTATCTTCACGACGCGTCCAGATTTCATAAGGGACATAAAACAGTATGGAAGCTTTAGTTTCTGTCCGTCAATTAAAACATTACATTCTAATTTGGGAACATGTGTGTAATGTACAAATGATTAGCTTAACATTTGCAACTTTATGCAGTTTGCGTTGGAGCAAAAGACATTCTTGGAACAAGCTATGTTCTACCATGAATGGTTAATGATTTTGGAACTGGAAAGGCCAACTCTGCATATTATATGGTAAATAGCCTTCAACTTAATAAATACGCTTCAAAATGGAACGGACAAAATTAACCAGTGTATTAATTACATTTTTTTGTATTTACCCGTGTATTAGTTTCAACGATTCCAGCACAAACACAAATGGCGCATATTCTTCGGAGAACCTCTTCTGTAAGCTTTTTTTAAACCTATGTCTAAAATAACACCAGCTGTTTACATTTATCTATTTTTGGTTTGAATATTCTATTGATAGACCGACTAGAAGAAATTTTGTCCTTATCGAATTTCAATGAAAATTGTTCCAGGTGATCACATTATTATTCCAAAATCATAAATATGTTCATCAAAGAATGTATAGGGATAAATGGAAATACTTTGCATTGTTTTTTTTGAATCTTGTACTGTGAAACAGCGCCGAAAATTATGGCCGACTAGGATTCGAGTTGGCGAAATCTTTGGTACAAAAAATCCATTTACGTGGTAACTATTCCTATTTATGATATCCAATTTGTGAGTGGCATTTGTACACGTAAATGGTCATTTCAAAAAAGTTCTTAAACTTATGTCACGTTAAATATCCTATCAAATTTGTAACAGATAATGGAAAATGTGTTGCGAAGCTATATAACAAGAGTGAAGCAGATGAGTACGCAATGACTAAAACGAGAAAGCCACATTGGGAAATGTATTCGGTGGAGAAATACGTCACTGACTTGATTGGTCTCCTTATTGCTCATCGGGCGTACACACTGTCGAATACACAAACAATTGAAGGGCTGGAAAATTACACGGATACACAATTATTTTTTCTGGCATTTGTACAGGTACATTCCGATAAGGTTCATACTAATTTTTTCAGCATTATTGTCGTTGGTTCTTAAGAAATAACGCGTATTATAATTTCTCGAAATCCTAGACCACATGTTCCTGTTCAATCTCCCAACTTCGAGGCAACTTACGGAAAGCCTATGAGACTTCATCATTTCGTATTTTGAACTTGCTGAGAAACTCGGACGAGTTTGCTAAAGCATGGAATTGTCCGGTTGGATCGGGCATGAGCCCAACCCCGGAGGAATTTGACAGATGCCTTTTGTTTTGATTTATCTTGCATCAGTGGGATTGCATGTTTCTTATCAGTAATATTCGAACGAACGGTTAATGAACGTCTCGTAAAATGCTACATGCAAAGTGACAATCTCAATATTGAAAATACTTTATTTAAAGTATTTTAATGATCATGTGCCCCGTGTAATAAGTAGAATCTGTATTCATAAATCGTGTTCTTATATGACCTAATGTTGCGTGCAGCGAATTGTTCGACATAGTACATAAAATCGTAAATTCACTGAAAATCGTTGCAGTAATAATGATATTCATGCTCAATTTAATTACTCACTCGCACGGGGTCATAATGTCGTTGTATAAAAACGCAATATGTAATTTAATATTCCGGATGGAAAGTCGATATCGATTAGATTCTGTGGTAGTTTTACTTTGTAGATGTTGGTAATTCTGGAATGTGATGGTTCTAAAAATAAGTTGTTTACTAATACGTAGTAACACTTATATTCAAGCTGTTCAGTATTTACAACTACGCAGTCTCATAAATTGATATACATGTAATTTAATTGAGGTATACATAATACTGCTTTGTAGAAAATGCTTCAGTTCATTCTCGCTACATGCAAAACGCATTCGCAGTAAGAGATATTACATTTTTGCTGGTATGCCCATCCTACCTAATTATGATGACATTGATAAATTGTTGACATTAATTAAGGTCAGTATGTTGCACATTTATAATATTATAGAGATGAAATGTGGAAAATAGCAACGTGTGCCACTGGTTACGTTGTGATGCCATCCACAAAACCACAACTGCGCCGATGCTGCCAACATCAATACCAATGTGGCCTTGACGTAGAGTTGAAACAGTTCTTGTTTTAAATATAATATAAAATGCTGCAGTCTGCGTTACTATTAAAATTCGTTAAATCAGCATATCGTATCAAAAATGTTGGTGAAACGGGCATGGAAAATATCACCAAATTATTCATCGACATACACTTCAATATCGAAAAATATATACAAGATCCCAAAATTCGCGACGTACATGAGAAAACTAATTGACATTACATGAGTAATTTGGCCTAAATTCCGAACCTCTTAAAAATCACTTCGGTGTCATTTCCTGAAGATGCTGGAGATTTAAAATGTACATTATTAGCATCACAGACACGACTCCTTTCAGATGCGTGTCATTAAATACACATAAATCTGCGGGAGCGGAAGTTTGCAGTTGTGACATTTGACGCTTCATTTCGTAGTAACGTTTAAAGGAACTACAGAACAGCTGCTGTGTACAATGTATCCGGAGTAGATAATACACATAATATTACATCCCAAAAGCAGGGGAATATGTTCTTGTATCGTAATCTAAACGTAGTTGCATATAATCATACAAAAATACAGTTGTTTGTAGATTGATTTCAATTGGCATTCACTCTTCCGTACGCCTAAGAAGCAATTCAATATACATACATATATCAAATAGCAATTCATGCCTTTTGTAAATAGGTAACAAATCTTGACCAATCAGTAGCTAATTTTAATATTCCCCATATTCTCCCTATTGAATACCATAATCAAAAAATTTATGTAATAAATGAGAAGGTATTTGCCAATTCGACTTGAGGTTGCAGTGACCAATTTCAAAAAAATCTGAATTTTTGGTCAAGTTCCAATGGGCCTAAGGGAAGTCCTTTGCCGTGGTCGGTATCCCTCAGGTGGCTCTACTTTACGAGAAATATTCAAAAAAGTACCAAAAATTGTGAAAAAGTTTGTGTGCTCTAGTGCTCACAGTTTTCAATAAAATAACACAAAAATTGGCATGGTGGTACAGAATTAAATTTCCCAGAGGGGTCTTTTTTTAGTTTTTCAAAATTTTAATTTATAACAAAAATTTGGCGCCAAAACTGATATTTTGAAAATCATGCATCAATGTCACAATATTACGACATATTATGATTCAGCTCTGTCTAAAACATAATATTTGACCAAAGGATTTAAATTGGAATCAGGTTTGGAAGAAAAAAAAGCTGTTTAATCATGGAAAATATATGTGCACGTAAATTAATTGTCCAAAACCACATTCTAAATTTAGATTAAAATACATCACAAGCATGCTTTTATTCTCTGAATTGCGCAGTAGCTGCGATGAACGTGTGGTTTTTATTATTCAGGTGTATTTGTCATGTTGCGAGGACTTCATGCAATACAATTGACCGTGGTTCCTCAATAACATAAAAAGTCGCACTTCGCCCCATTATGGGTGCATAGGTATTCGATGTTACCGGGACATGTGTGCTGTTATAGTTGAGTATTCAATGCGAAGCATGTGTTGTTGTTATTGTGTCATATGTTTGAGAGGACGATCCTAAAATTTACATTCGCTTTTATTGTGAGCAACCGAATAACTCATTGTTTTAATATTTTCTCCCGATCTAAAAAAGTGAAAGCATTGTATTCCCAAATGAATATAAGAAAACAATTTAACTTTTCAACTTGTGTTTTTCCCTTCACTCAGGCTCTCAAACCAGCCTCCAGCCTTGACGATTCTACTACGACGTATTGAAGAAGATAAATGTGTTTAGATTCATCATGGGAAAGGGCAACGGAACCGGTGAAAAGAAATGCTGTAACCCGTATGGCACCGACCACAAATACCTGGATCATCGAAATTTGAAGAGAATTGTGGATTTCACTCGCTGCCGACAAATCTTTCCCAACTTCCCCTGGAACAGGGGGCAATTTTGGTGCATAACATGTCGGCTAAAAATTTTCAAGGCTTGGAAATTAATTGAGGATGAGAAGCGAACTGCCAAATCAACAAATGGATCAGGGTCTACATCCCAAGCTTCCGCAGAGATTTCTCCGGGTTACCAGGAGCCAGGGACAACCAGGAAGGCCGCATCAGAGTCACAGGAGTTGGCTTCAAAACCAACACCACGTGTGAGAATGTCTACGAAGGAAATCGGACAGCAATCAGTGACCATATCGGGACTTGGAATGCAAATGGGCTTAAAATCAAGCGAGTCGAAACCAGTTTCTCCACTCTCCGCAGATGAGTCTTTGCCTGGATTCTCCGGCAACATCATTCCAAATTCCAATGAAAACGAGGAGTCTTCCTCAACAGGATCATGTAAGTAGTGCAGTAATTTATTGCAAATATCAATAGTGGAACTGCAGACAGAAATTTATGAAAACAGGAATTTATTTGCAAATACTTATTTTTTTGTCAATTTAAGGTTTGCATTTTCCAACTCCGACCGGAAGTGTGATTGGGTCTGACGAGGACAGTTACTCAAGTTCAACGGAGTGCTGCGATATTGAGACCACCGATGAGTTGAACAGAACCTTTGAAGGTGCCCATATCAGTCCGGTGAAGCCGTATCAATTTCAGAGACCTAGCATTATCCGTAACAAGTACTGGAGGCTAAAGAAGAAAACCAAATCCCAAATTGCTATCGGAGGAGTGGAGGCTAGTCCATCGTCATCCCGTTCCAGGAAATGTGACTACTGTCAACGGTTGTTCAATCAACTCAGTGCAAAATTCAAAGCGCAGGAAAGCCTGACTGAAAAGTACAAAATTCTGACCTGTATCCCTAAACGGTTTTCCATGGCGGAAATGGCTTCCTCAACTGGATGCTCAATGTACATGGCGAAGAAAGCAAGTAAACTCGTTAACGAGAGCGGCGCTTTTTCCTTCCCACCGGCGAAACCCGGGAGACCTTTACCGGCCGAACATAATCAAATAATTAGAGACTACTACTTGTCCGACGACAATAGTAGACCCTCGCCAAATCGGACTGATGTGATGACAGTACGACAGGAGCCAGGACAAAGTGTGCTTGTGGAGAAAAGACGATTGCTGCACAGTTTGAATGAACTCTATCAGTCCTTTAAACAACAACATGGAGACATAAAAGTGTCAATGTCGAAATTTGCAAAGCTTAGACCAAGGAATTGCACTTGGCCGGGACCTCGAGGACATCACATAACTTGTGTGTGTGAGATCCATCAGAACTTTGAGTTTCTTCTCGAGGCACTGGAATGCGGAGTATCAGTCAATGAGTTTATTCAGAACGTGGTGTGTTCATCTGGTGATGATGGAGATCAAAAGGACGAATGTTATTTTGGAGTTTGTCATAGATGTCCCCAACTTTCCTTGGTAAATGAGCTTTTAGATGGATACCCTGCTGGAGAAATTACCTACAATCAGTGGGTACATACAGACCATACGGATATACATACGCTTACAATGAGTTTGGATGAGTTTCGAAAAACATTCCTTGCCTACATTCCGAAGATAATAGAACACGACTACATAACACAGAGACAACAGAGATTCTTCCGGAGGCTCAGAGAGAAAATCATCAAAGAGGAAGGCTCTGCTACAGTTCAGGTGGACTACGCACAAAATTTTTCGTTTGTAGTTCAAAATGCAGTTCAGGTAACCTTATTAAATATTTATTTGAAATATTTTACGACACATTTCGTCAATCCACTTTTTCAAATTTAACTAAACGATTGAATTTCTTGTATTGTATTTTTAGGGCTACCACTTCAGTAACAAGCAATGTACTGTGCACCCCTTCGTGGTCCACTGGTGGGATAAAGTGGAAAGCAAATTGAAATATAAAACCTACTGCGTCATCAGTGATGAGCTTTCGCATGACTCTGACACGTTTCACACATTTCGAGTTTCATTTATTCAGCAATTGAAGGAAGATTTTCAGCAACTTGGAGTCCGCAAACTCTACTACATTTCCGACGGAGCAGCGGGGCAATATAAAAATTTCAAAAATTTTGCAAACCTAATGGAGCATTTGGCGGAATTTGGAATTGAGGCCGAGTGGCACTTTGCTTCCACAAGCCATGGAAAATCGACATGTGATGCAATAAGCGCAGTTGTAAAGTGTTCCACTCGACGACACAGTTTGCGGCCGGGAATTCTTATAACTACTCCCCAACAAATGTTCAATTATTGTACGGAAAAATTGGCATCAGAGTATTTGGCCTTTCTCTATGTTAGCAAGGAGTCTGTAGCGGAGCAACGTGTGAAACTGAAAACCCGGTACGAGCAGTTTCGAACAATTAAAGGGACAAGAAAGCAACATGTCTTCAAACCCAAAAATGATCACACAATTTGCATGGCTAGGACATCGGACTCCAGTACGTTCACGGAGATAAAATTCAAGAGCATGGACAGCGTCCAAATGGACTCCCACAATCTTCATCTTGGACAATTCTATGCTTTCTGTGAGGCCAATAACTACCAAGTAGGTCAACTAATTGAAGAAGACCAAAATGAAGGTGACGTCAAGTTTCAAATTATGAAGTTTAATCGCCGAAGGAGGTCCCTAACTTGGCCAGATCCACTTGTGTTCATCCATGTAACTTACAGGGATATCTTACTTGAATTGGCGGATCCCGAAACGAAAGATGGTGTCACATACATGATATCAACACAGCAAATGAAGGATGTAAGAAATGCTTATGCATCATCCAAAACCCGGTAATCGATATTTTTAACGGTGAAGTAAAACGTAATTTACATGTGCAATCAAATTTTAGCAACTTACTTGTATTAACTGCTAGAAATAACAATTATTTTTACAAATGTAACTAGTGTTAAATCTAGATAATTAAATCATTGTAACATTTGAATAAACTTTTAAAATGTCTAAATGCAATCGTCATTAAATTTGTCAGTTCATTAGAACACGGTGATTATTAACGTGCTGTTTAAATGAAGTCGTTTAATAATTTTGAAATCAAATTAATGCGATTAAAGATATAAACTTGAGAATAAAAAATCCTGGTAAACATGTTTGATATATTTTAAACCAAATTTAGAATGTGGTTTTGGACAATTAATTTACGTGCACATATATTTTCCATGATTAAACAGCTTTTTTTCTTCCAAACCTGATTCCAATTTAAATTCTTTGGTCAAATATTATGTTTTAGACAGAGCTGAATCATAATATGTCGTAATATTGTGACATTGATGCATGATTTTCAAAATATCAGTTTTGGCGCCAAATTTTTGTTATAAATTAAAATTTTGAAAAACTAAAAAAAGACCCCTCTGGGAAATTTAATTCTGTACCACCATGCCAATTTTTGTGTTATTTTATTGAAAACTGTGAGCACTAGAGCACACAAACTTTTTCACAATTTTTGGTACTTTTTTGAATATTTCTCGTAAAGTAGAGCCACCTGAGGGATACCGACCACGGCAAAGGACTTCCCTTAGGCCCATTGGAACTTGACCAAAAATTCAGATTTTTTTGAAATTGGTCACTGCAACCTCAAGTCGAATTGGCAAATACCTTCTCAAATGTATCATCTTACGCAAACATAGTTTCATTCAATAAATTTCTAACTTAACGTAACATCTGTTTTCATCTTATTATTACTACCAAACAAGCTGTTGCCAATTTGCTTTAAGGAGCCGAAATTAACAATTTAATGAACAAGTTCATTTTTAAAGCGGAAACATTTTAATATGTTTCAAATTCCTCAATTTGTCCTATTCTGCCGTAAATGGGATGGTGGTCATCTCGTATGGCCTGCCACAACAGCGTTTGCATACAGAGGTACCGTGCCAACCGAAGACTTGAAGCGATACCGTCCCCCATCAGGACACGGTAATCGTAGCACCGTCCGGATCCGGAAAGATTCCCGCATCGTACCTCTTGAGCGTCAGCTGAATCTATACAAAGTGAAATAGCCGTCCAATAAACAAAATAACACAAACTGCCTTTCAACTGGAATTGTATAAGGTGGAGCAACTAACCAAATCCAACAAGAGAGAACACCAGTATTGTGGAAGCTAACATAGATAGAGTAAGTTTCCGGGCCCCATTCATCCTACACCAGCTTCTGCAAAATTGTTTCAAGGAAAATAGTAAATTTGAATAAGCTCTAAGAAGTAGCGAAATCGTTTGCATTCTAGCCTCAATGCGGAATGTGACTCTTGTCATTTTAATTATATATTTTTATATCCATGACAAAGCAGCTTGTACACATCAGGTTTTCAAATGCATAACCTTTCTGTATCCTATAGTCTATCACGCTTCGTGCGTCACATGAACTAGATTTAGCTGTATTCCGAGTAAGTGGGATCAACAATATTTCATGAAAATGGTGTAAAGAAATGAAAGCCGTTAGTTCCGTAGGGGCCAACTAAATACTATCATTCACTTTCTGTTAGAGACATGTATGTCACATGAGTCTAGTTTGAAACTGTATTTTATTATCACTCAATGCGAACAAAGAATCTTCAATGATGCGACACAGAATAATGAAAGCTACTTGATTTTATGATACGAAATGCGTGTATGAAAATGTGGGTCAAACATCTGTCGACAAAGTACAATATTTTGCATGTGACTTGAACTGACGACCCGCTAAACCAATGAGCCATCGAAATGAGTAATTTGATATAATTTAAGTTGGTATATATGCATTCGATCCCGTTCAGGGTTAAACAGACTATGACGATGGTCATTCATTTTCCTCATAGACGTGAGTCCGTGGTTACATGGTCCCAATTGTTGTACTAGTATTATAATGCACATCGATTAACAAATGAATACGAATTTCATGAATTATTAATTTTTTTACATATCGAGTTTGATGACATATTCATTATTCTTTAGTCTTTTGCCAAGCGAAATAATTTGCAATTTGGCCGTCTATCAAAAAGGAATAATTTCGTTATTCGTATTTCCATAGGTAAATGCGGAAAAATGACAAGATAATGTTAACGACTACGTCGAGTAATGACGACGGTGACTGAAATTTCCAACAAAGGGTACGAGCTATATTTAAAAATACATGCTAATATTTATTGCAAGAGGGAGCTGATGGAGATAAATGAGAGTTCGCATCTGACACAGCATTTTTCTGTCGGCTCTGTCCACATTTACATTATTGAATATTTTTCGTTACGCATGCACGAGCGTCGACGACAGTGAACAGGTTTTACGAGGTAAAATCTGCGCAGAGAGTAGCAGGTGATTAAGATTTAATTTACATTGGTGTTAAAATTTCGGATATGAGGGAGTTGTTTAAAAATTTGATAGAAACAAGTGCCGCATTTGTCCCCGGATGCATCAGTAGTATCCACGTACGTAGTATATTAATACACTGACAAACTTTTGCAAATGCTAATTGTAATATAGAGGCAAACCATGAATAAGCACCCAGTTAAACAGCGTGTTTTATCTTAACCAGCATAACTCAATCCAATCTTATCGGACCGAGTCAAATATGATTCCTTCAATTATTCTTGCCAGCAGCAGTATCATATTGAAGTCCTTGCCCATCACAAGAGGCCGTGTGAATCCACTTTGGCCTGGCCGCAATGATCTTGCCTCCAGCATGAAGTATTTGTTTGCCTTCTTCTCCGAACGTGTTTCACGTTCTGCATGAGACTTGGTCGCGTAGTGTTGCATCCTTTCAATGAAATTCACACAGTATGTGTTAAGCTGTGACACGGTAATAAGGGACATATAAAAACCACTCAGCAGTACGATCCACAGAAATACCGTCAACATATAGATATAAAGTCGGTGCGGTAAAACATTTTGATGGTAATTTTCGACAGAGTACTTCTTCTATGTGAAATGAATCGATGACCGCCAAAGATATTGAGTAATTTGATCTGCATTACGTTTCTAAATTTGCCTTCAATCTGCTGCAGGAATGTATATACGATGAGGACGGTCAACAATTTTTCCTCGCAGAGATGATTATGCTGCTAGTGGGTATTATCGAGATGGTGCATTTAAAACTAGTAAATCAAGCAATATATATACCACGTAAGGATATGATTATTATTCCATCAAAGACAGCAAAAATATTATTGATAATGGCTTGGAACAACTCTCACAGTTTCGGTTTGATACTATGATTTGCTACTGCATGGAAATGTGTACTTAATTTAAAAAGCAAGAGAAAAAAGATTAAATTGCAAATGCAAGTTCTGTCAAAATAATGATTTGATGTCATTTTAGCTATAACACAAGGGTCGAGAGAATTCATATGCAACAAGTGACGAAGCAGAAGTAAAATAAATGAAAATTATTGACTTGCAACTGAAGGACTTTCTTCTCCGTCCAATATATATTCTAGCATAGGTATTGTAGGTGACGCCAAAGCCATATGGAAGCCAACAGTTTTTGTTTGACATCGTGGGTAAAATCGACCACTTTGCCCCTTTCTACGTCGTCGACCTTGGTGGGTTGCATGAACCTAACTATGGGCCAATATGAGAAAACCGATTTTAAAGACACGATTCTCAAAATTCTGAAAAAGTAAAGAAAGTTCCACTTCCGTAATCCCATGAGTCATGGGCCATGACATTTTGACCAACCATCATTTGACGAAAACGGATGCACATAGAGTCATCAAACTTTACAAGTGAGTCTAGCTTAACAGGTGCTACGTATTCGTAAGAATTATATCTTGATTCGAGGTAGTCACAGAAATGATATTCCGGTTTCGCAATAGTTTCTGAATTAGCAATGACATAGAGACGCTGATATGAATGGTCTTCAACATATGTAATTGCAATCCAAATCAGCAGGAATATGTAATACAGAACATGAATGCGAATAAACAATATTTACGGTAATCCCGAAATAGTGACATTCGACAATTAATTCAACATAATTTGATAATCTTGATTTTTGAAAAAAGGGGAAAATTGGTAAATTATGGTTTTGGACAACCGGAATTTCAATAAAATTGGTTCGGATCACATCTGACCTACCACATATGTATTTTTTAATAATTCCTGACCTCTGCTAGGGTCAGGTAGGCATCAAAACCAGTACCCATTATTGAGGTTTCTTTAAAAATTGACAAACGGTGACGATGGCTAACAACTTTTTCGAGGTAATTTATATACTGCGGTTACTAGGTGGTTATCAGATTACAGTTATTAAAATTAAAATATTAATTGGTACCCTCACTGTTTACGTCGTGCTATTCATAACAAATGAAATTTGTAAATCATAATTCAGGCGAAGAGTTTAAGAATTGACGAATAGCCCCTTATACAATTTATTATACATAACCATATCAAAACGGGAACTAATCTTATCTTACTGCATCAAACATGATTCCATCAATTATCCTAGCCAACAGATTTGCAGTCGTATCAATACTGAAATCCTTGTCTACCACAAACAGCGGCTTGCATCCAACCTGACATGGCTGCATAGACATTGCTTCCAGCATCAAACCCTTGTTGTCTTTCTTTTCCGAACTTGTCTGACCTTGTGCATGAAGCATGGCGGCACTCTGTTTCATCCTTTCAATGAAGGACACGCAGTATTCGTTCAGCTGTGACACGGTCATCAAAAATATGTACAAACCGCTCAACGTCACGACCCACAGAAACACCGCCAACATATAGATGTAAAAGTTGACTCGTGAATACATTTTGATGACTATGCAGCTAAGGACAACACAGCTCCAGAATGCGGATGTAATCCCAAAGCAAAACATTTTGTCAAGGACCGGCGTATCAACTGAATACAATATGCAAACCTTATTGTAGTACCTGATGTAATGGCTAATTAACGGAGGAGTCAGTGGTGCTTGCAGCATGAATTGCGATCCCTCCAGAAGCTTATCAATGACCAAGAGAAGCAGAAGTGTTCCAGTTGCCGATGTGCGAGAAGTTTCAAACGACGCAAGTGTCGTAATAGCTCGGATGACGAAGATGAGCAGACATGTCGGTGAGGATACATTTGTGTATTCCGGGTCATGAAGCAGGTCACCAAATATGTAGTAGAAGGGATCAAAGCGAAAATGGAGGGACGAGAAGCAGACGATGAATGGTGCTATCGGCTGAATGAGAGATACGATCATGAAGACTCTGTCAACTGAACTTGCCTCTTCATTTGTCCTGTGGCTTCCTAGTCATGCATTTAAATTAAAAATATCCACATTACGTATAGACAATTGTTTAGATGCGCTTATCGATGAAATTAAATATTCTTAACTTAATTACCACATGTGAGATCCGTCTCCATTTTGAGCAGTATGTTCATGTTCCGAATGGTGCTCGTGTTTCCCGCCACTGCCAGAGACAGTAGGACCGTCATCCCCGCAAACAACATTCCAATGAGATGCAACGCAGCTTCACTGACACCGTACCGATATCTTGGCATCAGCAATAAATGCGAGATATAGACGTATGCACATCCACCGAAAATCAGAACATTGAGAAGGATAGAAACCGCAAATTTTGCATGAGTTTTCCGTGATCTGGCAATGATAATGTGTTCGTACTTTTTATCCTAGTAAAGTGGAAATTTGTTCATAAAGGGGTTGGCTTTTTCCAGCACTTGAAACGCCCGTTTCTGCGTCGCAGATAACATTTTGGAAACTTATTTTAAAGTTTTGGGTGTTGAAGGGGCACGATCGTCTGGCTATGTAACAATACCCGTACTACCACAGACGGCATAACCTTTTACCTTTGAAATAACAATCATTTGACATGCATGAAGAAACCAATGAACCATGGGAGGATACGGATCCTCTGGAGACTTGCCTTGACCTCCTCTCCGTTCCCTCATTTACGGGTCAAAATTAAGAATCCTCCACCAAATTTATAAATACTTGTTACAAAGGCTGTGACACTGATGCAACAGCTTATCGGACAAGTTGAACAGTCAGTGTCCACGATGGAACAAACAACTAGCTAGATAAATATTTTCACGAGGAAGCCAATGAAATGAGTGATTTACAAACGGTTTATTCAAATTATCCGTATCGTCTGCAATCATAATGGACAGAAATTTAGTTTTGCTTCGTCTAGACGCTAACAACTAACAATTTATTTAATTATGCTTAGGTACCGTGAAATACACGAGGCATCACATCACATGAGGATTTAATTGCTCACTCGCTGGACAAATAGTAACACAAATTGATAGACTGTTACAGGAAGTTTCGGTATTTCGGGAAAAGTACATGAGCAATAAATCACATTTTGGTCTAATTTGCTGTTAACCTTAATCATATCTAACCTTAATAATGCTCTAATAATGTTGGGCAAAATATGTTTTGAACGCGTTTTATTATGTGTTTACGCCGACAGAACAATTCAAAGTAATGTTACAAATGTGCAACTAATACGAATGTATTTTAAATTTAGTTTAATCATATTGCCTTTACATATTTGTTGCAAATCCAAGAGTATAATTTTTAAAGTCTGGGTTAGTCAGTCAGTCTTGGGTTGAAAGTTGAGTTCATGAGAACTGCTGCGATATTTCCGGGAAACCTGATTGTTTTCATCCACGGAACGATAATTAATTTCATATTTGCATTGCCATTCCTGTCGAGTCATTATCTTCAAGCTGCTGATTGATATTCAATACTGCAAAACGTATGAAATATCCTCTGATGCAGTATGAACAATCCATTCAAAACTGCACTTTGTGTCACTCCTTAAAATGGGCTTGCCAATCTGGCTTGATGTTCTACAATGAGAGATGCATGAAATACATAGTATTCATTCCAAACCTTGTAATACAGCTTGTATGCTTCCAACAGTTAATAATATTAACCTTCAAACTTTTCAATGAACGTCCAATCCAAAATAACATTTTTGACCCAAACAACCCAATCATGCATGAAACATCTTATGCGCAGAATATGCAACTTGGCAATGAAATGTCGATCAAAAATAATACCCTCGTCTAAAGAAAGGGATGAAGCTTCTTTTGGGAATCAATTTTGGGATGCATGAATGATAATAGGATTGTTTTGTTGCAATTATTGAAAAAGACTATAGCAATTTTATCAGGGTGCGGATGCAGCCAATGATACTAAATATTTATTGCTTTTTAATTGAATTGCAATTTGTGTTGTGCAAGGTACACGAAAATGAAAGGCACATGCTGTATTCCCATTCAGTGATCATTACTAGTAATACAAATATCTTTCAATCGCTATTTTATTATGTGTTTAAACGCTTTTGGCAATTTTTGCAGATCAGTGAAAAGCAGCACTTCCCAGGAACCACCCTCCCACACCCTCCAGAACAGCTCACATTCACAACAGCAGTACACGCTTACTCTTATTGAAAATTATTACAGCGTTACCTAAAACAAACAAAGATGAATAACCGTTACGCGCAAAATGCACTTGTGGCTTGGCTGTTCCGCCTGAAGAGGCATGAATTGATAATGACGGCAAAGAAAAAATATTGTACAGCAAGTTAGGTTGTTGATGTTGTTAGTGTAGTGGATTATTTTCCGCTTCAGTGCATTCACCTTAATCCAAAAGGAAGCACTAACACAAATAGATAATTAAATTATGAACACAGTTGCTATGCCTACATGCACACGTGCGCATATATGTAAATGTAATGCGATGTGCACTTGACAGAAACGTTCAGTCAGAGGGAAGATGAGCAGGTAGCAACTCCAACAAACAATTTGTGGCAATTTCCGTGCAAATTTTTTGTTTTGTACTCGTTTGATTTAAATTAGAGTGCTGGATAGAACCATTTCGTTGAAATTGCAATAATGTCATATACACATCTTCTTCTTGTGATAATAGTAGCCAGTTATGGAAGCTGCTACAGAATTGGGGATGACCCGTACAGGCGCGGGGCAATTCTGGACGATTCCGGTGGCGTCGACCGCTACAAGTTGGAGTGGACCGTGGATAAGCAAAGAAATATAATAACCTTCAACGTGACGGTGCAAACCAGGGGATGGATTCTGTTGGGATTTGCTAACAATGACGAGGACGACACTGGACGGGATGTGGTTATCGGTGGTGTCTGGGGAGGGAGATACGGACAAGCATACTTGTCGGATAAGCACACGGGCCGTTACAATAGGAAACTTGAGACGGATAAAAGTCAGGACTATACTTTACTTGACAGCTGGGAAAGCGGAACTCACACGTTTCTAAGTTTCTCTCGTTCCCTGGAAACTTGCGACAAGGAGGACTACCCAATTACCGAAAACAGAGTGACTTTAATATGGGCTTATGGAGACGGCGATAACGAGAATGGGGATGGAACTGGCGGAGGTGGCAGAAATTCGGGAAGTTACGACATTTATCTGGCAGACCCAGAATACGCACCACGTCCCATCGGAAATCGAGTACCGCCGCCACCCAACACACAAGTTTGGACCGTCACAAAAAGTCATCAGATGACGAGTGAGAATACCGCCTACATGTGCTCAGTGCACAAGGCACCCAGTCTACCCCGAAAACACCACTTGATCGGCTTCGACGTCCGACTTACTGACGAATTCAGCCGAGCTCACATTCACCACATGGTTATCTTTCGTTGTCAAGCGCCACGTGGCTCCAGCGCAAGGACATTGTTCGAATCATTTGCCCAAAGTGGTCAGGAGGAAACCTGCTACGCCATTTCCAGGGCAAATCCAGGCGGAAGCGGAATGCCCGTGCCCTTCTGTCAGCAATTTTATATGGTTTGGGCTCTAGGCGCCAGAACATATTTCACCCCGGACAATGTTGGCCTTCCATTTGGAGAGGAACCCGATGAGTACTATCTCGCACAGATCCACTACGACAATCCCCAAATGCTTTCTGGTATAACTGTCAACTTCAGTCTGGACTTTTTCTACACAAACCAATTGCGCCAAAATGACGGGGCTATGCTGGTGACAGGACACACTATTCCCGGACTACCCGAAGGGACAATAATTCCACCCAGCACGTCAAGGATTCGGAGATTTGCCCACTGCCCGGGCGAATGTACTAGGAAGATAGTGCCTGCAGAGGGAATAAAAATGACTGCGATTGCGTTGCACGCTCATATTTCCGCAAGGCAGCTCAGGCTGCGCCATTTCCGGGGAAATGAGGAGCTCCCTTGGGTTCTTTATGATGACAACTACAGCAATGATTACCAGCAACTGAGGCAATTTCCTCAGGGAGATGTCACAATACTTCCTGGAGATCAGTTGACATTGGGTAAGTTGAGATAACATATAATTGGTGATGTTTGCCATTTCGAAAGATATTTAATATTTTTGCATTTTGATTCATCAGATTGCGTATACGACAACACCTGGACAAATCACACTGTTGTTAACGGAGTTCGGACAAATCAGGAAATGTGCCTGGCCTTTGGAATATATTACAGCAAGGTAACCACTGGATTCAGCTTTTGTCACAGCGAAATCGTTGCCCCTCAGCTCCGCCCCCGTTTCTTTGCGGGAGTGGCCAATATCACGTGGATTGAGTCAGCATTGGATTGGGTGGCCATGCCACCTTCTCCAAGTCATTTGCTAGGAAGGACCCTTACCGAAATTTCTGACAATCTTGTCGACTGGACTGAGGAGATGAGGAGGGAAGTGCAGAAAGTTCAGGAAGAATACACTCACACGGGTAAGTGTAATCGTCACCTGTCTGACAGAGATCCCAGGGTCATTCAGCAGTTGTTGGCGGCAATGCAACAGCAGCAAAGTGCTGGAGGTCAGCAAGGAATTACCTTTAGCGGTGACGTGGTGCCAGATATGGATTCGCCAGATGACTATTTTGGACCGGTAGGATATCCCAAGGTGAGGAGACCATACACTCCGCCAGTTTCCAGTTGTCCGCGTAAGGGACAGTTTACAAAGCCTATAAGGGAATTCAAACAGAGAAATGGATGGAACGCTCCACGACGATATTAATTGACATTTAAAGCGTTTTCAGAATCGTGCAGTATACTTTTGGCGGATTTTTAATTCATGTATTTATAAATTTAAACCAAGTTTTGATTTATTTATTAAATGGTGCGAATAGGATTTAGAATTCTCTGTACAAAAACAAAATAAGTAAAATGCCAAAGAAACGTTACGTTCACATTATATGTCAAACTGTTGAGTGTCTCGAATCATTCGGGCTGCTGTTTACTTCGTGTCTCGGTTCGTAATATTAATAACACAATGGAATCCTCTAAGCAGGTGTAATTTTCAAGTAAATTTTGAATAAATCTGCAAGCTGCTGACTGATATTCAATGCGTACTTTGAATGCAATGAACAATCAGTAGAATGTACGTATCTAATCTCAACTCTGCAGTCGTTTGAAATCGGTGTGGCACAATGCATGATTTTTGGCCGGTCTAACTATATCTCCCGTTGTCATTCCCTGAACAATAAAAAAATGGGCTGGACGCGTAGATGAACTACCGTGACGCATGGTTAAATTGGTTGATAGATAGCTTAAATGCTTCCCACAGTTAATAAAAGAATTACTTATAATTTTACAATGACTGTCTAGCGGAATTATATTTTTTGCCCACACAACCCAATAATGCATGACGCGACTTTGGCAATGAAAGGTCAATCATAAATGATTCACATGTCTAAAGAAATGCATTAAAGTTTTTAGGGTAGCCATAATTTAAGCGTTTTGTTGTAATTATTATAAATGATGGTATCAATTTCATCTGGATGCGGATGCACTAAATGATTTGTAAGTAGCTTAATTGATTTATAATTTTAATTGCATTTTTTTCATTTTTGCAAAGTACTTCAGAGCGAATGATGCATGCTGCATATAGTTGAAGATTGACAGTTGAATGCAATGCAGCGCAAAGGAAAGACCACACACCCTCTCACACCCTTTGGATCCTACTCTGTAATTTGTAATATGAAGCATTTTTGGTACTGCTACCTAAAGCAATAACGATTAGCAAAAACATAATATCAATAAGCGATTTTGACTTTACAGCTTGGCCCGCTGCATTTATGCACATTTTATTGTGATGATACCAAAACTCACTAGGTACACTTGTGAAGTGTAAGTCGAGTTAACAAAAAGTCAAATATCTAGTTTAAGGAAATTTGGGACGTAGAATCCGAATATGAAATCAGTTTGGAATTAGCCGCACTTTTTCCACAAGACAGTTATGTATATCTTTCTGTTCATAAGAATTTGAAACGTGTGTATTTGAACTAAACCAAACCTGGTTTAATGAAATAGGATGCGTAGAATCCAACAATGGGCAACATTTTATTGTTTTGATTATTCTGAAAGTTAGAGCAGCTAACTTTAAGTAAACAACTTATGTGAAATTGGATTTCATATTTGAAATCTAGACATAAATATGATAGCTTCTATATACAATGTAATTTTTAGTACCACTTATTTTCAAGCGGCGCTTCTCTCTATCAGTTTACCGCTAATATAGTCCATGTACGAATTTCTCGCATAAAATTTAGTTACATTCTCCCAGTATATTTTACTGAACTCGACTTGCACTTTACAAGTGTGCCTAGTAATCTTGCTGATGACGACTATGTTGTGCGGTGTATGGTGGCTTATTTTCTGCTTGACTCAATTCGCCTCACAAAAACGGAAATCTTCAAGTGATTGATGACCATAATTACGGCACAAAAATGCCCACAATTGCATAAAAAGGCAATAAAATTGAATGCATGCATTGTTGAATATTTCAATCAATGGAAGATTTACTCAGCGGCATAAGCCACGAACAATTTATTGCTGGAATTTTTGTGCAGTTCACTTGGTATAGTTTAATTGAACACATAATAAGCAATGTTTTATGTGGCTCTAATTCTGGTGGTTATAGCAGCAACTCGTGCAAACTCTTACAAAATTGGAGACAATCCTTACAAGCGCGGGGCACTCCTGGATGATTCTGGTGGTGTTGAGCGCTACACGTTGGAGTGGACCGTGGACAAAAGCACAAATAGAATTACTTTTAATGTGACGGTACGGACAAGGGGATGGCTACTGTTGGGATTTGCTAACAATAACGACGACGACACTGGACGGGATGTGGTTATCGGTGGTGTCTGGGGAGGGAGATACGGACAAGCATACTTGTCGGATAAGCACACGGGCCGTTACAATAGGAAACTTGAGACGGATAAAAGTCAGGACTATACTTTACTGGACAGCTGGGAAAGTGGGACACACACGTTCCTTAGCTTCTCCCGCTCCCTGGAAACTTGTGACAAGGAGGACTACCCAATTACCGAAAACAGAGTTTCATTAATATGGGCTTATGGAGACGGCGATAATGAGAATGGGGACGGTACTGGCGGAGGTGGCAGAAATTCTGGAAGTTACGATATTTATCTGACTGACCCAGAATACGCTCCACGTCCCATAGGAAATCGAGTACCACCGCCACCCAACACTCAAGTTTGGACCGTTACAAAAAGTCATCAGATGACGAGTGAAAATACCGCCTACATGTGCTCAGTGCACAAGGCACCCACTCTACGCAGAAAGCATCACTTGATCGGCTTCGACGTCCGACTTACTGACGAATTAAGTGAAGCTCACATTCACCATATGATAATCTTTCGTTGTCAAGCGCCACGTGGCTCCATTTCCAGGACATTGTTTGAGTCCTTCGCTCGACGTGGACAAGAGGAAACCTGCTACGCCATTTCCAGAGCAAATCCAGGAGGAAGCGGAATGCCCATTTACTTTTGCCAGCAGTTTTATATAATCTGGGCACTGGGATGCAGAGCATTTTTTACTCCAGACCACGTTGGCTTTCCATTTGGGGAGGAACCGGACGAATATTATATAGCGCAGATTCACTACGACAATCCGGAAATGAGGTCAGACGTAACGTTCAATTTTAGCCTCGACTTTTTCTACACGAGTCGGCTGAGACAAAATGACGGGGCCATGCTTGTGGTGGGTCACGATGTCCCTGGACTCCCAGAATCCAGCATAACTCCACCACGTACACCACGAATTCGCAGATTTGGTCACTGCCCAGAAGAGTGCATCGAGAAGATATTGCCTCCAGAGGGAATACAAATGACTGCGATGATGCCGCAAAGCCACACATCCGGAAGACAGCTCCGACTTCGTCATTTCCGGGGAAATCAGGAGTTCCCTTGGATTCTTTATGATGACAACTATAGAAATAATTTCCAGCAAATTCAAAGTTTGCCTGGGGGAGATGTCAAAATATTTCCCGCGGATCAGTTGACATTAGGTAAGTTGGAATAACATATAATTTTGAAACTTTTTCATTTGATCTTATCAGATTGCGTGCACGATAACACCTGGAAAAATGGTACGGTTCTGAATGGTCTCCGGAGTCCGGACCAACCAGGAAATGTGGTTGGCCTTTGGCATTTACTACAGCAGGGTAAATTCTGGATTCAGCTTTTGTAACAGTGAAATCGTTGCACCGCAGCTTCGCCCGCGTTTCTTCGCCGGGGTAACAAATATCACTTGGCTGGAGTCAGCCTTGGACTGGGTGGCCACGCCGCCGTCACCCAGACCCGCCGTGCTCGGAAGGACCCTTACGGAAATTTCTGACAACGTGGTCGAGTGGGACAAGGCGAGGAGGAGAGGAGTACAAGAAGTCCAGGAAGAATTTACGCACACGGGCAAATGTAATCGGCACGTGTCTGACAGAGCTCCAGGGTTGTGGCGCAGTTACTGGCAATGCAACAGCAGAATGCTGGTGGTCAGCAAGGAATTACGTTTAGTGGGGACGTGGTGACGAATCTTGATTGGTTTAGCTCATATTGAAAAAATAGTAATTTATTAATTTGATGTACAGTTATAGAGTAAGCAGATAAGGCTTGACTGACGGAAATAATTTGTTCATATGTTGGTTTCTGAAACAGGAAATTGCCATAAATTAAATTACTAAAATGAATTCTCATGAAGGAGTATTCATTTCCGTGACTCTAATAAAAAATAAAACAATGGACGGTGAAACTCTTCATTATATTTACTTATGAACATATACGATGAGCACTTCAGCCGGCATTATATTTTCATAAAAAAACAATTAACTGTTTTCTGCATGGTGCCATAATTTACATGGTGCATGGCTACACGTAGATGACAATCAAAAACAAAAATAAATAGAATGGAACTCAGAGATTGTCTTTATCATCCTCTCCAATGATAGGGGTTCATCGCATTTCAATTGAAAGTGGTTTCTGCTCTCTGCCAATTTATTGGGGAATCCAAATTTTGGATGAGCAGATTCCCAAGATGAGCCTTCTTGACTTTGCCGCCAATTGTGTAGCAAATCTTTAATGTATTGGTTTGGCAGTTCGTTTCTGGTTGAGTAACAGAATCATTAAACTATTTCTATCATGGGCTCATTTAAAATGTAAATAACTAGCTAGTAAATTGTTCAATAAAAGGCACTACACTTCTGTTTGCGATAAACATACCAAAAATGAAAACTCTACACGGCTCACGTCTACACTACGTATTCCAACTAAGCTTTTACATGCTCCATAAATTTGAAACCTCACTAATGCTTATGCCTAATTATGCCCTACTTGGAACGGTATACTAATATTGCAAATCCGTCTCATAAAAGCAATTTGACAATAGGGAAGAAAAATACCAAATAATTTATTTCCTTGCTACCAAAAGAAAAACGACTCGATACATGACAATCTACCCATGCGACGTCCGGAAAATACGCGTTCTGAGTAAATTGTGTGCTTAAATTTCAATATTGTCTGGATTGTAACCTTTAAAACTTTCTACTACTGGCTTATATGTAAACGACAAAAGTAGGAAAATGCCATTCGAACTGAAATACGTAACCCCGGCTCATACTATTCGTCGACTGCAAATACTTTTGTTGTCAAACATTAGTTATAAATTTATAGAAGCTTACATAACAAAATTGAGATGGCGAATATAGCATAAAGTATCGCATGTATGATTACATTTTTCAAATAAAAATTGTGACACAACAATTTAAAAATATGCACATCACAACCTTCACTGCACACAAGTCCATTTGAATGCATCAGTTCATGATTCTTGATACTGAAATTACATTCCACAATTGGAAGAATAGTTACTGATAAACGATCCAACGAAACCACTCCGTGACTGCGTGAAAAGATTTGCCTTTGCCGTTCAATCCGAGCAAATTTAATGCTAACGTACACCTGCAATACAAAACAGTTCTAAGAATAAAACAAAAGCAACCATTAACAATCTTTAGAATTATTTAGCATCAAATGGGGAACGGGTTTTGGTTACCCAACTGTTTCCTTCAAGTCGTCATTTCAAATATCAATTTTGTGATGTTCCGAGCACGTAAAATATCAAAGAATTCGTCTTCTTCATATTGCATGAGGTATTATTGGAATTGCCAGATTGAACAGTTTACGACAGCAGTTACCTTTCACACATTGGTGATTGAACATTATATCGGTATTCTGGGTGAACATTGTTTTTGTTTACAGAGGATTTAATTAACTACTCCATAAGCGCATACGATACAAATTTGCTTGGAATCATAATCCTGAAGGTTAGATATGTCGTAGCTCCACGAAAGCAGTTTAAAAGCTGGTCAGGTCTGCTCTCCACTAGTTATTAGGAAGGTAGGCAGTTCAGTTTGGGCTATTTCTCAGGAAAGGTTAAAATGGCTCATCATCAGGATGACATCATGGCTTTTATTTTCTTGGCAATCTTGCTATCAAGCACCAACGCAGATATTCCTTGCACAAGTGCTTGGTATATTCACGGCGTAATATTACGCCATTTACATGATAGTTCGATTGCCATGGCTACTGATAAAACGTTAAATTCGAGTACGCAGAATTCTGATCAAGAGTGCAGTTTTTTCACCCTGTTACGTTATAATCGTTTACCCTTGCAATTCCAACAAATCCCCACTACAGTTGCAGACAACAAAAAGGCACAGTCAGTCCCAAAATATCATTTAGTCCATACGTGTGTCATATTCTTGCTGATGGATATAATGAGCGATAGGTATTTCCAACAATTTTCAAATTTACTCACATCTAGGAATATGGAGTTGACGAGACGGGACGAGGACCATTACTTATTTGTCAGTTTTTCTGATTGCGTTTCCACCAGCATACTAGAGTCTTTGCTCATTGTCAGTACTCACCTAAGATATTTCATGGTGATATCCGTAATCACAACTTCAACTGCATGGAGCTTTATATCCGTTCACTCGTTGCCCTGAGCACAAAAGGCTGAAGGATATCTCGCTTAGTTCTGACGCACCACTTGAAGATTTATTTCATGATTTCACTCTACACTTTCACAATACTCCGATCCGGATCGTAGCTCCACTTAACTACTCCGCCATGTTTGAAATGTAAAAGGTTTTGGGCGTTGGCGTTGGCTACAGAATTAAGAGGGACACACATTCTGTGGAATATCAGTTTATGTAGAGAAATAAGTGTGCGTAAATGCAGCAGTCATTTCATACAAGTAAGTGGTAAGGTTTTATTAGCTTGAGGATTCTTTACCAAATACAGAGAGTTCTGATTGGCCGCACAGTCAGAATAGGTCTGAATCAGAAGGAGACAGAGGCATGAGATTATAGTTTGGATAGAGTGTTAACAGTATAATAGGTAGATGAGTCGTCGGGACTCATAATCATTCGAAGCTGCGCAAAGAAAATTAGCGATCCACTGCAAATTTGGAGCCGATCTGGAGAACCGTCTTCGAGACCAATTTATATTTGGCCACCGAAGTGAAGCAGCCCAACGTCAGCTATTCAAAAAAGAAGACACCATCGCTCTGAAGGATATGGTCGCACTTGCCTCAGCTCAGGAAGCCGCAGAAGGCTCTACTGCCCGTGGGAATTTTTCTTGGGATTGGGTGAGCAACTATTCACAAGTGCCGGTAATCCGGTAACGAGCAAGATGGAACGGGATAAGACTAATGTGGGCGACCTAAAGCGGATATTGGCGGAAATATCGAGAGCCCAACCAGCTTCGATGAATTTTAATAGTAAAGAGTGGGCCTGAATCGTGGCTCAATATACACACAATGAATACATGTATTTCGATAATTGAATACCCAGTAGTGCATTAGACAAACCAAAACAGTGCATAATCAATATCATTATTACTCGTAGAGCTGGCTATAAACTTTGTAGTATACATAATTCATTAGATAATGTCAAACATTTTTCATTTCAACAATTTTGGAGATTGTTGAATTTGTATTAAATATACGTACATAAATTGTGTTTTATCATTTATATGTAAATATCTATTCGCCAAATAGTAATCATTGTAAGCTGCTGCTGTTTCTTATGAATATTTATGTACAACACACTGACATTAACCCTGAACGTTATTTTAAAACTCCAGTGCTTACAGTTTGTCTACATCATTCCAAGTCCACTTGTTGTTTAAATGTATATTTCCTTTCCAGTTCAATACGAATCTACTCCTGACATACACCAATACCAGTAGAGCGTACTAAACACAGTCTCATTAAACTAGTTACCAATTTTGATCTGGATAACACAAGTATAGTTCATTAATTTGTAAAGGTGAAAACGCATTTGTCTAAACGCTAGTATGATACCTGAAACAGTTTTCTTAGGGATTGTTACTAGAGCTCTAAAAATGTTAACACAGTTCTCGATAAGAAATACACAAGAAGCTAGCACAATACCAAAGCAAAGGACAAAAAATATCGTAGCAACGTTTCCGCTCATATCCGGCGGTTCCAGCGATGAATCTGTCAGCACTGGGGTAAAGCTAGTAGTCTCATTTATAAATCTTGCCCACCAGCTCCAAATACCAGAGGACTGAATTGCATGTGCCCTCCTAACCACATTTGGATGCACGTTCTTTTGAAACCAAATCCCAACCGAAATGTTAGCATAGTCTTCGTTTCCAACATAAATCCTCAACTCCGGATCCTTTCTATACAGTCGCGAAGCATAGCCTTTAGCTCTAAATGATGGGATCACAAGTGCGGACTTACTGCAATTTTTCATGTGCTCCCAAAGTGTCGCATCCTGTCTCTCATCAATATACTTTCTAAGCATTTCCTCCTTCCTTCTATCCAGTTCCCATGTCCCTCCGAGGTGACCAGTGCTCATTTCAAACGCATCTGTTATGATGCTCGAAAAGTTCTCATGCAGTGTGGAATGTGTGTATAAAGCTTCAAATAAGCTGTTCTTGTTATGGTAAGTACCGCTGCGATGTAGAAACTCTGACAGCTGACAAACCTCCGACTTTGCATTAAACAAAGGTCGCGCTGGCGAAAACACGTAATGTAGTTCATGTTGTCGTGATACAACTGGCCGATTCGTTGACTCTTTATGAGCAGCCATATAGGTAAAAACTTCCGGCCGAATATCAAGTAATCCGAATCTAGTCACCACTGAAAACGCATCCGCCACCAATTGGTCCAACGAGGTGTATGGCAGAATCTCTCTGGGAGATATCATGTTGTATACATTGGTATTTTTGTACCCGTTGCTCAGAATAGTTCCTGCCAAAAAGACTGCCACAATTGTGGACCGGAGGTATTTGCTGTTTGCAGCAGAGGCGGGGAATGTGTCTCCCTGCTCTAATAACAATCTGTAAACGTGGAGAAAGTAAAAAAAAGAATCATTTCGTCCCAGAGACGCGCTTGTGGAAATGCGTCGATGAGTCTCAGTAAGTGCAATTGTGGCTAAAATGATGCAAATCCAAACGGGAGCTTCGTAAGAGTTCATCAATTCCATGATTCCAATGGCCGCCTTTCCTGCATCTTGCCCGCAGCTGACAAACGCCAGATTGCTAACTGTGTCTTGGTAATGCAGTCGAAATATTTGAGCACTCACAGCAACTGGTATGGTACGCATCAGCGAATTTACGATAATGTTGTTAGGTGGCCTGTAGCCAACAACATATCTGTCGTTGCGGTTACAGTAAGTTATCACTTCCAGTTCATTTTTCGTTTGAAAGGATGAGTTTGAAGCAATGTCGTAAAGCATTGAAGCTATTCCTTGGGCAAATATGTCGTCCGGTCTAGAGTGTCGAAAAGTTTTAAAATTAATGATGTCCCTGTTACAATTTTTCATAATGCCAACAAATCTAAGCACCGTCTTTTTAAAGGTCCCGCCCCCTTGGCCGGTTACGAATTCCCAAAGCATTGTATCTTCAGGCGATGGCTCAAAGAGTAAATTTTGTAATTGTGTACTCTGAACAGTTGTTTTGTACATGAACGAACTCGGCACAGGATGCAAGCTAAACTTGGTACCGATAACATCAACTGTGATGTCAAGTGGGCTTTTCCCTAGCGTAATCTGTATTATTTTCGAATAGTACAGGGTGGGTTCCCATAGATCGAGCGCATACATTGAGTCGGATCCCCTGCCGCGTTGGAGTATCAGAAAATACTCTATCAAGTTCAGGCGTAGCGGATGATTCCAATGATTAACGAGAATGTGGAGCTTTGGCACAAGCGACTGCTCCGTCATTTTGAATTTTTCGAGAATCTCATTATCCACCTCAAATTGAAACGCAGGTGCCATTCCAAATACCAGAAAATGCTGTGGGCTCATTTGGAGAGATACCTGAATTTGACATTTCCAGGGCTTGGTCTGCATGGCATATTTGATGTAGTTTAGCCTCAGACAAAAGTCTAACACTTCCGATGCAAAGAGGAATACGGTTGGGGCAAGATATTTGGACATGGTACAATTGACAATTTTCCACTTCGTCGGTCCACTTTCCACTTTTCCGGTGTGGTTTCCATAGGAGAGATTGCGTGGAATCCAGAGTACGAAGTGTCGCTTCTTCTTGCTGTCGAAATATACTGCCAGTTTTCGATGTTTTAGGACCGTGCTGGTGTACGACGTGGCAATGTCTGCATTTATAATGTTATTAAGAGTGACGTGGCAATGCGACTTTTCAAATTGGTTGAGAATTGTGGATAAATCCAGAGCCAAATCTGACACCGTACTGGCTTCTTTGTTTGCTATAACGAATTGTTGAAACCATTTGATTGCATTCCTGTTGTACTTTAAATTATGAAGCTTTTGTAATGGGAAGCCAGCCAGAGGATGTAGTGTAATTTCAAAGGGGGTTTGTGAACGCACATAACTATTTTTCAAGAGGGATAATAATGATGCCGACATGATGTAAAAAATATACGATCCCATTGTGCTTCCTATTTAAAAGTTGTTTGCAATTACGAGAAATCAGTGTGGCTTTAAAGTTAGGTTTCGCTGAATTGTGTATTGTATATTGTGAAACACGAGTTGATCCTAGTTAGATGCTCGAGCACTTGGTTTCGAAATGAAATGTTCCAAAAATTCAAGTTAAAATTCATCAAATCTCGTCGACGTTTGGATCGTACAAAGAATTTTATTTTGTTTCCAGCATTAGATCTTCCATGGAAATCATTGTTGGTACGGCTTGCTAGTAGCATCAAAGCTGGAATGAAAGTAGTAAACGAGGCGGAAGTTAGCACAAGTCTTCCCGGAGCCGTCCAATTCATATGGAATAGTCTACATGGCTGGCCTCGACATTTAATCGATTGTAGTTTCCTGGCACGTGTATTGATTTACTTCAGGCTATTTGGTTACATGTCTCTGCTGAATACCAGCAATAGTATCTCGAAATTCGAAAACTTGCGACAAGTGGGCATTACCCTTGTTTCCCAGTCATATATACATATACACATATCCGTTGTGACAAAACATAAGAGGAATAAGAACAGTTAATGTGGCATGGCAGATATGTGGAAAAATGTTTCCTTCGCTTCGTTCAGATAATGCTTATCAAATTGTGAAGACGAGCAGACTCGACATTTAATTGATAGAAATGTCATGCCACGTGTATTGATCTAGTGTAGACAATTTCCTGTTCTTGTCTCACAGCCTTCTATTCTGTATACTATCAACTGAATCCAAACTCGAAAGAAATTGTGTTAGTAGGCATTGTACGTGTTTGCATGTGATATTCACATACATTTGTACAATGCTACCAGCACACACCGCTCAATGGCTCAATGCTTTTCAGATATTTTGTGTTAGTTTTGCTATGAATGCACTTCTGAATAATGTTGCATATCTTACTTTACTTACCCCAGCCAGTTAGTTGACGATGTAAATTATATGAACAAGCTTTTAAAAAAATTACCTGAAGCAAAGGTGTTTTGAAGTAACCAATTATTACATTTATTATCGCATCGGTCATTCCACAGTGAGAACACCGGTTCAGTGGCCTTCATTCAATCGCCTATAAGATAAAAGCTGGTCAGTAATTAACAAGCCATCAGACCGGGAAGACAAATTAACATGAATTAATTTACACAAATCTAGTAAAATACGGCAATCAGGATAATCTTCGTTACGTGTAAATTGTTTGCTTAAATTTCATTGCAACCATTCAATGATTGTTGCTTTTGAAATTTTATTGATCTTATACATATATATGAAAACGACAAAAGTAAGAACCTGATGCAAGCAGTACTTGTTAATGCACAGCAATTAAGTCTCCACAAAAGTATTAAAACAGTAATCAGTAATCGAATTGTGGCAGGCTAATATGAATATGTATACCTTTTTCATCCACACTGTGCTATGGTAACACAAAATCAAATAAGAGTTCCGTAGCCACTTTCAGAATTCCTAGGATAATGATTCTTGAATTTTTAAATAGATAATTCACCAAATGTCATTCGAACGTAAGAAATGCTCACACTATTCGTCGACCAAATTACTTTTGTTCAACATATCTCAAGTTAGAAATTCATTAATACGCTCAATAGATGATACACAACACAATTAATCTAGCGAAAGCAGTGTAAAATATGGCATGTATCGCTACCACTTTGAAACAAAAATTGGGACATAACGACATCAATTTCCCGACATCATAATCCATTATCTCCTTTTGAATGGATAAATTCCTGAACACCATGCTCAAATTACATTCCAAAATTGGATGCATAGTTAGAGGGTAATAAAACAAAAACTAGACCACTTATTGAGAATTATTTTCCTTTGGTGTTGGAAACACCTGCAACCCTGCTGCTTTTGTATGTGCAATATGAAATGCATCTGAGAATGTAAAATAAAAAAAATTGGCTTAAGCATTATTTAATTTCATATGAGTGTAGCCCGTTACGTATACCTATACCGAAGGTTATGCAAAAGTTGCAAAATAGTTTCCAACGAGTCGTCATTTCAAATATCTATTTCTTGGTGTACCACGCAGATAACCTATCGAGGAATTTGGATTTTCAATAATGAATGAGGTATTATTGGAATTGCTAGATTGAAAAGTTTATGACAGCACTAAATTGTCCCTCATCAGATATTTGGCGTTACATACGTATGCTAGTCTGTTTGTAAAGGGTTTAATTAACTACTCCGTATGCGCATATATATGAACTTGGTAGGTTTCGCAATCCCAAAGGTTAGCTCTGTCGTAGATAAACGAAAGCAGTTTGAAAGCTTCTCAGATCGTTACTAGATTTTAAGCAAGTCGGCAGTTCAGTTTACTCCATTTCCAAGAATGTTAAAATGGAACCACATCAGGATACAATCATAGGGCAAATGATTGCGTTTATTTTGTTTGCAATCATGCTAACCAGAACTAACGCCGTCGAGATTCCTCGCACTAGTTCCGAGTATATTCATGGAGTAATATCAAGCCATTTACAAGAAAGTTCGATTGTCATGGTAACTGAAAATCTTAGTGTACACCACTCTGAACAAGTGTACAATTTTTTTACTCATACGCTTCGTTATATTAGCTTACCCTGACAATTGATTCATATTCACACCGCAAGTGTGCACCACAACAAGTCGACACCGTCAGTTCCAAAATTCCAATCTGTCCTGAAGTGGTTCATATCCGTGCCAATGAATGAAATGAGCGATAGGTATTTCCATCAATTTTCAAATTTGCTCACATTCCGAAATAATGAGTTGATGAGACGGGACGAGGACTATTAGGTACTTCTTTGTCAGTTTGTCGGAGGGCGTAACAAACAGCATACTTTTGTCCCAAAAATTCTATACACTTCAGCTGATCGCAAAACCCATGCATTCAAATGGGATTTGCGATCAGCTGAAGTGTATAGAATTTTTGGGACAAAAGTACTTCAGTCTCTGTTAAGCAGATATGTGAGATATTTCCTCGTGGTAACCGAAATCTCGCAAAAGCTCATTTCTATCAATTCGTATTGTCCTCGTTGTCCTAATCATTCAGAACTGAAGAATATCTCGCTTTGCCCGGATGCACAGCTTGACGAAATATTTCAGGATTTTATACTCAACTTTCACAACTCACCGATTCGTGTAGTAGCTCCAGTAAACTATTACGCCATGTTTCAAATGGAAAAGGATGTTGGCGTCGGGTATAGAGCCAAAAGGGGCATACTATTGCTTAATGCCGTAGCAATCAAACACAATGTGAGCTACACACTGCGGCCGTGTTCTGCTTTTGGAAACTATTCTGCTGGAGTTACCGGATGGCGACTGGACACTGGAACGTGGACAGGTAGGTGCAAAATTCATATACACAGTTCGATAATTTTGTGTTATACACATGCTTTAACGAGTACATTGTTTTGCAGGCTGTATGGGTGATGTAATCTACAGTAAGGCGGACTATGCATTAGTGGTTGCGGCCGACGTCATTCGTTTTCCAATGGGCCATTTCACCAACGGCATCCTATTTACTGCAATCTCATTTGCAACCGCAAAACAAAAACAGGTGTACGAATGGAGTGTTATCTATGCAGCACTCACTATCAGTGTCAACATGTGGTGGCTAGTCTTGGCCTTTCTAGTTGCAGCTACAGTAGTCATGTTCATCTTGGAAAACATTTTCGTCCCTTCTAGAAATCTGAAACGGGAGTAAATTCCTTATGTGCACTAACGAATTGTTGAAACATTTGGATTGCGTTCCTGTTATACATAAAATTACTCAGGTTATGCACTGGAAAACCAACCAGAGGATATATGTATTGTAATTTCAAAGGGGTTTTGTGAACGCGCAAAACAGATTAGCCAATGAATTATAATTGCTAATGATATGAGGAGAAAAATATTTGATCCCATTGTGTAGATCGAAAATTTAAAAATGTTTCCGATAATTTGTAGAAATCAATGTGGATTTTTGGTTAGATTTCGTTAAAAATGTACTACTTACTGTATTTTGGAAAACCCAAGTTTAAATTAGTTAGATACTCAAGGGCCTGGATCCAGATACGAGATACCCACAAAAAATTTATCAAATCTGTGGACGGTTTGATACTATCATGGATTTAATAATTCTTGATTGATTTATATTCTGTCATGAAAGCCGTGGCTAGTATGGTTTGCTTGTTTTATCTAACCTCGAATGAGAACAGTGTCGTGGCAGGGATGGATGGAAATTGAGAAGTTATTTTATTCGTCGAATATTTCATATCAAGTATTAAAGACTATCAGGCTCGGCATTAAATCCATAGCACTTTATTGGCACGTGTGTTGATTAATTTGAGGCCATTTTGTGTAGCGAAGCGCAGTATAACGTTTGATATTGTTCATACAAAATTCGTTTAGCTGACATGTATGATTAACATACCAAAATTGCTTTCACGACGAATTCCGACCGTGATTTCTTCAATCAATTCGCAAATGTAATCGGCATTTGTCTGACTTAGATCCATATGTTGTGGAACAGTTGTTGGCAATTGCAGCAACAAAATAGTAGAGACTACTCCGCCAGTATCTAGTCGTCTGCGCAGGGTAGCCTTACCCAAACCCAGAGGGGATCTATTTATTTATTATTAGATGGAACGCCGCATAATCATATAATTGCCTTGTTAATTGCTTTGAGATCTTTTACAGGAAAACTGCAATGAGATTTATTTCATGCATTAACTTAAACGAATATTTCAATGTACTCTTTCATGATAAAAATTCACGGTTTGACAGATGTATTTCTCTATTCAGATATTATGTTATAATATAAACTGCATTTAAACAAAAGTTTTGATTGATTCATAAAAAATACCAATTGTTTTAAAAGTATACACAAAATAAAGTTAAGAACAAACAACTAGAAAATTGATTCAAACAAACTAGAAACAACTAGTCACGCCTGAAATACCCGACTTCATGTCAAATGCGTATTTATGGTGTTGCCTTTTGAGGCAGTAGAGCTGGCCGCCTTGACTGCCGCAATTTGCATGAGAATAATATTTGCATGCAATTTTTGAAACTAAAAATGGGATACTGAGATTGATGACCGAAACATAGTTTGTCCAAAAATTGTCTCCAAATGTCATTGCGGAAAAAATCGTGTTTCAATTGAAAGAACGTAAATTGCTAAATTGTTCATTTTGGTTATGTAACGAAACACTTGTATATTTGAAGGAGTCCTTGACTTCATGGATGAGTGTGAAGCAATGTCTGATAATTACCAAAATTTTGAATCACGTCTGTATGCTAAATAATAAACTACAAACAACTCCATACGCTCAAAATGTGTTTGAGTGAAATACAAGTCGCTTGGCAAACAAAAGTATGCCAGACTCTGTGGGATTTTATAAAATCCAACCTGTTCTGCCGAACTCTGCTTTCCTATCTCAGTTTGCCAAATAAACCTATGACAACCGTTCCCAGGGCAGATACACCAATTATCGTGACGTAACATTGAATAATATTTATTTGGACCTGCATGGGTATTGCCTAGTAGCAAGTTATATGCGGAAAGGCAAGGAATACTAGCGGTATTGTTCTCCATTTCGGAAGGAAGTTATATCTTTTATTTGCGAACAAAACGTTTATGAATAATTTATTATTCGGTAGTCAATTAGTTAATAACCAATAGTTTTAATGTAAGTAAAAGGACAAATTATATTTTTTCCGAGCGAACTGGAACTCCGAAAACCAAGGTTTAGGCAAATTCGTGTCAAGCAGTTTATCATCGGCGGACCCAAGAACGTTGACCTTCATAGCGTCCTATAGAATCGTTCCGTCATTTTTGTTAGACAAGAAGTACTAAAGTCATTCTTTGTCTGATGACGAGTGCAGTTGTACTCGAGAGCTTGGTGTTTTAAATTAAATAAAATTTCCACTTATGTTTTTCTCATTAATTAAAAAACTGGTTTACGAGAATTGAGGGTCTGACATCCTTTTAATAAAATGAATCAAATGAACACGAATATATCATTCACCTACACCATACCTATCAAGCGCAAAACAGAAAGTAGCCATTAATAAACAAGCACATATGTATGTACATACAAAGCATTCAGTCATACATAATTCATCAGATATAGCCATGCATCGTGTAATTTTTTTAACATGCATATTAAAATGATATGCAATGGTTATGATCTCGATTGGTGTGAAATTACATGTCTAGAAAACATGTGTGTTATGTGGGCATTCCTAGTGATACTATCGTAAATCATTGACGCATGATCCTGTTTAATTATTTAATTGAAAATAAACCAAGAAACCAATTTCATAGAAATTAAATGGAAAGTTGAGCTAAAACCACGATGGCAATCACCGATCATATATAAGCAAGCAATTCCGTTCTGTAGACGCCTGCTGTTACGTAGTCGTTATGCAACGTGGAGGTCAACTAGGAAACTGCGTGGCGGAGGAAGCGCAAGGAACAATTTCTCTTTCTGCGTGCTTTTGCCTACTATTCATAGTTGTAGTCTCAGTCGTATGTTATCAGTCAAGTCGTGTCATTGTCTTTTGCTGAAAATTCTTGTCAATTGTAATTGTAGTTAAACTATCAAAATTATTGTAAATTGTGCCATTTAGTTAACTAAAAACGATAAAGTTAACTATATTGTTGATGTAATATTGTTGTTTGCATGAATTGTAATAAAATCGTTCTTTTATATGCAAATATTCTATCGTCAAATCGTCATCATTAACAACTGTTGTGTGTGATGAATTATTTATACCGTTCATAATGACATTAAAATATCGTTTTCCTTCATAAAATATAATTATTAGGTCGACTTGACGTTACATAGACCTATTTCAAAGAAATCTGCGTTTTTGTCAAGTTTCATGGGGCCAAATGGAAGTATTTTTCAATCACCGCTATTCACCAGGTGGATATATGTTCAATATGTTAAATGGTACAGCAAGATTGTGAAAAGGATTGTGCACTCCGGATCTCAGAGATTTGAATAAAATTACCCGAAATGGTGCATTATCAAGGACATTTTCCTAACTTTTCCAAATTCTATTTCTAAAAAATGGCTCCAAAACCGATATTTCGGAAGCCATGCAGTAATGTCAAAAAATTGCAACAAATTAAGATTGAGCTCTGTCGAAAACATAATAACTAAAAAAGAATATAAATTACATGAAAAGGTGACAAGAAAATGTGCATCTTATTAACTACCGGAAGAATGAAATGCTTGAAAGGTAGTTATAGCGACTGATCTGTTTGTCTGTCTGTCTGTCCGTACCCACTCTAACTTCCGTTCACGTTGACCGATTTGGCTCAAATTTGGAACACAAATACATTGGCCCATGAGGACCTTCTCTATTGATTTTCAGCCATGTATCTTGTCATTGACCGGAAGTAAGGGGGTCGAAGTGGGGGGTGGTGGGGTTGGCCCAGGCGTGAAATTTTTTATTGTATAAATGGATAGAGGAGTTTATTAGGATAATTTTTTGTCAATGGACCATTGGTCAAATCGGTAAAATGGTGGCTGGGTGGGGGGTAGAAGTAGAGGGGTCACCAGGTGGCAAAAATTTTTATTCCACAAATCGGTGGAGATGTTCAATTTGAGGTTCACTAACGTAGTATAACGGTCGAATACATACCTAATTTTGTGATTTGGGCATGCTTCACTCTTCCGGTAGTTATATATTAAAGGTTACACCTTACTAGTTTATGAATATTTCCGCATTACCGAAAGCATTCTAAGGAATTCGAGTTGCAGGAGAAAAGGGCGAAATGGTCAATAAAGCTTCGAGACAACCATGCATAAAGAGGATACGCAGAAACGATATCTTAAAAAGTTACCGGTGAATGCTAGGTAATTCGATTCGATTCCACGTATTCACATAATGAATACATCATTTTGTATTTGTGTGATGTATTTTGCATGTATGTTTTGTATGATTTATTAACAGATGCCAATAGTTTGCAGTACATTTAAAAAGGAGATTTTAGACAAATAAAGAAAAAAAAACAAATAAATTACAACATTTATACAAAACTGTAATTCTAGAAATCAAGACCGTGTGAAATACGTCTCAAGATGTGTTAGCCTCTGACACAGCAAAGCTGACGCCGAGAGCATCCGGCATCATAATGCACACTGCGGCGACCACTTGGGCACATGCGTCTGCTGTAACAAATTCCACCTAGACTGTTGCGACAATGGAGATGACCTTCGGCATATTCTTCGGAAGTATGTATACACGCGATTAATAAATTCATGGTCTATACAATATGTCTATAAATATACCTTGTATTTAAAAAGTTATGTTCTCCTCACCGACTATAGCAATGCAAACCACCAATACGACGCAGACGAGGAGGAAAACGAACTTGTTTCCAGCAATCATTTGGACGAAAATCTTGGTGTGGCTTGTTTGTAGACTAACAAATGTAGATAGTAAAGTTGCGGATGTAAAAAATTTTGTTTATTTGAGGGAGTTCGTTGTCTTTTGGTCAATAGGACGGTTATAACGGATGCCTATCTGTTGATCAGACTGCTGATTATATACCAGAGGTAGATGTTTAATTTGACATCAACAGAATGCATGATGCTAAAATTATTGCTGACCTTAGTGTATTACAATTAATGTTTTCCAAGCTGTTATGAGCTGTCCGGATCTGACATACTTAAGATGACCAAAGGTAATCCGAATATAAAGTATGCCTCTCATTCACAGAATAACAGTTTATTTTCAACAGAACACATATTGCTAAACTGTAAATTATTATTAACAAAGCGCTAATCTAAGCTTGCGTTAATGCATGGTTGTATTCTGTTAGGTCTCTCTACTTTCATATTTACGTTTGGCTTTATCTACGCGTTATAATTTTGAATAATATAATACGGTTGATTGATTTCAGATTTAAAATAATTACGAGTGAATAATGGGCCGCAAAACGCTGTTGTTGTACGCTCATCTTTTAAATGCAAATTTTAACATATTTCGTGGAAACTGAATTCTAAATAATAAGTAGTAGGTGGTGTTCCACTGAACTTGTTGTTGTACTTATTTTCCGATAGTGGGTCCAATTTTGCACAATAACTAATTCGCTGCTCTAGTGCGCGATATACCGTAAACGTCATGAGAATTTGCATTTCAATACGCCAGGGGAACAATACAGTAACCAGGCAAACATAACAAGACGGAAATTCTATCCAAATCCAGTATTTAATGCTGAGTTTAAGCAGCCATGCAAATTATGTATGTCCTCACTTCAAAAGAGTTCATACGTTTATGTAGTAAAAAATCAAGCTTTAATCTTGAACAAGCGGAAGCAAATTTAATTTTTTAATTGGACGAATTTTTAGTTTTCTTTTTAAACTCGACGCAGAGGGAGGGAATGACCTAAGGAGTCTGTATACCTAGTTTTCCGTTAATCGGTCAAGTAGATCAGGAGGAGTAATATTCACAGACAGACAGGATTGTGATCGCATTAACTACCTCATATGTATTTTCAACACGATCGTTAGTTAATAACAGAAATTAATGTCCAGTGCCGAGAACTTTACAGTGTACATTGAAATGTGAAACGATCTGGAAATGGCTTACTGGCAATGAAACTATTCAATGCCAAAGTTATATAAAAACCTAAACATACCATATATATGTCATAGACAGCATGAAGTTAAAATATATGCAACGTCGCATTCAAATTAGAAATCAATCAAACAGTTTATTTTTCGCTGTTTGGTGCAGCAGTCATAACATGTTTAAAGGTACAAGAGTGCATGGCTGAAAGTAAGAAACCGTCCACTTTTGATAAGACTTTACACATCAATTTATTTCATCATCAATTTGTTAAAGTGATATACGTCAATACGACAAAAGGAACAAAATATCATCTCGAATATAAAAACATATTTCTGTAACATTTACTACTTAATTTTTTAAACAGGGGATTCTCCAAGTCAAAGTGACGATATAAGAAACCAATGTGGTAAATAGCTTAGGATCTACGGACACAGCAGACTTGAAGAGGACATATGTTGAAACTACCCACCTGTCGATAGCCGGGGGGGCACCTATTTCTGAAGCATTGTCCACCCTTTGCCCCGCATCGCCCCTGAGCATCAGTGTAGTCTAAAATGTTTGCAAGTAATTGATTGAAACTTCATTAATTCTATAATTTTTAAATTTCTGAAAGAAATAAAATGTTTCGGAAATTACCAATTCCAACGATGCAGAATACCAGAATGACAGAGACGAGAAGGAACATGAATTTGTTTCCAGAAATCATCTTGACGGACGACTTGATTTTCCTGCGTTAGTGAATGATGTTATCAACGTTATGTCGAAGAATTTGTATTTTATTAAATAGTTTCTTTTCTAGGGTTTGTGTGGCAACTGCTGATGATAGAATGAACCCGAGCGCTGCTTAAATACCAGAGTCATATCCAACCTGTTGGAGTAAATTTGATGAAGGTGATTGTTGATGAATTGTTTTCTATGTTCGGATTTAAATAGTGTTTGTTATAACATATCCGCATATGACCTACTTTAAGTGGATGATTAAGTAGGTTTAATTATACCGCACACCTTCAATTCGTACAATAAAAGGTTGAATGAACTAGAATGCAAGCTGAAGTATCCACACCAACACAATTTAGTTAATATGCATCAATTATGCATAATTCATAAGATATTTTCGAAGCGGCATTTGATTCCTGTTTCACATCTACAAGAGTGTGACCTCAATTTGCCTTAATACACGGTAAAATTAGGGTCAACGCAAGTTGACATGTGTTATATGATGTAGTTGTTGGGCTAATATAAATCAATCACAACTGAATCAATTTTTTTATTTAAATTAAAAGAAATCAATTTCGTGGAAATGAAATGAAACTGGATACACGTAGAGTAGGGCAACAATCAGAGCCTATTAGAGTGTGTTCCTTTTATACGTAAATACCCTTTCATGAAATAGTAAACATTCCTAGCTGCAGCCATTCTTTCAGAAAAATTTATACAAACATCCGCAACAATAATAACTTAACAGTTAACTATTTTGCTTTTACAGTACAAATGTTTGAAATGGTTTCCAGAAAAAATACTAGTTGTGATTGTGTTTTGTATTCTCTTGACATGTAGAAACGTCGAAGTTGGTAAGGCTTATATGTTATCGTTTCTTATACGCCTTAGGCATTTGTAACCTTTTATGTCCAATTAAAACTTTTATCGAGTAAAGTAGACGCCAATAGATTTGAGGATTATGTAATACTAGGCCATGAAGATCAATACTTCGACGGGTCTTGTCCTCAATGTACACAATCCGAGTGTTTCCTGATGCTGGGTACTCCACCGGGTAGGTTTGCGGTCGACCTCGGTGATAAGCTTATTAAGTAGTCACGTCCACACTATATCGGTACGTACTTGTATTATTTAGGTTTAAGTTTCAAAAATTTGATTGGAGTCACTACCGCTGATATAAAGATTGGGAATAAACCATGTTTTGACGTATAAGTCAATACTTAAATAAATTCGGACTCCTAACATAAACACATCCATTCGGAATTTCACTTATTTCTTCCCCGAAATTTCTACATGATGTCCCCACTCTCGCAAATACAATTCACAAATTTTTACTTTTGCTGCAAAACACAGTGAAGAACCGCGACGAGAATTTCTATGCAATATTGATACTAGGATTCTAATATGACAAAGCGAATATTCACTAAAGGAAAAACTTTTAGTTACATCTCAATTTTGATACGGACAACAGAAGTATAGTTGACGAATTTGTAGCAGACCAATTGCATTTTGCTAAACAAACGTACGATAACTAAAACCGTTTTCGTAACAACTATTACTAGTGCTCCAAAAAGTTCGCAACAATTTGCGGTGAAAAATACAAAACCAGCTACAACTATACCAACGCAAAGCACAAAAAATATCATAGAAACGTTTCCGGTCATATCAGGTCGCTGCAATGATGTATCCTTCAAAACTGGGCTAAACCTTGTGATATCCGCTATAAGTCGTGCCCACCAGTTCCATATTCCGGAGGACTGAAGTGCGTTAGCCCTTTTAACAACATTTTGGTGTACGTCTCCGCGAAACTGAAATCCTACTGACACGTTAGCATAGTTTTCGTTCCCAACGTATATCCTCAACTCCGGATGCTTTCTATATAGTCGGGAAGCATAACCTTTTGCTATAAATGACGGAATCACTAGTGCGGATTTACTGCAATTCTTCAGGTGCTCCCAAAGTGTCGACTCCTCTTTCTCATGAATATACTTTCTAAGGATTTCCTCTTTCCTTCTATTCAATTCCCATGTCCCTCCGCGGTGCGCAGTGCTCAGCCGAAACGCTTCTTTTATGATACTCGGAAGATCAGGATGTAGTGTGGAATGTTTGTATAAAGCTGCAAATGAGCTGGTATCGTCATCGTTTGTACCGCTGCCTCCCAGAAACTTTGACAGCTGATGAACCTCCGACTCTGCACTAAACAAAGGGAACGATGGCGTAAACACGAAATGTAGTGAATGTTGTTGTATCTCAACTGAACGATTCGTAGATGCTTTATTAGCAGCCATATAGGTAAAAACTTCCGGCCGAATATCAAGTAATCCGATTCTGGTCACCACTGAAAACGCATCCGTCACTAGTTGGTCCAACGAGGTGTATGGCAGAATCTCTCTTGGAGATATCATGTTGTAAACATTGGTATTTTTGTACCCGTTGCTCAGAACAGTTCCTGCAAAACCGACTGCCAAAATGGTGGCACAAAGATATTTGCTGCGCATCAGTGATTTAGGAAATGGGTCCCCTTGTTCCAGAAGTAATTTGCAAATGTGTAAAAAATGTGTAAACAGGTCATTTGGCCTGTGGGACGAACTTGTGGCGAGGCGTCGATGCGTCTCAGAAATGACAATTGTAGCCAACACGATGCAAATCCAAACCGGAGCATCGTAAGCTTTCAGCAATTCCATGATTCCAATTGGCGCCTTACCACGATCACCTCCACAGCTTACAAACGCCAGATTGCTAACTCTGTCCTGGTAATGGAGTCGTAGTGCTTGAGCATACTCAGCAACTGGTAAGGCACGCAACTGCGAACTAATAACGATGTTGTTAGGTGGCCTGTAGCCAACTACATATTTGTTGTTGCGATTACAGTAGGTTATCACTTCCATTTTATTTGCTGTTCGAATGGATGAGTTTGATGAAATGTCGTAAAGCATTGAAGCTATTCCTTGGGCAAATATGTCGTCAGGTCTGGTGTGTCGAAAGGTGTTAAAATTAATGATGCCCCTGTTACAATTTTCCATAATTCCGACAAATCTGAGCACCGTCTTTGTAAAGTGTCCGGCCCCTGGGCCGGCAACGATACTGAATGCCCAAAGTTTTGTATCTTCAGGCGATGGCTCAAAGAGTAAATTTTGTAAGTGTCCACTCTGAACCCATGTGATATACATGGACGTACTCGGCACAGGATGCAAGCTAAACTTGGTACCGATAACATCAACTGTGATGTCAAGTGGACTTTCCCCCAGCGTAATCCGTATTATTTTCGAATAATGCAGATCGGGTTCGGACGGATTGAATGCATACATTGAATCGAGTCCCCTGCCGCGTTGGAGTATCAGAAAATATTCTATCATGTTAAGGCTTAGCGGATAATTTTTGTGATTGACGAGAATTTTGAGCTTTGGCACAAGCGACTGCTCCGTCATTGTAAATTTAGTGTGGACCTCTTTATCGGCCTCAAATTGAAAGGCAGCTCCCAAACCCATTATCAATAGATGTTGGGGGCTCATTTGGAGAGACACTTGAATCTGACAATTCCAAGGCTTGGCCTGTATGGCATATTTGAGGTAGTTTAGCCGCAGACAAAAGTCTAAGACTTCTGACGAAAAGAGAAATATTGTTGCGGAAAGATATTTGGACATGGTGCAATTGACCACTTTTCGCTTGTCCTTGTGTCCGATATGTCCGATGTGGTTGCCATAGGAAAGTCCGCGTGGAATCCAGAGAACGAAGTGTCGTTTCTTCTTGCTGTCGTAATATACTGCCAGTTTGGGCTGTCTTATGACCGTGCTGGTGTACGACGTGACAATGTCTGCATTCATAATGTTATCGAGAGTGACGTGGCAATGGGATTTCTCAAATTGGTCCAGAATTGTGAATACATCCAGAGCCAAATCTGGCACCAGAGGGGCTTCTTTGCTTGCTATAACAAGTTGCTGAAACCATTTGATGGCATTCCTGTTGTACTTCAAATTATGCAGTTTTTGTAGTGGGAAATCTGCCAGAGGATATAGTTTAAATTCAAAGGGGGTTTGTGAACGCACAGAACTAGTTTTGCAAAGGGATATTAATGCTACTGATATGAGGGGAAGTATAAATGATCCCATGTTGCTGGTGGATAATTTTACGTGTTCTTTCAATTTGTAAAAGTTAATGTGGCTTTAAAATTTGGTTTCACTAAAATTGTGTCCCTTGTTTTAGGTAACGGGAGTTAATTTTAGTTGGAATATCAAAAACCTGGTTTCGGAAAGAAAATGTCTCGCAAATTTACGACAAAATTCATCAAGTATTTTCTACATCTGGATGGTACAAAGATGTTGCTTACGGCGTTAGTATTCGAAAATGGAAATTATAGTTGGCATGCCTTGCTCTTAACGTCTAACCAACAATGAGAACAGTTAGTATCTCCTACATGGGCACAAGTTTTTCAGGCGTCGTTCTGTCCATATAAAATAGTAAAGATGGCTAGCCTCTGCATTTAATCGATAGCAATTTCCTGCCACATGTATTGATTTACTGTCGGCAATTTCGTTATAAGTCTCTGTTGAATACCGCCAATACTATCTCCAAATTCACAAAATCGCGACCCGTGGCATTACCCTTGTTGTCCAGTTATACATACATATATTCATGTCCATTGCAGCAAAACGTGAGGTAGAGGTGAACAGTAAATGTGGCAGATATGTGGAACAAGGAGGCCTAGCTTCGGCTAATGCTTATCAACAGGTGAAGATAACTAGACTCGACGTTCACTGGATAGCAATTTCCTGACACGGGTATTGATTTACTGAAGACAATTTCATGTTATTGTCAAAGAGCCGTCTATGCTGAATGCTACCAACAGAATCAAAGCTTGAATTATATTGCAGCTAATAGGCTTTGTACTTGCTTTCATGCTGTACTTACATACATAGGTATGTACAATGCTACCAGATCAGATTTTATCAATTTTTATGCCGTCTTCATGACTCACAAAATGTTGTATCTCGGTTGATAAATGTTATTTGTTAGAATTGTAGAAACTTATGAAATATTTTCATGTCATGTCTTTATTTTGTGTGTAGGTAAAATGAGAATATGCGAGTAAAATTTTGGAGGAATCCTGACACAAGCTTCATTGCTTTTCAAATAAGAACAGCTCAAGACTTGCCGCAATAATCAGACATATTGTGTTTCCGGCGTGTACATTATGCTTTGTGAAGGCGGGTCATGTTTTCCTGTCGTAATAACTAGGTATTGCATTTCTGACAAGAGAAATCAGACTCGTGCGTAAAACGAAGTAAGTATGTATTGATTTCAGAGCAGTCACGTTGTCTTGTCGCAATAAATGGGTATTGCTTTTCAGACCGAATTGAGACGAAGCAAAAGAGATATGCAACAAAATCGGCTAAAAGGATGTGATAAGATGTCATGTGTCAACATCAGTCTAAGGTAATGTTAAATCAACTTGGAACTGGGAGGGTTTAATTGACTGTTTCGTATGCGCATAGATATAACTTTGATTGGTTTCGCAATCCAAGGGTTAGCTCCACGAAAGCAGTTTCAAAGTTGCTCAGGTCCCAAATGGAACTTGGGCAGGTTAATCTATAATTTCAAATTATTAGAAATGTGAGTAATAGGTTTTCTTAGTATACACCTTGCCTAACATTTCTCATTGTATTGTAGGTTGCATTGTATTGTGCAATCTACAGGATTGCGGATTATGTTTTAATGGTTTCTCTAGACGTCATTCGTTTTCCAATGGGCCATTTTACAAAAGGAGTGTTATTTATTGCAGTCTCATTTGCAACCTCAAAACCAAAACAGGTGTACGAATGGAAGGTTATCTACACGGCTCTGAGCGTCAGCATGTGGTGGCTAGTAGTCGTGGCATTTTTAGCGGCAGCTGCAATGTTCATGTTCATTTTGGAATCCATTTTTGTCCATTCCAGAAATAACCCACTCGCGGTTCTATTCAACCATTTTTATAATCTTTGGGCATACCAGATTGGTCAAGATCTTGGTGAAGCTACCACATTTGCTGCCAAGGTTATGTACGTATCGTGGCTATTTTACGGATTCATAATAAACAACGCGTATACCAGTGGGTTGCAAGCGCTCATTGTGTCCCCAGCTTACAGCAGCCCGACCAGAACGATAGCAGAGTTGTCGTCGTCCAAGTACAGATGGGGCTCCTCAAAGCAACTTTTTGCAGGATTGGGTGAACAGCTGTTCACAAGAGCAGATAATCCAACTGTTTTGACGATGCTCAGTTAGCTAAATGTTCAGTTAACGACGATTACTTAATTGTTACGAATAAAAAAGCACGCAAATGGACAAGTTACAATTTTACAAACGCTTTTATTCCAATAACAAAGAACAAGACAATAATTTTGACGACAATTTGACAGCAAGAACAACGAACAACTAACTACTGGCGTAACTGACGGCGCTCCTTTTCTCCTCTTGACCTTTTCTTCCGCACGCAGCCGACGTAACGCCAAAATAACAAACTTAAAACTATTTCCTTGACGACTGAGAAACAACATGCTTTGTCAGCCTACAGAGTTACAGACTAACAAGTGACAACAACTTGTCCTACTGACTGACAACATTATACCTTTGCCCAAGACCCCCCTATACTATCAGACTACAAAAGTTATACCTTGGCCATATTCTACCATTAGCCATGCTGACAAAATAGCAAACTTATACCATAGAATACACACAGATTGATATGGACTAAAATACCAATTTAACAAATCAATAAGCATAATTATTACTATAATTTAGCCTTCTACGCTACAACATTCCCCTCCCAGTGGTTCTAATTACTAGAACCACCAATCCATCCGTGTATTCGGAACAGCTTCGTCACGTCTTCGGATTATCCCTGCTGCTGTCTTAACATCCACTACACGAACTCGATTGTCCTTTTTCTGTGGAAATACCTCCACAACGACTCCTTTCGTCCATTGATTCCTCTGCTGGTTGGCGTCGGCGACAAAAACTAGCTCTCCAACTGTGACTTCAAGGGTATCCTTTGTCCACTTGGTCCGCAATGCCAGTGATGGAAGGTACTCCTTTAGCCAGCGATTCCAGAAGTGATTCGCAAGGGTCTGTGTGTGCCTCCAACGCTTTCGCAACGAGAGATCTCCGTCGTTGAAGACTCCTGGTGGCTGAATCGTACTCGTTGTCCCCATCAGGAAGCAGTTTGGTGTAATGGCTTCTGTGTCGTCCTTGTCACTGGAAACGACAGTCAACGGACGACTGTTGACGGATGCCTCAGCCTCTGCCAAAACTGTCAGCAGAACTTGGTCAGTCAAGCTCTGTCCTTTCAAAATGGCTGACATGGCAGTCTTCACAGAACGGACGAGTCTTTCCCATGCACCACCCACATGAGGAGCTCCAGGAGGAATAAAATTCCATTTTGTTCCACGGTTGGTCAACTTGTCCTCGATCTTGTCCTGGTCCATTTCCTTGAGACACTTCTTCATCTCTGTGTCTGCTCCACGAAAATTCGTCCCGTTATCGCTCCAGAGTTCCTCAGGTTCACCACGACGACTTACAAAACGATGCAACGCCATCAAAAAGTCATCCGTGGAAAGCGAGAAGGCGACTTCCAAATGGACGGCACGTGTGCTCAAACACATAAACAATGCTCCATAGCGCTTCTCGTGTTTTCTTCCGTTCACCACGTCTATTGGTCCAAAATAGTCGACTCCAACATAGGTAAATGGTCTGTGTGGCTGTTTCACCCGAACTTCCGGTAAGGCAGCCATCTGAGGTACAATCTGTTTAGCTTTTCGCATTTTGCATTCCAAGCATTCTCGAGCGGTCTTCTTCACAGCGGACTTCAGCCCAATGACCCAGTAACGTTGTCTGATTTCGTTGCAGATCAACTCCACTCCATGATGACCGTGTATTCGATGATACCACTGCAACAATAGCTTTGTCCAATGGTGATTTTGATCCAAAATAGCTGGAAACTTTGCTTCTTCACGTAATTGGGGTGCGTTTGAGATTCTACTGTTTACGCAAATGATTCCATCTCGCAAAATAGGCGATAAAGATGACAAACGCGAGGATTTCGGCACTGGCTTCCCGTCATCAGGCACTGGATCTCTTCTGTGAAACTTGACTCTTGACATTTGCGTGTCCACAACTTCACAGCATTCCTGATCTCACTCACCATAAGGCAACGCTTGGTATTTTTGTCCAGTTTTTCACGTTTTGACAGACAGTTTCGTACAAAACGTTGCATCCAAGCTGTGACTCTCGTAAACTTCATCCAGTTGCTGTAGTTGGTCACTTTAGGCAGCATATCTTCCACCGTAATCACCATACAGCACATCTTTACTTCAAGGTCTTCCTCTTTGACACCAACTAACTCAGCTCCTCTTTCCATTGGCCATTCGGATTCCGGCTTCTTCAGGAAACCAGGTCCTTTGAACCACCGCGATTCTTCTGTGACATCAGCTGGAACGAGATCACGAGTAGCATCATCTGCTACATTCTCCGCCGTTGGCACCCATCTCCAATTTTCTGATTCTGTCAAATCCAGGATCTCCCCGATTCTGTGTGCAATGTAAACTGTAAACCTGGAAGGGTCCTTAGCACGTATCCAACATAGCACGTTCTTGGAATCAGTCCAGAGATGTGTGGCTGCAATTTTCAACTCCAAGTTTTCCAAACTAAACTTAGACATTCTTGCACCCATCAGAGCGGCCTCCATTTCCAGACGTGGGATGGACACGCATTTAATTGGTGAAACTCGAGCTTTGGCCAAAATGATGTTAACACTAATCTCACCTCCCCTCCCAGTGGCTCGCAGATATGCCACGCAACTGAAGGCCTGTTGACTAGCATCACAAAAGACGTGAAGTTGAAGGTCAGTACTGCTGGAGATTTCTGGTGCAAAGCATCTCGGAATTACCGCATCGGATATCTTAAAAATCTGTGTTAACAGATTCTTCCATTTTACTTCCAGTTCAGGCTTCAACTTTTCATCCCATCCAATTGAACTCCTCCACACATCTTGTAGAAGAATCCTTACCCTGACTGTCAAATGCGCAATGAAGCCGCGTGGGTCAAACAAACTCATGATGAGCTTCAACAATTCTCGTTTCGTGGGAATTGTTTCTCCTCCAATGATCTTCGGATCCACTCCACGGAATGATGTCTTGAATTTAAAGATGTCTGTCTTCGGATCCCAAGTTAGTCCCAGCACCCTTTTTAACTTGTCTTCTTTCAACTGTAGAGTTTCCACTTCTGGCTTGCTCACAGAATCAACAGCGCGTACCACTTCTTCTCGATTGGAAAGCCATCCTCGTATCTCGAATCCACCACGACAATGAATCTCTCGAACGTCCTTAATTTTCTTGATTGCTTGTTCCTGTGTAGCACAGCTGTCCAAATAGTCGTCCACATAATGGCGGTTCAGGATAGCGTCCGCAGCTTCTGGGAGCTCCTGCTGGAACTCGGTGGCATTCCGGTTCTTAATCCACTGAGCTTGAAACGGCGAACTGACAGCTCCAAAAACCATAACGTCCATCGTGTAGATATCAGGAGGACGACTCCGGTCTTTCCCCCTCCACAAGAAACGTAATGCACTTACGTCTTCTTTCAAAATTCTCACAATGTGGAACATATCACGTATGTCCCCACTGAACGCGACTTCAAATTGGCGGAATTTCGGCAAAACATTAAGAAGAAGGCTCATCGGGTCGGGTCCTTGCAGCAAAGCGTCGTTGAGACTTGTTCCATTCACCTTTGCTGCACAGTCAAACACCAACCTGAGTTTTCCCGGTTTGTTCGGATTCGTCCGAACACGTCCGGAAGTGAGGCAGGTACCAAACACGACCATTCTCCACGGCGTGTTCCGCCGAACTTAACTTGCGACAAAAACCCTTCTTCAAGTACTCATCAATCTTTCCGCAGTACATTGAGGCAAATGTACTGTCTTTGTCCATCTGTTTTTCCAACACCGTCAGCCTTCGCCAAGCAGCTGACTTGCTTTCAGGAAGTGTCAAATCGTCCGACTTCCAAAGCATTCCAGTTTCCCAAAAATATCCAACTTGACGTGACGTTTTCTCCATGAGTGCTTCTGCTCTCTCGTTCTGTTTGGATTGTGGTAACTTCATACAATTCACCACGCCAAGTGCCTCCAAACGGAACTGTTCCTTCACCAAGTTGTGAAGGAGTTGATCAGGATCGACGTCTTCAACGTTCACCAAAGAGATGTGTCCTGATTTCAAAGATGGAAGTCTTCCGCTGGGTCCATGAATAACCCATCTCAAATAAGTCCAGATGGCAATAGGAGAAGAGGAAGGACCTTCACAAGCTTTTCGCGGTAAAAGCAAGTGGCTATTGTCGGCTCCGATGATGATGGAAGGCTTCTGAGGTAAAACATCGGGGAAAGGCACGAGTTCCAAATGGCTCCACTTCCTTGCATTCTTGTAGTCGGAGAGCGGCTTAACAGGTAGATCCAACTTTTGCTTTGTCCTGACGTTAGTCAGTTCGTGTTCTTCGTGTTCGTCCACTCCTCGAATACGCAGCGAAGCCACCTTTGACGTGTCGTCACGTTCCTTCCTTCCTCCAAGCCAATTCAGGTACAACGGTTGGAATGCTCCTTCCAGTCCAAGCTGTATAGCGATGTCTTCTTCTAGGATCGTACAAGATGATCCATCATCCAAGAAAGCGTTCACTGTCAATTTTCCAGTTGGTCCAATCAACACAACAGGTAAGCTTGATTGAGACACTATGCAATTCACGTCAGGTCTAGCTCCATCTCCATCCTTTTTGTCAACTTCTTTCTTCTTTTCTGCGTAATGAAGCAGTGAATGGTGCTCACGCTTGCATCCGTCCTTATCACAGGGGAATGGTCGGGGACATTTCGTTCGGGAATGTCCTTTGTCCAAACAAGAGAAACAAACACGATGCTTCTTTGCTACTTCCCAGCGTTCCTCAGTCTTCATTTTCCTGAATTTCGGACACGCCGACAACGAGTGTGCTTCTTTGCACTTCAACAAACATCCAAGATCTGATACCACTAAGCATTGGTCACGTTGCTTGGACTTCTTGGATTGGGTGGATGACACGTCGCACACGTATACAGCTGCAGATGATACTTCATCCAAGAACAAACACAGGTCACGTAGGTCAGCGTCATGTCCACTTTTGACGACAAATCGTCCCCATTCCAGTTGTAAATGGCTTGGTAGTTTTCTCCTGAATTCCTCCAAAAGCTGAGGATTATTCAGGTACAGTGGAAGCTTCAGTGCTTCCGCTGTAGCACAAAAATTCTTAACAACGATGGAAAAGTCCACAAGAGTCTGGAAATCCCCGTCCAATGGTGTGGGTGCATTCTTCGCCTTTTCCAGCATCCTCTTGATGACCTGGTCAGGGCGTCCAAATCGTTTCCTTAAGACATCCAGAATGTCTGCAATGTTGCAAGATGAGGAGAGCATGGAGACAACAGATTCCTTTGCCTTCCCCTTCAAAGCTCGCTGCAATCGGATTATATTCTCCTCCTTGGAGAATCCACAAAGTTTCGTTGAGGAGTCAAACCTACCAATGAACGTAGGCTACTCTTCAGGATCTCCATAAAACTCTGGAAGATCCTTAGCTCCAGTCTGTTTCGCCGCAAAATTCCGCAAATCATGATTTGGGCGAACAGACTGCATCACATTTTGCATAGCAGAAGCAAAACAATCTGCCATTTTCTGGAAGCTGGAGTCTTCATTGTCCCTTTCTTGTCCTTTGTTCCTGTCCAGCTGGGTTGGGTGGGTCGTTTGTGGAAACTGTGGATGGGGTGCATTTACGTTATAAGCCGGCTGTGAATGCACTTGATCTTGAAAATCCTCCGGATTCCTCGCGACGCCTGTGGTCTGTGTAACCCAATTTTCCACGTCTGGTCTGGCTGGTGGAACATCGAACAGTTCCAAGACACTGTTGACTTCGTCTTCTTCGTCTTCAACTTCAGCTCTCAACTCAATGAGCTTCCGTTGCTCCGACAACCGTTGAGCTTCAAGCTGTCGTTCTTGTTCCCGAATTGCTGCTAATTTTTCTTCGGTTTCCAATTGTTTTCGGTGTTTGGATGAGCTGCTGCTGGACTTTGTCCGGTGTGACACGATGCTTCCGTTGCTGAGTGGAGGCAACTGCGACATGTGGTCGAGTACAGGTAGGCTTGGGGTTCTGTGTATCCTTTCCGCTTGAGATCCTGCCAAATCTTGCTGGATCCGTTGGGCGATTGAAGCCACTGCTTCCCGATCGATTCCCCTCCTTTCCTGTCCATTTTCACGCTGGTCCTGTCCAACGGCTTTGATTTTCTCCCATAATCGATTCCCTGTGTTTTGTGTGGCACCAGCCATTCCTCAGGTCGTAACTGGCATTATTTTCACGAAAATTTCAACAAAATAACTGCTTTTTCAAGTGCTAGTTCAGTTAAAGCGAGAAGGACCATATGTTTTGACGATGCTCAGTTAGCTAAATGTTCAGTTAACGACGATTACTTAATTGTTACGAATAAAAAAGCACGCAAATGGACAAGTTACAATTTTACAAACGCTTTTATTCCAATAACAAAGAACAAGACAATAATTTTGACGACAATTTGACAGCAAGAACAACAAACAACTAACTACTGGCGTTACTGACGGCGCTCCTTTTCTCCTCTTGACCTTTTCTTCCGCACGCAGCCGACGTAACGCCAAAATTAAACTTAACGTAACGTAACGTAACGTAACAAACTTAAAACTATTTCCTTGACGACTGAGAAACAACATGCTTTCTCAGCCTACAGAGTTACAGACTAACAAGTGACAACAACTTGTCCTACTGACTGACAACATTATACCTTTGCCCAAGACCCCCCTATACTATCAGGCTACAAAAGTTATACCTTGGCCATATTCTACCATTAGCCATGCTGACAAAATAGCAAACTTATACCATAGAATACAGATTGATATGGACTAAAATACCAATTTAACAAATCAATAAGCATAATTATTACTATAATTTAGCCTTCTACGCTACAACACCAACAATGCGGAAAATAACGAGCAAGTTGGAACGGGATGAGACCAACGTGAACGAACTGAATCGGATGTTAGTGGAGGACTACGCCGGATTTCACTATGACACGACCTTCGATTTTTACCTTCGAAGGCTGGACGTTTAACTTTATGTATTCGAACAAGCAACACAGGAAACGAGTTGTCTGATATCATAATAGTATTAAAGGAGTTAGAACATTTTATCAAAAATGTAATTCATGTCTGCTTAAGTAGCAATCCAGTTGGTGGAATATTAACATGACCTGAGGGACGTTTCTTACATGTTCGATGTCCACGTATCTTAGCTATTCTTCAATGTTAGCGTACGTACGGCAACTGCTTTGGTTTTTCGTTACTCGCAAAATATACATCTCTGTTCGGAAATATCAGTGGCTAGTAATTACTTTTAATCACCAATCAATTTGGCGATTTACTTAACATATTTAAATTATCCCAAGGTTTGTTCATGCCAAGTCAAAACCAGAAATAACAAATTGTTAAAGCATTGCTGATTACGTTTCATACTAAATTGGCAAGACTTCTTGGATATCACTGTAGTCAGATCCTATGTGACAAACAGTTTATTGTCTAGTACGGACACAGTAGACGTAACCGACACCGTAACACCCGGAATACGTTAGTAGCTTATTGGGCACGTAGATCTGACGAAATGCACACCCTAAAGCCCGCATAGAAGATGAGTTTCGGTGTACTCTATAACATTTGAAAATGTATGATTAAAACTGCCATTTTTCAAAAATTGTTTTTAATAAGACCAATATACACAATACATCAATATACACACAATCAACGTATTTCGATAATTGAATACCCAGTAAATACATTAGAAGAAATGCAGTGTATGATCAACATCATTATTATTCGTAAAGGTGGCTACAAATTTTGAGCTATACCTAATTCATTAGATAATTTCAAGCGTAATTTGAAATCAAATCTGAAATACAATTACCTCGCTGGAATGTGACTTTCATTTGTAACATTTAGGATAATAAAAACGAAATCTAAATATATGCATGTGTTATTGATATCAATATAAATTTGTGTGAGATTGTGAAATCGTATACGCGTTTAGATTTAACGAAGCCGTCTTCATGGAAACGAAATGGTAAGAAATGAATGTATAGCATGAATAGTTTATATGTAAATATCCATTTGTAAAATAGTAAACATTGTAAGCTGCTGCTGCTTTCTATGAATAAGTTATGTGGGATTCCATTACATTAACACTATCCTTAAAAACCCGTTCCAGCGGTAATAATAATTTGTCTAAATATTCATATTTCACTTATTGCAACATGTTTATTCCGCTTTCAGTTCAATAGTAGTCCTCTCCTGTCACATAGCAATACGAATAGACCGGAAAGAACAAAGCCTAACTACGGTAGTTTCTAATATTGTAAGGAATAACAGAAGTGCGGTTGCGTAATTTGTAGAATAATAAATTCATTTGTCTAAACGCTCCTACAATATCTGAAGCCGTTTCCTTAAGAATTGTTGGCAGAGATCTTAAAATTTTACAACAGTTCTCGATAATAAAGACACATGAAGCTAGCGCAATACCAAATAAAAGCACAAAAAATATCGTAGCAACGTTTCCGGTCATATCCGGTGTCACCAAAGTCGTATCTGTCAGCAAAGGGGTAAAGCTAGTAGTCTCACTTATAAATCTTGCCCACCAGTTCCAAATACCGGAGAACTGAATCGCCTGTGCTCTCTTAACAACGTTTGGGTGCACGTGACCGTGAAACCGAAATCCGACTGAAACGTTAGCATAGTTTTCGTTCCCAACATAAATCCTCAACCCTGGATTATCTCTATACAGTTGAGTGGCATAGCCTTTTGCTATGAATGATGGGATCACTAGTGCTGATTTACTGCAATTTTTTAGGTGCTCCCAAAGTGTCGTCTCCTGTCTGTCATCAATATACTTTCTAAGAATTCCCTCCTTCCTTCTATTCAGTTCCCATGTCCCTCCTCGGTGCCCTGTGCTCATTTCAAACGCTTCTTTTATGATAGTCGGAAAGTCATGATGCAGTTTAGAATGTTTGTATAACGCCGCAAATGAGCTGTTCTCGTTATCGTAAATACCGCTGCGTTCTAGAAAGTTTGACAGCTGATAAACCTCCGACTCGGCTTTAAACCGACCGTGTATGAAGTGTAGTGAATGTTGTCGTGCTTCAACTCCCCGATTCACAGATTCTTTATTAGCAGCCATATAGGTAAAAACTTCCGGCCGAATATCAAGTAATCCGATTCTACTCACCACTGAAAATGCATCCGCCACTAGCTGGTCCAACGAGGTGTATGGCAGAATCTCTCTGGGGGATATCATGTTGTAAACATTGGTGTTTTTGTACCCGTTGCTCAGAATAGTACCAGCGAAAAAGATTCCCACCATTGTGGCACGGAGGTACTTGCTGTTTGCAGCGGAGGAAGGGAATGGATCTCCCTGCTCTAAAAGCACTTTATAAATTTGGAGAAAGTATAACAAATGGTCATTTCGTCCCAGGGACGAACTTGTGGATATGCGTCGATGCGTCTCAGCAAGTACAAGTGTAGCTAAAATGATGCAAATCCAAACTGGAGCTTCATAAGAGTTCAACAACTCCATGACTCCAATAGGCGCCTTTCCTGCATCTTGCCCACAGCTAACAAACGCCAGATTGCTAACAGTGTCTTGGTAATGTAGTCGAAGAATTTGGGCATCCTCAGCAACTGCTAAGGTTTGCAACAGCGAATTACTACCTATGTTGTACGGTAGCCCGTAGCCAACATCATACCTATTGTTTAGATTACACAAAGTTATCACCCGCATTGCATTTTGCGTTTTAATGGTTGCGTTTGAAGTAATGTCGTAAATCATTGAAGCTATTCCTTGGGCAAATATGTCGTCGGGTCTAGAGTGTCGAAAAGTTTTAAAATTAATGATGTCCCTGGTACAATTTATCATAATTCCGGTAAATCTTAGCACCGTCTTCATAAAGTCCCCAGACCCTGAGCCCGCATTGAAATACCAAAGCTGTGCGTCTTCAGGCAGATGCTCAACGAGTACAATTGGTAATTTTACATGCGGAACACGTGTTGTATGCATGGACGAACGTGGCACAGGACCCAAGCTAAATTTGGTACTGATTACATCAATTGTGATGTCAGATGGACTTTCCCGCAACGTAATCCGTAATATTTTTGCATAATGCGTCATGGGTTGAGATGGATTGAATGCATACGTTGAGTCGAGTCCTGATCCGCGTTGAACTATCAGAAAATAGTCCAACACATCCAGGCCTAGCGGATGATTCCGATGGTTAACGAGAAGGTAAAGTTTTGACACAAGTGACTGCTCAGTCATTTTCAATTTATCGAGAATCTCTCTATCCATCCCAAATTGAAACGCAGTAGGTTTCCCCATTAGAAATAGATGATGGGGGCTCAATTGAAGTGACATATGAATCTGGCAATTCCAAGGCTTGCTTTGCATTGCATACTTGATATAGTTTAGCCGCAAACAAAAATCTAACACTTCTGACGCAAAGATGAATACGGTTGCGGCAAGATATTTAGACATGGTGCAATTGACCATTTTCCACCTCTTCTTGTCCATTTGTCCGATTTGGTTTCCATAAGAATGTCCACTTGGAATCCAGAGTACGAAGTTTCGCTTCTTAACTTTGTCGAAATATACTGCTAGTTTGGGTTGTCTTATGACCGCGCCAGTGTACGACGTGAGAATATCTGCGTTCCTAATGTTGTCGAGAGTGACGTGGCAATGAGACTTTTCAAATTGGTCCAGAATTTTGGATAAATCCAGAGCCAAGTCAGCCACCGGAGGGGCTTCGTTGTTTTCTAGAACTAATTGTTGAAACCATTTGAATGCATTCCTGTTGTACTTTAAATTATGCAGGTTTTGTAATGGGAAGCCAACCAGAGGACGTAGTGTAATTTCAAAGGGGGTTTGTGAACGTACAGAACTAGTTTTGCAAAGGGATAATAGTGCTACTGAAATGAGGGGAAATGTAAATGATCCCATGTTGCTGGTCGTCAATTTTAAAGGTTCTTGGCAATTTGTAAAAGTCAATGTGGCTTTAAAATTAGGTTTCACTAAAATTGTGTCTCTTGCTTTAGGTTACGCGAGTTAATTTTAGTTAGAATATCGTACCCCTGGTTTTGGAAAGAAATGTCTCGCAAATACACGACGAAATTCATAAAATATTTTTTTTACATTTGGATGGTACAATGATGTTGCTTATTGCGTTAGTATTATGTCATGGAAATTATAGTTGCATGTCTTGCTGGTAACGTCTAGCCTGGAATGAGAACAGTTAGTCTCTGATACAAGGGCTCAAGTTTTTCTGGCGTCGTTCTGTCCATATAAAATAGTGAAGATGACTAGCCTCTGCATTTAATCGATAGCAACTTCCTGGCACGTGTATTGATTTACTGTCGGCCAATTCGTTATACGTCTCTGTTGAATACTAGCCAATACATTCTCCAAATTCACAAAATCGCGACCATTGGGCATTACCCTTGTTGTTCAGTTATACATACATATATACATGTCCATTGCAGCAATACGTGATGTAAAGGCGAACAGTAAATGTGGCATATATGTGGAACAAGGAGGGCTAGCTTCGGCTAATGCTTATCAACAGGTGAAGATGACTAGACTGTTCACATTCAATGGATAGCAATTTCCTGACACGTGTATTGATTTACTTAAGACAATTTCCTGTTCTTGTCAAAGAGCCGTCTCTGCTGAATGCTACCAATTGAATCAAAGCTTGAATTAAATTGCAGCTAGTAGGCTTTGTATGTACTTGCTTTCATGCTGTACTTACATACATATGTATAATGCTACCAGAACACAATTTATCAATTTTTATGCCGTCTTCATGACTCACAAAATTTTATGTGTACGTAAAATGCGAATATGTGAGTAAAATTTAGGAGGAATCCTGTCGCAAGCTTCATTGCTTTTCAAACAATAACAGGTCAGGACTTGCCGCAATAATCAGACATATTATGTTACTGGCGAGTACATTACGTTTTGTGAAGGCCGAGTATGTTTTCTTGTCGTAATAACTAGTCGTATCTAGGTATTGCATTTCTGACAATAGGAATCAGACTCGTGCGTAAAACGACGTCAGAACGTTATGTCCTTGAGAGCCGTCAGATTGTCTTGTCGCAATAAATGGGCATTGCCTTTCAGACCAGACTGGGACGAAGCAAAAGAGATGTTCAACAAAAAGGGCTGAAAGTAATTTATTAGATGTCATGTGATAAAAAGCACGAGAGCAAAGTGTCATTTCAATCAATCACAGTTCAAATTCAGGTAAACCCAATCGAGTCTGAAATTAACAAGTCATCAGATTGGGAATGTAAATTAACAACTTATATTACCCTTGACAGCGTAAGTTTGTGGAAAAAAGTCCTCAGTTTCACTTTATTATGGTGCCATTTTCATATGACGTGATCGCTTCTGTTGCCACCCCACCTCCTTCAGCAGCAACTTAATTGCTTGAGGTTGTGTGCGCAGTTGAATGAACGAGTTCTCTTGTCTCCTCTCACACAAGTTGCTCGGATTGTAATTAAAAATGATCCATTCGGCCTCAGCAACGTCAGTGAAAACAGACGAAATTCCACAGACAACAAGCGATGCGATGCCGAGATGAACAGAGCTGACTAGCTGACGAAAAGCTTAGGCAGCGTTGAGGCCATTTTGAGGGGATGGTTTCTCATTTGGGAGGAGGCTTCCTTCCCCTTCTGCATTTCATTGCATGACTTGACTGTGATTCTGGAACGATGAACGACACCCACCGTCTGGGAGGGGCGTCCACCACAAATGTCACACTTATTGATGGTGGCTAGTGGGTGGGACCAACATGCTCGAAGGCATAACTATTACATACTCAGCACTGGAAATCCGAATGAGAAAACCAATGACGGATGTGGTTTGGCAACAGAAGCGATCACGCCATATGAAAATGGCACCATAATAAACTGCCACAGAGGACTTTTTTCACACAAACTTACGCTGTCAAGGGTAATATAAGCAATAAAACCCGGTAATCAGGATTCGGCGCAAGGAGAATTCACGTTGGTTGATAAAATGTGTGCTTGAATTGCAAAGTTTGATGGAATGCCTTCTGCAGATTTTCTAGTAATGGCTTAAACGTGGCATCTTGACCATTTCCATCAAGGAAATATAAAAAAGCAGCCTAACGTAATGTTAAATAATCTTGGTGCTGAGTCATTATTATATAAATCCCGTTGAAACTATATAGGACAACGTTCCTTGAATATCTTATTACAGTAATCACTAAATCTCATTCCAACTGAAATTATACGAAACGGAAAACAATTTTCGTTGCCAGATGCCAGTGTGAAATTCATCCATACTCTCACTAGAGGATACGTAACACAATTCATATTGCGAAAGTAGGGTAAAATATGGCATGTATTGCAGCACGCCCGGAATAAAAATTGGGATATAAAGACAGCAATTTTCCTACATCTTATAACCCATTATCTCCATTTGAATGTATGAATTTTTGAACGTCATGCTCAAATTACATTCCAAAATTGGATGCATAGTTAGCGGGTTAAAGATTCAACGAAACTACTGATTGAAAACGCTTCCTTCCCTGTTAGTACTAGGCGCAAATTTATTGCTAACGTTCATGCAATACAAAATACCTCTGAGCATATAAAATCGACAAAATTGGTTTAAGAATGATTTAACTTTATATACAGTATGGGGAACCCGTTACATATCTCAATACCGAAATGATTGCAAAATGATTTCCAACGAGTCGTTAATTACAATTTATATTTCTTGATTTACCGAGCACATAACGTATCAAGGAATTTGCCTTTTCAAAACTGTATGAGGTATTATTGGAATTGCCAGATTGACAGTTTACGGCAGCATTAATTTTTCACTCATCAGAGATTTGGCATTACATAGGTACGCTGTGTGAAAATTGTTTTAATTGCAAAAGGTTTACGCAACTGCTTCATATTCGCAAAGATATAACTTTGACTGGTTTCGCAATCCTAAAAGTTATTATTGTCGTTGTTCCGCGAAAGCAGTTTCAAAGTTGCTCAGGTCTCAGGTCGGCAGCTCAGTGTGCTCTGCTTCTTACGGGAGGTTCAAATGGCTCGATGCCTGGATAAGTTCCTATGTCAACAAATGGCACTTAATTTCTTGGCAATTTTGTTGCTACCCGGTACTAACGCCGATATTCCGCTAAGCACTAGTTCTGGGTATATTCTTGAAGTAATATCCAACCATTTACAGGATGGATCGATTGTCATGGTAACGGACAATGCGATAAATTCTAGTATGCATTACTCTGAGCCAGTGCTCCATTTCTTTACTTTGCTTCGCCTTAATTCTTTGCCTTTGCAATTGATCCATTTTCCCACCACAATTGAGACAAACATATCTACACAGACTGTTCCAAAATTCCAATCTATCCACAAGTGCGTCATATCCGTAGTGGTCGATATAATAACTGATACGTATTTCCAGCAATTTTCAACTTTGCTAACATCCACAAATAACGAGTTGACGAGACGGGACGAGGACCATTATTTCTTTGTCAGTTTTTCTGAATACGAGACTAACAGCATACTTGAGAGTTTGCTAAGTAGTCATCTGAGATATTTCCTCGTCGTAACGGAAATCTCACTAAAGCTCACTTCTGTCAATTCATACTGTCCTCGTTGTCCCAACGATAAAAAATTAAAGAATATCTCGCTTAGTCCCGTCGCACCACTGGAAGAAATATTTCAGGACTTCACGCTCAAATTTCACAACGCTGCGATTCGTGTCGCAGCCCCACTTAACTATTACGCCATGTTTCAAATGGAAAAGGTTGCTGGCGTTGGGTACAGGACCAAGAGGGGCATTCATGGCGTCCTCCTCAATGTTGTTGCTGCCAAGCACAATATGAGCTACACACTGCGGCCATGCTCCACTTTTGGAAACTTTTCTGCTAGAGTTACCGGGTGGCGACTAGACAATGGAACGTGGACAGGTAGGTTAAAAATTCCATGTTGCTGCAAGTGAGCATTAATTGTTGATTTACACATGCTTTAACGAATACATCGTTTTTGCAGGCTGTATGGGCGATGTAATCTACAACAAGGCGGACTATGCGCTAGTGGTTGCAGCCGACGTCATTCGTTTTCCAATGGGCAGCTTCACCAACGGCATCCTATTTACTGCAATCTCATTTGCAACGGCAAAACCAAAACTGGTGTACGAATGGAGTGTAATCTATACTGCACTCAGCGTCAACATGTGGTGGCTAGTCTTGACATTTCTCGCTGTAGCAACAGTGGTCATGTTCGTCTTGGAAAACATTTTGGTGCCTCCCAGAAATAATATTTTCACTGTTCTATTCAACCATTTTTATAATCTGTGGGCATACCTGATTCGTCAAGATCTTGGTGAAGCGACCGCACTTGCTGCCAAGGTTATGTATGTGTATTGGCTGCTTTATGGATTTATAAGAAGCAATGCTTATACAAGTGGTTTGCAAGCTTTGATTGTGTCGCCGGGATACAACAGCCCACCCAGAACGATAGCAGAGTTGGCGTCGTCAAAGTACAAATGGGGCTCCTCAAAGGAATTTTTCGTTGGTCTGGGTGAACAGCTATTCACACATGCCGATAATCCCACAATGCGGAAAATAACCAGCAAAGTTGGAACGGGATGAGACCAACGTGGACGAACTTAAACGCATATTAACGGAGGATTACGCCTGATTTCACTATGACATGACGTTCGATTTCTACGTCAAAATGTTTGGAAATCCAAACGATAATCCTTTCAGAGTTGCCCGCGACTCAATATTCTTTCTTGAGTCCACCTGTTTTACGCGAAAGCGGGAGATATTTCGTGAGCGATTTAACCGGGTCATGTCGCATGCATACACGACCGGATTGACGAAACAAATCATTGCGCTGGATTGGTTCGTATTCAGAACTCATATGCGAAAGGCTAGTGGGAATAAAGGATCTATTAACTTTTCCCGGGAGAATGATGGACCGGTGGCTCTGAACTTGTTGGCAGTTTTTGGCTGCTTTCTGGTTTGGGCATTTGGAATTGTGTTGTGTATTTTCATGGGAATTTTAGAGTGCGCGTCTAGGATGAGCACGGTTTACTTTGCATTTCGTCCGTGGCATTTTATAAGAATGCTTATGTGCGAAGTATTTCATTAGCATACATAATGGTTTGTATTAATGAATTCCCAGTAAGCACAACCGAAAGACGAAAACAATAATAATGGTTCATTATTAATATGCACAATAATTTACACAGCTCAGGTATAAAGTGAATGCTATACGTTTGTCATTCATTGGATGATTTTAAAGAATGCATTGAACAAAATCTACAAAACAGTAACCTGTTTGGAATATGAACTTAGTTGGCCGTACTGTACGTACATGTTCGTAATGTACATAGGTAAACATGCCTGTCAATGGCAAATGGCAAGCAAACGTAAATGTGTGTATAAAATTTTGAGTTTCAGATATCTTTTTAAATGTGCGACACTGTTTAATCTTTATTAACTACCGGAAGCATGAAATGCTTATATAGGTAGTTATTGCGATTGATATGTTTGTCTGTCTGTGTGTCTGTGTGTCTGTGTGTCTGAGTGTCTGTAAACACTATAACTTTCCTCCACGTGTACCGATTTGGTTCAAACTTGGCATAGAGGTACCTCAGGTCATTTGAAAATTCGGTATTGATTTTGGGGTTCCAGGCCCCACCCCCGGAGGTACGGTGGGGGGTAAGGTACCCCATGCATCCTTATGGGCAAAATTCTTTTATCGGCTTATCTGATAGAGAAATTTATGCTGATCATTTTTTGTCACGACACCATGGGTCAATTTGACCAACTGTCGGAGTGGTGGCTCCATGACCCTTACGGGTCAAAGGGTCACGAAAGGGTCAAAATATACTTTTTTGGAAATTCATCGACTAATTCAAGATTAGTGTTTGGGAAGGTGAACTGAGTGTCAAATGTCTCAATTTCACCCGCAACACGTTTCCGGTAGTTTTTTATTTCGGGTTTACACCCGTCCTAGTTTATTATACAGAGGATGATTTTTCTAAGTGTGAATGGTTTTGAGGTCCAATAAAACCATTTTACCTACGTATTATGAACGCAACCCAATGACAAAATGAATCCCCGAGGGTTGAAGTTTTGCTTGCAATTTTGATTTTTCGAAGTCCATAAATTTTGAAGCCTTTTTTGGGATAACTTTGTGTGATTCCTCTTAACCCACTTTCCAAAGCCCCTCCATCCCACATGTTTTGTGTCTTAAAAGTCAGCATTTCAGATGCGTATCACGTAACACGTTCTTCGGGATATTTTCTGGAGATTTGATAGGAATGTCTAGTTTATGGATTACCGTTACACTGAATTTATCTGTAACCATCTTGGCGTACGCCAAGGTTATCTTGCCAATGTAAGACGATGCCACGTTGTGACACAGGTACGCATGTGGGGCGTTTTCACTGTACACGGTGTGGACGTGCCTATACAGCATAAGATCCCAAATATTGACCATGTATCACTGTGAAACGATTTCTATATTTGAGGCAGTTTCATGTCATAAAAGAACACCACGACTCCTAACGATATCAAAGACCATCACCTCCTCAAGCAACTTTTAATTTTTGTAAGCTTCCAGATAATCCTCTTCTAATTTCCCAATGGCATTGCGGAATAGTCTAGTTCCTTCACAGTCGTAAAGCGTAAGGAGGGCGTCGTCTAATGACACCAAGCTCGACCTTATAACCCGACAAATGAGCCTCGTACACCCTGGCAAAGTTTTACTTCCGGTTTGGCTTATGTGAAGCTTCCAGGTCATATACAGACCCCATTTGAGCTCTTTTTTCGTACAATCTTCGTGGATTATGTTCTGGGACACGCCAAATATACTTACCGTCCATGTTTGTGTTGATGGAATTTCCTTGGCTGAATTTATGACCATCTTCCGGATGGGAGCAGAAATGCCCCTTAGATAGACTTGTGCTTCAGGGAGCGTGGCTAGCATGGGAGCTCGCACTTGTTGACTCTTACCAACCGAACTGATCAAAGTTGACAGATAGTACACGGGAAGCCCGTATCCCATGGTTTCCAAAGCATATATGGTTCGATTTTGACTCCGAAAACCCTTGGAAAGCATCTAAATGGCCTTCTCCACTTCCGGTGACCTACTGGGCGCCATTTTGATGGACTTCGAAAAATCAAAATTGCAAACAAAACTTCAACCCTAGAGGATTCATTCTGTCATTGGGTTGCGTTCCTAATACGTAGTTAAAATGGTTTTATTGGACCTCAAAGCCATTCACACTTAGAAAAATCATCCTCTGTATGAAATTAAATTAGTTTAAGTACATATTTGTAATATGCTATATCATATTCATTATACGTTGTACTACTTACTTTTTATTTAAATTGGTTGTTTTTAAAGTCATTTCAAAATAGGCATATGACTACAGTTGAACATGGAGGCTACCACATTGTCTAACATATTCTTTCTGATGACGGGAGCAGTTTGTCTATATCACTCCACTTTAACTTGTCGTTTACATGTTAGTTCTATTTTCAGTGCAATGCTAACCTACATTTGACATTCATCTATACGAGCGGAATAAGCGTAACATCAATTTTTAAACCGGAGCCTTGAATAATTATACTTGATTCACTCTGCACGTTTTCATACATGAAATCGAATGTTAACTAAGCCAATTTTTTAATTACCCTAGTTATCAGTTTTGATATGGGTAATAAAAGTATAGTGCAGTAATTTGTAAAGCGACGAATGAATTTCTCTAAACGATCGTACGATACCTGAAGCCGTTTTCCTTAGGATTGTTCCTAGAGATCTAAAAATGTTACATAAATTTTCGATAAAAAAGACACAAGAAGCTAGCACAATACCAAATAAAAGCACAAAGAATATCGTTGCAATGTTTCCGGTCATATCCGGTGCATCCATTGTTGTATCTTGCAACACAGGACTGAAGCTTGTAGTATCATTTATAAATCGTGCCCACCAGCCCCAAATACCAGAAAACTGAATCGCCTGCATCCTCCTAATCACATTTGGGTGCATGTTTCCTCGGAGCTGAAACCCAGCCGAAATGTTTGCATAGTCTTCGTTGCCAACATAAATCCTAAACTCCGGATACTCTCTATACAGTCGAGACGCATAGCCTTTTGCAATGAATGATGGCAATACAAGCGCGGATTTATTGCAAGATTTAAAGTGCTCCAAAAGTGTCGTCTCCTGTTTTTCATGAATATACTTTTGGACCATTTCCATCTTCCTTCGAATGGAGTTATATGACTCTCCGCCGTGTCCGACGCTCAATAGCGCTTCTTTTATGATACTCGGAAGGTCCTGATACAGTGCCGAATGTTCCACTAAAGTTGCTAATGAACTGTTCTCGCTTTCGTAAGTTCCGCTGCTTCTAAGGAATTCGGACAGCTGATGTATCTCCGAGTATGCGCCGAACGGAGGCCACGCATGCGCGCACACGTAATGTGGTGTATGTCGTCGTATCTTGCCAGCCCAATCAGCAAATGTTTCCCTAGAAAGCCGTCGGGAAAAGACTTCCGGCGCAATCACAATTTCTCCGATTCTACCCACCACTGAAAACTCATCCGCCACTAATTGGTCCAGCGAGGTGTATGGCAGAATCTCTCTTGGAGATATCATGTTGTAAACATTGGTATTTTTGTACCCGTTGCTCAGAACAGTTCCAGCCAAAAATATTGCCACCATTGTGGGACGGAGATTTTTGCTGTTTGCAGCAGAGGAAGGGAATGGGTCTCCTTGCTCTATAAGCAATTTGAACATGTGGACAAACTTGTGGATATGCGTCGATGTGTCTCTGCAAGTGCAATTGTAGCAAAAATAATGCAAATCCAAACTGGAGGTTCGTAAGAGTTCAATAACTCCATGATTCCAATAGGCGCCTTTCCTGCATCTTGCCCACAGCTAACAAACGCCAGATTGCTAACTGTGTCTTGATAATGCAGTCGAACTATATGGGCGTACTCAGCAACTGGAAAGGCGTGCAAAGTTGACCTTAATCCGAGTTTGTTATGAGACCCAGAATTTATTACAACTCTGTTGTTGGGGCCACAAAAAAGTACCAATCTCTCATTGACTGTTTCAATGGTTGTGTTTGAAGCAATGTCGAAGAGCATTGTAGATATTCCTTGGGCAAATATGTCGTCGGGTCTGGAGTGTCGAAACGTGCGAAACGTTTTGACATCTCTGCTACAATTTCTCATTATTCCGGTAAATCTGAGCACCGTCTTTTTAAAGTTATCGCTCCCTGGGCTTGGACCCACCCACAGCTGAGCATGCTCAGGTAATAGATCCTGAAGTAAATTTCGTAATTTGTCGCTCTGAACACTTGTTATATACATGGACGCAGTTGGCACAGGATCTATGCTAAACTTGGTACCGATAACGTCAACAGTGATGTCAAGTGGATTTACCCCCAGCGTAATCCGTATTGTTTCCGAATAATACAATGTGGGTTGAGAATCATCGACCGCATACATTGTGTCCATTCCTTTGCCAAGTTGGACTACCAGAAAATACTCTATAACGCTCAGGCTTAGCGGATGATTACAATGGTTAACGAGAATGTGGAGCTTTGGCACAAGCGACTGCTCCGTCAATTTTAATTTATCGTGAATTTCATGATCCACCACCTCAAACTGAAACGCTGGTGCCGTGCCCGTAAGCAATAGATGCTGTTGGCTCATTTGGAGAGACAACTGAATCTGACAATTCCACGGCTTGGTCTGCATGGCATATTTGAGGTAGTTTAGCCGTACACAAAAGTCAATTAGCTGTGACGTAAAGTGGACTACGGTTGCGGCAAGATATTTGGACATGGTGCAATTGACCAATGCCCACTTAAACTTACCCTTGTGTCCGGGATGGCTCCCATAGGAAAGTTCACCTGGAATCCAGAGTACGAAATGTTTCTTCTTGGCGCTGTCGAAATATACTGCCAGTTTGGGATGTCTTATGGTCGTGCTGGTGTATGTCGTCGAAATGTCATAATTCATTATGTTGTCCAGAGTGATGTGGCAATGGGAGTTTTCAAATTGGTCCAGAATTGTGGATAAATCCAGAGCCAAATCGGGGACTGCAGTGGCTTCTTTGTATGCTGTAACAAATTGGTGAAAAATTGGATGGCATTCCTGTTGTTATAAAAATTACTCAGGTTGCGCAGTGGGAAGCCGTCCAGAGGAGACAGTGTAATTTCAAAGGGGTTGTGTGAACGCACGAAACAAGCTTTGAAATGGGATAGTAATGCTAGTGATATGAGGGAAAATGTAAATGGCCCCATTCTGCTCCTCGACGATTTTACAAGTTCTTGGAAATTGGTAGTAAGTAATCAATCAAGTTATGTGTTGTTGAAAATGTTCTGTTTATTTTGAGAAACGCAATTTAACCCTTGTTGGATGCCCAAGCGCCCGGTTCCAAAAAGTAATTTTCCATAAGTTCGCGACACTATATATCAAATCTGTTCCTGTTTTGGAAAGTACCATTGATTTCATATGTCATGGAAATCTTTATTGGTACGCATGATATAAGTATCTAAGCTGGAATGAGAATAGGAGACGTTACGGAAGTGGGCACTAGTCTACCACGCGCCGTCCAATCCATATTAAATAGTCAAGATGACTAGCCTCCATATTTAATCAATAGCAATTTCCCGGCACGTGTGTTGATTTGTTTTACGCAGTTTCGTTACATAGCACCAATAGTATAGACCAGTGGGCATTACCCTTGTTTTCCAGTTATATATACACGTATACATGTCGATTGCCACAAAAACATGAGCGGAATGAGAACAATTAATGTGGCAGATATATGGAACAAGGTTTTAATGCTCCAACTAATGCTCATCAAATGGTGAAGATGTCCAGACTCAGTGTTTACTCGATAGGAATTTCCTGACACGTGTATTGATTTACTGTAAACAATTTCCTGCTTTAGTCACAGAGCCGTCTATTCTGAATGTTAATAAGTGGTCATAACCGCCGTTTTCCAGTCATATATACATATGTACATATATACATATCAATTGCTACAAAAACATATAGCTCAATATATTTCAGATTTATCTGTGAGTGTGCGTATGAACTTGCTCTGCATTTCCTAGCTTCTTTGCAGAATACTGATACAAACTTTCAATCGGTAAATTTTATTGTAATTAACTTTAAATTGCCATTAAATGTTGGTGCTTATAGGTCTCAGTTGTAGACAAGATGTAAAGACACCAGGTTGTGCGTTAATTGCATAATGCTATATAATAACGCTGAACGAACGATGGATCTCCAAACGTTCTGGTTGTACGCTCATCCGTATGTTTGTAGATTCTAGGCCAAGCTGGCGCGTATGGCGACGAATATGTCACGAAATTGCCGTCGGCAAGCCCGATATCAAAGTAGTATATATTTAGCATTTGGTATTTGTATTCGCACCCTGTAATTATCAGTTGATACAAATATACATAATGTGTTCGGTAATTCCAAAGTATTATTTGAAGCTAAAGCTTATTGTGCAAATACTTCGTAAGATTTATTTTATGTCTTTATTTAAACTTACCACCATCTCTGAATGGTTTCATATGGAAATGTCACTGCACTAGAAATGCCATATGCGATACATGACGTATGCATCGCATTATTAACTACCGGAAGCATGAAATGCTTGAAAGGTAGTTATAGCGATTGATATGTTTGTCTGTCTGTCTGTCTGTCTGTCTGTCTGTCTGTCTGTCCGTGAACACTCTAACTTCCCTCCACGTTGACCGATTTGGCCCAAATTTGGCATAGAGGTATCTTGGCCCAAGGCCACGAACCCTATTGATTTTCAGCCATGGACCTCGTCAATGACCGGAAGTAGAGAGGTCGGCGTGTCTGAGGGGTGGGGTCAGCATATCGCCAAAAAATGTTATTGTACAAATCGATAGAGTAGTTCAAGACGATCATTTTTTGTCAAAGCACTATGGGTCAAATCCCTCCCCTGTGGCCAGGGTGGCGTCTGGAAGGGGGAGGGGTCTCTGACCTGAAAATTTGTTATTATGTAAATCCAATTGGAGGTTCAATTTGAGCTTACGAGACATATTAAAATTGGTCAAATATTATGTTTGGGTTGTCAATTGGGCATACATCGCACTTCCGGTAGTTATGTATAAAGGTTTACACCTTACTAGTTCTAGTAATATCAATGTAGTGAGTTCGTATGTTTACTTCCACTATTTAACGTTTCTGATATGGGTAACAGTATTATAGTTGAATTTTTTGTCGCAAAGTATATACGTTGGCCGGAACATCTGCGCGATACCTGCACCCATTTGATTAACTATTGTTTCTAGAGCTCTAATAATGCTATACAAAGTTTCAATAAAAAATGCACACGTGGCTACCACAATACCAAATCCAAGAACAAAAAATATCGTAGCAATGTTTCCGGTCATATCAGGTCGCTTCAAAGAAGCATCCTTCAAAACTGGCTAAATTTGGTGATCTCGTGTATATAGCTGGACCACCATTTCCAAATACCAGAGAACTGAATCGCCTGTACTCTCTTAACAACGTTTGGGTGTACGTCGCCTCGGAACTGAAATCGAACTGAAATGTTGGCATAATTTTCGCTCCCAACAAAGATCCTCAAATTAGGTCGTATTCTATACAACTGTGTGGCATACCGCTTTGCAATGAATGATGGCATAACAAGTGCTGATTTATTGCAGGATCTCAAGTGTTCCCAAAGTGCCGTCTCCTGTCTCTCATAAATATCCTTTTCAACAATTTCCGCCTTCCTCCGCGCCGAATCCTGTGAGTCTGCGCCATGCCCGCTGCTCAGAAATGCTTCATTGACCATGTTTGGGATGTCTCTGTGAAGCGCTGAATGTTCGTATAAGTAAGCAAACGAGATGTTCCCGTACATCTCTCTCCGGATGCTACCAAGAAATTTCGAAAGCTTATTTATTTCCGACTCCGCACTAAATGGTATCATCTCTGGTGCATAAACTAAATGAGGCGAACGTGGTCTGATGAATAGAAAAACCCGCCCTTACCCAAGGTCACTGACCACGACCCGGCCATGCCGGGTCGTAGTCAGTGACCTTAGGTCAGGACGGGTTTTTCAGTATTATGAACCATGAAAATCGGATTGTTTTTAGTGCTTTATAGGATTTTAGCTCGTTCCTTGCATGGAACGCGGATTTTTTTTATTCTAGGTAAATTGTATTTTTTTTAAATGTTCAGTGCAGAGTTATGAGCAGAAGTGGATCTCTCCTTTTTTCTTACAATGATTTAGAACGCATGATGTATTATGTCGGGGCAACTGGTACACTACCTTCTTCTCCCGCTGATTTAGGAAAACAAGTTTATTGTTGTTATGCGGTAATAGAGGCACAACTTGTGTGTATTTTTTTTACCATTTGCAAGTAAGCTGTGAAGTGTCGGACCAATTACTCTGTTTAGGTGATCTAACAAGGTAATTATTTACGCCGTTTGACCGTATCACGCACAATAATTATTTACTTAAATGGTTAAAGTTGTCAAGAAGTTCGTTTTCTGATGCAATTAAACTATATTATTTATTCAATTTTCAGTTTGGTAAAAGGAAGGGAGAAAAAAAGAAAAAAAAAGCATGAATGGATCGCAATATATAGAACAGAAGACCACAGAACAGCATAATTGTAGGTAAGTTTTTAAAATAAAAAGTTCAATTTAACGTGAATTAGTACTTATTTAACCTATGATAAAGATGAATTAGTGCTAACTTAATCTAATTTAAAGGTGAATTAGTGGTTATTTGGTCTAATTTAAAGGTGAATTAGTGCTTATTTCAAGAAGATTTTAAGGTGGATAAAGTGATAAGGAAATTTAAAAAGTACATTAGTGAATTAATTACTCTACGTCAATTATATTAGTAAAATATTTAAAGTGAATCAGCACATATTTTAGCGTGAATTAAACAGAATTTTCAAGGGAAACCGTCAATCATAATTCATAACCATTATTCGGAGAGAGGATCAGTTGCATTGTTCAAGTGCGAGCCAGGTCCTGTAGACTGAAAAACCAAAAAATCCAATCAGTTTATTTATCAGTTTTTTGCAAACTTTAGTTATCAAACATCAACCAACAACAAAATATTCATGTACCTTTTTAAATTCAGCAGTCCAGTTGGTACGTCCCTCAGAAACCATTTTCTGTAGTTGCCAGAATCGAATTTTGTGCAACGGGACCTGTCTTGGTGTAGTAGCTTCAATGAAAGTAACCTTGTCTTTAAAGTTTTGAACAAGTTCGAGGGGCTGGTGCACGGTTAATTTAGGAACACACTCCCTCATTTGCTCTCCCACTTTCACAGCTTGTAGAAGTAGGTCTTTTACAATCCAGGTCAAATTACCTATAGAACAGATAAAAAATATAAAAAAATAATCATAATAATCATCATATAAAAATTATGTAATTAGATTTAATAAAACGGCGTTAATATCACTGTGAAAATATGATAATTAATTAATTTTTTCTTACCACGATGCGAAATAAGAACCACATTTTCTCCATTTTCACAACCTTGGGGGGTTTCATACCCCTCGACGTAAATCCAATTAGGATTACGTCGAAAATTATGCACACAAAGAAACTGCACTGCTGAATATTTTATCGCTGCTTGAAAGGAAATTAAACTTTTGTTTAGCTGGGAATAAAATCCCCCGCGCTCCACACAGGAAACGCAGTATATTTTTTGTAAAAAGTGTAACTTTCCACATGTTAAAACAGCACAAAAAGACAAAACTGCTACAGCAATTACAAATTTTTCGTAGTTTGCTCTCATGTTTTAAACGACAGGGGTTTGCTTTGATTGGGGGTTAAAATGGTAATGGAAAAAAGTTGCTGTGTTTTGACAAGTTTAGCTTTTATGAAGTGAAATTTTAGCGAATAGTTAACCAAGAAAATAATAAGGTGTATATAACTTATCACACTTAAGCACTACTTTTTATATCTTATTTACCAAAAAGTATCAAATAGAGGACGTGTAATAAGATAATTGTTGCACAACCTTAATGTTTAATTTGCTTATAAAAATAAGAGACTGAGGAACTGTGGAATCAATTTTAGTTACGCGTTTTGATATGCTGATGAATTACATCAAGTGTTACTATCTACATCCTCCCTGCCAGATTTATTAAGAAGCCTGGCGTACGTGCAGAAAAAATGCATAGACTGCAAATTTGTGTGCACATGCGACACTCATGATCTTATACTTTTTGAGCTAAACAAGTTTTTGATTGGACTATGGAAGTTTCATTTTTTATAAGATATATTATACCAAGATCGGCTACAGCAGTTTGAAAAAAAATGCATGCTATTCATTTTTTAATCTGGTAATATTACACAGTTGTTTCTTATTTTTTATTCTAAATCTTAAAAACAAGTCCAATTTTTACTTATAACGAATTACGTCTTTCTTGTCTATCTCGTTTAACATACTTATCGCGTATGTACCTACAAGTGCTACATGTAATCGTATGAGTGAAGTGCTCGTGAAATCTACATGCACTGCACATTCGAATTTTTACGGCCTTTACTTCAGCAATAGAAAAGTATTCAAATGTTGTGTCATCTTCACAAGTTATGCATTTAAATTCATTGCACTTTTTAACACCACGAATATAAGTATACAAATGCGGATAATTATACAACACTTTTTCGCTTTTATTTTTATTCTGACAAACTGTGGAAGTAATATCAGTGTTTTGGACACAATGCTCAGTTGTAGACAATGACGATGATGAAGATGACTGCATTGTTTGCTTTTAGAGTTTTAATACTCGCAAGAGTTGTTTCTTCTTGATAACTAAAACGTCGTCAAAACAAACCGCTTTATATATCCACGTACTTTTACTGCCACCGTATGAAATTAATGCCAAGCTTTTAGGTATAATACCGCAATTACGTCGTCGATCATTTTTTAAGAAAATAATATTTGAAAAGAATATAGAAGAATGGAATAATTTTGTTGTTTTGTTACGCAGTATAAAAGCAAAACTAGTTAATTTGAATGTGATGCAACGAAGGTATTCTCGCATGGTTTATAATTATCATGTTTGTAAAAAAATTACATTTTTGTTGCATACCCAGACGACTTCAAACACGTGTAAAATAAAGCGTAAGCCTTGAAGTGTAAAATTCAATATCACTGTCTTTTTTTTCATTACTACTACTACTACTATTAATGAGGCTTTGTTTTATAAGCTTTACTGCAGTTTATTAAGGTGTGGTTGTTCCACGTGTGATTTTTATTTTATTTTTTAAACTTGCCATCATTGTCCCTAAAGTCAAAAAGGGCGTTGTAGATCCACTTGTATAGGTATATGTTGATACTCAAGTCAGACAATCTGAATTATCTAATACCACTTTTTATGGTTATATAGGAATGAGCCTGGATACTGTTTGATGTTAGTATAAATACAGCGTATTTTCTTTCACTACTCCATCACCAACTACAACCATCAATACATCACCCATCGTTTTCGTTACAAACATCAAAGTCCTCATTTCTTTTAAAATGGATACTCCGCCTAGACGGTCACCTCCAATTAAAATTGCGGCTCCACCTCAAGAGCTGAAGTTCGTAGTAGAAGACACCGGTTTCCCACCTCAAAAAAGTTCTTTACAGGCAATTGGGTATGACCTGTATAGGTAATAATGAAAACTATAATTGCTATTATTAATTAATAAACTTGTTGTTATTGTTATTATTATTATTATTCCAATTTCATAAATAACGCTCTCTCTATGTCTCTCTTGTCGACAGCCCCGAGCCAGTGACATTGCTTAAGGGCGAGGTGACAACGATTGATTTGAAGGTGCGCTGCGAGCTGCCTACATCTTTTGGAGCCTTTTTGAAAATGCGTTCCTCCATTGCGAAGAAGGGGGGGATACTCTTAGGAGGTGTCATCGGTACTTTTACATCTGCCTTCTGTATTTATTATTGTGTATTATACGCTTTCTATGATATAATTATCTACTAAATTCTGACAATTCTTAATTATGTATCCTTTCAGATACAGATTTTCGGGGTCCGTTGGTTGCGTGTGTTTCAAATCTAACAGACAAACCAATCAAAATTGGCGAGGGTGAACGCTTTGTTCAGCTGGTGGTTTTCCAGACAGGCGAATTGGAAGAAAAAATTGTCGAAGTAATTTTCATACCAACGCTAAATATGTAGGCAGAATATTTTTCAAAAAGGCTTTTAGCTAATGTAGTAACTTTCGATATATTTTTTTTGGTCTTGCCTCAGGAATTATCAACCACAGCAAGAGGATTCGGGTCTTTTGGATCGACTGACGACAAGCCCAATCAATGCTCTCAAGCGATTCATTAAAACAGGATACTTAGAATACAACGAGTAATATCACCTTTCAATTGTTTATTTTTTCGTTATTCTAAAATGTCTTATTCAAATATGTGTATCTTTTTTTCTGTTCTATAATTGCAATTCTTCATTTCATTATCAAAAAAAAAAGCAAACCTCAAATTATGAAAAGAAATATCTTCCATTCCTACACATTATTCCTTTCGTTCTCCTCTCAAAGCCAAACCTTTAAATTAGAATTGAAATTAAAACAATCTTGTCAGCATTACTTGTATTACTTATCATTTTTTTTATTTCTCTAGCATAACAATCAAAAACATAACATAACAATTTTTTTCTTAGGGTACGATTGTACTATCATGCTTTCTAAATCATTTACGTAATAGTTCTAGCACGTTCATAGGCTGTAATTTATTGCATACTCAGCTTTAATTTAATTCACTTTCTTGTTTAAAATAAAACCTATTATTTCTATTTCACCTTCACTTGAACCTATTTACTTAAAAAATTCACGAATTAACGACTTTTTTTTTCTATTTTTAAAAAAAAGCTTCATAATTGATCTACTACGTTGCAGTCACTTTTCAGGTTTCGTTATGTAACAATCGCGATAGTATATTTTTTTGTTTGAAGTCTTTACTGAGAAAAAGGTATTTTTACGTCGCAGAACAAGGATTTTTAAAAAATTACGAACGAAATTACGCAGTACGATTTTTACAAATCTTTCAGAGCACATCCCGTCTGCAACCGTATTGAAATGAGTGGTGATTTTCCTCGTATAAATACTGGACTGAAAAATCTGCAACAGCATCAGAAGTTTACAGCTCCTCAAACTGAAAACATTTGCTTTTCTTCAACCGAAAAATAATTTCAGTGAGTGGTAGTAGTAGTTGTAGTAGTAGCACCTACACAAATTGATAGCGGTGTGCTAAACAGCATTGAGCTTGAAAAAACTATTTTTTTTTCTTTTCTCTTATTTCAGAAAAATGTCTGGACGTGACTACCTTAACGAGTCAGCGGAAGAATCTGATTACGACGAGCCGCAACCGTCAACTTCCAGGGGAAAGATTCCGGCCAAAAAACGTGCTGTGAAGCCTCCGGCGTCAAAGTCCAGGTCTTCAAAGTCGAGCAGAGAGACGAAACGCGCGGTTAAGAAACTACCCCCACCTGAGGATATTTCAGACGAGGAAGAGGAGGATGACGAGTGGGTGGAAGAAACTCCTAAAACCCAACCTGAGAAAAAACGAGGTCGACCCCGAAAGCGCATACAGCCTGCTAACGACTCGGACGTGGAGATGAGAACCGTAGAGAAGAAGAAGCCTGCAAAGCCTAAAAAACGGCCAAGCCCTGAGTTTTCTGATGAGGAAGAAGAGGAGGAAGAAACCCCACGAACCCCTGAACCAAAACGGAAGAAAAATGAGGTAACAACCGAATTGGTTATAGACCTGAGCCCTAAAAAGCCAGCTTTTGCGAGCGTAGCTCCTTTCTCTGCATATATTGGAAACAATTATTATGTAAAGAGTTCTTATTTCAATGAAACTGCATTCTTCACTATTCGAGAATTCCTTAAAGATAAGGAGGGTAAATTAACTGGAACGCGAAGAGGTTATACAGGAAAATGGGAGTGTTTAGACACGGTGCTTGAAGCTTTGCATAAAATGAAAGAACACTTCCGAAATGCTATGGAAAGTTCAGCTCGTTAATATTATGATTTCGAGATTGTTTCACGGTTACAGGTTAATATTTTTGATTTGACACTTTTCTCTCCTCCCCAGTAGCAATTTTCAACATCAAACGAAAAACGAAAAGAACACTAAAAACGAATACTTAAACACTAAAAAATCTTAAAGAGAGATATAAAACTCCGAACACACTCCTAAACAATAATAATTTTCGTTTGACATTTTTTTTTCATCACACTCTTTAATAACTCAAACTAAGAACAATAAACAACACGAATAAGTAAAAAATAATAATCTCTAAATGAGAGTTAAGTTTTTTCAAATTCATCAATTGTATGGTTTCAAGATGTTTACATCTAATTAAATTGTTAAAATACATAAATAAATTCTATTATCAAGCAAATGCAAACAAGTTACTTTTTATTGGCAGAATAAGACAATTTATCATCTTGTCATTTTTTGTTTTCCTGCAGAGAACAATTATGGTCTATGAAACAAATGAAAACGGGCTAGATACAATCCAGCATGTAACTCAAAGAGAACTTATTGTCAATTATATCGTTCCGCTTCGTCGAATGATTGCTCTTAAATTCATACTAAGGAGAGGGAAATTTGACTCTATAATAAATTTTTTGCACTAATCTATTCGTTACAGACTTTTTAATTATATTATAGTCTAGTGTGATAGAACCGACATAAGCATTTGTATAAAAAATATAGCTGCTCAATTCACATAATAGGTAATCATTTTTTTTAACATTGCAGGTGAAATATAATGCAACGATATCTGCTGACGGTGTTAGATATAACATTCTAGCATCGCTTAAAGAAATTCGAGAGATTTTCATTGTACCGCTTTGCACACCTCCGAAAATCACAATAAAATTACTTGAGCCACCGTAACAATGTTGTTTTTAAAAATTCTTTATTTTATCGCAGGTGAAAACCTTCAGATGTAAATTTTGCCGCGAGACTTTCATGACGAACGCATTGCGCGAGAAGCACATCTATTCCCCAATCCACACATGCACACTCTGCGCGTATCAAGGGAAAACTTTGGAAGTTGAGGAACACTACAAACACCATAAAAACATACCTGTGCAGTTTGGACGAGGTCAGTATAAAGTAAAAAATAAAAAGATTGCACCGTTCACATACAAATCAGGGTTTGATCATGAATTAAGGCTTTATTCTCATAAATCAGATGAAGAGTTTGTTTTTCCCTCAGTTTATTTTGAAACAGTTCGAAAACATGTAAGACGTATTTTAAAGATTTGTCTAGAAGAGCTAGGCACGATTAAACTACAGAGTTTCTTAAATGTAGAATTTGTAAGAAAAGATAATACCAGGGACACATTTTCAACTTACGAGTATGGGAATTTACAAATTCTTTTCCATCCTCTAGAAATTAATAAGAAGATTAAAGAAATGGAAGAATTTTTAACTTACAAAGTGATAACGTTTGAACGTCATGGTTCTGGTTATATTTTGAAACGAATATTGGGTATGGAGCTAAACATCGCTTTTTACCCCACTTTAAAATCAGGAGGCTGTTTTATTCCAACACCTGCATTGTTGCAAAAAAGTAGGAGTACAATAAATATTAAATGTAACAAAGATGAATGTTTAAAGTGGAGTATAATCGCGTCTCTACACACAGTTAAAAAGCACTCAAACCAGCGCAGTTCTTATGATAAATTTGAAAAAATATATGATTTTTCAGACATAGTATTTCCATCCAGTTTCAGTGAAATAGATAAAATAGAGAATGCTAACTTGCTGGCAATTAACATCTACACTTATATTGAGAAGAACAACACATTTAACATTTTACCTGAGAGGATCTCAAAATATAATTACGTAGAATCATATAAAACTGTAAACTTACTTTATCTAGAAGATGAAAAATCTTCACATGGACATTTTATTAGTATTAAGTCAATTCATAGATTGTTGGGAAAACATCAGACTCATAAGAGATTTTTATGCTATAATTGTTTGAGTCAATTCCCAAGTAGCGTAAAATTAGATAATCACGTTGGTAAATGTATGCAAAATGATTTCCAAGAAATAACAGTTCCACAGCCAAGGCTTTGGGAGCCCCCTACTCTGAAATTCAAAAACTATCGACATAGGTTAAAACAGGGGTATGTAGGATATGCTGATTTCGAATCCTTACTAACACCTTTAGATGAACAGCCAAATAAAAAAATGAAAATAGAGGTAGGAAATAATATTCAACCTTATAGTAAACCAACACACGAGCACAAACCAATAGCATGGAGTCTTGTAATTGTTGATGTTAACGGTAAGGTGCACAAGGAAATATCATATCGTGGTGAAGATTGTGTTAATAAATTTTTAACTACAGCACAAGAAGAAGCTAAAATAGTTAACAATATTTACAAAAATGAAAAGAAACCGCTTAAAATGAGTAAGGCTGACAACGAGGCTTTTATGAGAGCGACTCATTGCTGGATATGTGAAAAGAATTTTAATGCCGAGTTTCATTCACAGAGATCATTGTAGCTTAACTGGAGTTTTTCGTGGTAGTACGCACATGGATTGTAACACAAAATTAACTCATAATTGTAGATTAACTATAGGTATACATAATCTTCGTAATTATGATTTGCATTTATTATTGAAAGGTCTTAAAAACTACGACGACATTCAAGTTATTCCTACCAATTCAGAAAAGTTTTTAAGTATTAGAATAGGAGATGTTATTTTAATAGACACTTGCGCTTTTTTGTTGAATTCTTTGGAAAATCTCACAGACACAATTGCAGACAAAGATTCTAATTTTAGCTTATTGTACGATACCTTTGGTGATAAAGCAAAATATCTAAAACGGAAAGGTGTATTTCCTTACGAATGGTGCGATAGCACTGATAAATTAAATCAGTGTTATCTACCTGAGAAAGAAGCGTTTTACAACTCCCTTACTGACGAGAATGTAACTGATGATGATTATAAATACGCCCAGATGATTTTTAAAAAGTTTAACTTGGCTACGATGGCTGACTATTTAATGCTCTATGTCAGGGTAGATACATTACTGCTCGCATCCATATTTGAATATTTTAGGAAAATGTCGTTATCATATTATGGTCTAGACGCCGTTTGGTACAAAAGCACACCTTCATTAAGTTGGGACAGTTGTTTATGGTTTACAAAAATTGAGCTTGACCACATCGATCTGGAGACTTATTCCTTCATGGAGAATGGAATACGAGGCGGGATGAGTTGTATTTTCTCCAGATACAGTAAAGCAAATAATCATTATCTGGATTCAAGCATATCGCCTGATGATCCTAATCAGAAATTCATTTATTTTTGCGATTTTGTGAATTTGTATGGAAAATCGCTAATGTCTGAATTGCCTACCGGAGATTTTAAATGGCTGACAGAGCAGGAATTAAAATCATTTGATTTAGACGACTATACTGAGAACGGGCGAAGTGGGTGCTTTATCGAGGCTGATATCGAATATCCCTCTAATCTTCACGATGAACATAACGACTACCCACTTTGCCCTTCAAAATTGGCCGTTCCTAAACACATGCTCAGCCCATATCAAAAAGAAATGATAGAAAAAAGCGGTATGAAGTATAATGAAAAGAGCGAAAAACTAATCGGACACTTTTTCCCCAGAAAAAAATATATTACACATTACAAAAATTTGAAGTACTACAAAACTAAAGGCTTAAAAGTAACTAAAATACATAGAGTATTAACTTTCAAACAGCGAGCGTGGATGAAAGAGTTCATATTATTTAGAGTTCATACTATTATTCAAAAAAGAATGCAGGCAAAGACAGATTTTGAAAAGGATTACTTCAAGCTCACAAATAACTCGACATTTGGAAGAAGTTGTATGAATAAACGGCGACGCGTTATATCACGAGTAATAAATAGCAAAAAAAAATCTCGAAAATATATTTCTTCCCCTCAATTCAAGTTTTTTACAAGGATAACTAAAGGATTATTTCTGTTCACAATGAATCCTAAAAAGGTTGTTTTAGATAGCCCGATATACATTGGGGTAACCGTATTAGAAAATTCTAAACTAGAAATGTTCAAGTTCCACTACGACAAAATGAAGAAATGGTTCTCCAATATTAAATTAACGCTCACTGATACCGATTCATTGCAGTATGAAATTGTATGTAAAGACTTGTACAAAGAACTTTACAAAAGGCGAAAATATTTTGATTTTAGCGATTTGAAAACTACAGGTTTTCGCAATATAGATAGATTAAAATCAGATGTAAATAAAAAAGTAATTGGAAAATTTACCGACGAAGTGCAGGGGCAAATAATAGAAGAATATGTAGGTTTGTGTCCTAAATCATATAGTTTAAAAGTAGGTAGCATGCAAAAATCTGCTGCTAAAGGTTGTAAAACTCTCGTGAAGAAAAAGTTTTTAAATCATGATGTATATAAAGAAGTTTTATTAACGCAAAGCAAAGTATATTCAACAGCAAAATATATCAAATCTAAATTTTGTAGAGATCAGGATCAAACTTTAAATACAGTTGAAGTGTGTAAAGCTGCTTTATCATGTTTTGATAGTAAACGTTATATACATAGCGACGGGAAAACTACATATGCCTTTGGGCACTATCGCTTAAACATGTAACGTCATATTTTATGCTGTTAAACGTTTGTCGTATATTTTAAGAGAAAATATAAACGTTATATTTCATGCTACTAAACGTTCGTCATGTATTAAAAGAAAATATAAACGTTGTATATCTTACTACTAAACGTTTGTCATGTATTAAAAGAGAAAATAAAAAAATATTATTCAGTATCAGATTAACCTCTGAAGACACATATTCACGATGAAGCAAATCCACGTATTTAACCATCAAGATTATTTTAACACCTTGCATAAACAAATTGGAGGTGATATACCTGTATACCATGCATTGAGACAGAGAGGTGGAGGGTTTGGTTCAATATTTAGAATCATCGGTAAATATGCAATCCCTCTCATTCAAAGGTATATATTACCATATGCAAAGGAGAGTCTGCTTAGTACAGTGTCAGACGTCGCTGCAGGATCATCTCTAAAATCTAGTGTTAAAAAGAATGCAAAATCTTTTGTTAAAAACGTAGCAGACAATTTCGTTAAAACAACGCAACAAGGATCTGGAAAAACCGGGGTAAATCAACACAAAGTCTATACAAATACAGAGAAAAAAAACTCACTTTCATACCTTTAAACAAAAACATGATTATTCAGAAAACTCGGGGTCGCAAAAGGAGGCAAGGCGCCAAAAAGAGGAAGAAGTCTCAGCGTAAAAAAATTAAACGAAAGAAAAAAACAAACAAAATTAAGCCTAAGACAAAGAAGAAAAAGTCCGGCAAGAAAAGGACATCATCATCATCCAAACTAACGAAACTTGATTTCTTATCGTAAAAATGGCTTTAATTCACGATACATCTAGAGCTACGGTATGTAGTCAAGCTGATATTTTTAGTTTACCCCCTACTGACACGACAGTTGAATCATCATTTTATGAAGAAGTTACACCGTTGAACAATGTCAAAGATAGTAGTTCTAAAATTGAGTTAAGATTGCTTGGAAACAGTAGCCAGTATCTCGATGTGTATGATAGTTTTCTAATTGTTAGGGTAAAATTAGTTAAACCTGATGGCGGGAATCTAGCCGCCGGTGTAGATGTAAGCGTGTGTAACGCGTTTTTACACGGAATGTTCAGTGATGTAGAAGTATATTTGAATAATCAACCAGAATCTAATTGTAACGGGTGCTATCCTTACAAGGCTATGATGAAAATGTTAACTGAACATGTTGATGGAAATCAAACTGATTTAGAATGTGCAGGATTTTACAAGGATACAGATGATTTTGTATTATCAGATTCGAATGAGGGGTATAAGTCGCGGAAGGATCTCTTCGCAGGTTCTAAGGAACAAATATTAATTGGAAAACTGTACTTCGATTTAGCTGAACAACATCGATTTATTTTAAATGGCACTACAATGTCAATAGTTTTAACAAGAGCTCCCGACAAGTTTTGTGTTCTGGCACCAGGAGCGGACGTAGCTAACGTTAAAATTTTAGACGTTTCGTTTATGATTCGCAGGCACCAACTTTACCCTAGTATAGTGCTATCTCACCAAAAACTTCTTGAGATGAATAATCACGCGAGATATCCAATGATAAAATGGAATACCAATTTTTATACAATTCCTAAGGGTAATTCCCTGTTCTTGGAAGACAATATTTTTGCAGGATCAATTCCTTCAAGAGTTATATTAGCAATTATATCTAACGACAGTTTTAATGGAGATTATAAGAAAAACCCGTTTAAATTTGTACATGAAAAAATAGATTATATCAATTTAATGGTTAACAATATTAATGTTCCAACTAGACCTCTAATTGTTGACTTTACCAAAGATAACGCACATATAGCTTACTTTTTGTTAAATAAATGTGTCTCGAAGATGAATGGTAATAAGGGATTGATGTTTACATATGAAGAATACTTGAAAGGTTATACAATGTTTGGCTTTGATATTAACCCTCTAGATTTCACCGACTCGAGAATGCATTTGGAAAAAACAGGAAATGTGAAGTTAGAACTGAAGTTTAAAACTGGAATTTCAGATGCGTCTACATTATTATTATTCTCTGAGCAACAAAAAGTGTTAGAAGTAGATAAAGGGAGGCAAATATCCTCACAATGAAAAAATTTTCAGCTTTAAACACTTTGCAAATTAGATATCTTTTGAAGCATTTTTTGAAAACCAAACTCACATTTGTTTGTGCCATTGATCAACTAAAGAACATTAATGAATCTGAATTCAATATTGTTGTAAACAATCAGCCAAGTCATATGCCCGGAGAGCATTGGATAGGACTTCGTAAAATTAAAACTTCAAATACAATTGAAATTTTTGATAGTTTTGCGCTGCCTATTTCATTTTACGGAAGATGGTTTCAACAGTTTGCGAAAAGGTTAGGCTGTGAATTAACTACCACCCCTTTTCAAATACAAAGCGATAAATCAATGCTGTGTGGTTATATGGCAGTTTACTTTTTAGTTCATCGGGAAAGAGGATACAGCTTCAATCAGATAATGAATACGTTTAATCGGGAGAACTTGAAAAATAATGAAACTATTGTTAAAAAATGTATCGTAATATTAATTTTCCAAGAATTATGGAGTGTACTCTTAAGTGTATGAGAGAATGTAATATGAAAATGATAGATTTTAGTTCACTTTGTATACAAAAGAATAAAAAATGTGAAAAAGTATAATTTATGTTTTAGGAATCACTTGAAGATATTTACACTGATGTAAAAAACCCAGCCAGTTTATCTACAATAAACCGACTCTATAAAAATGTTAAAAAATCTGGATACTCGAAAAAAGACGTTGTTACTTTCTTACAATCTCAGGAATCTTATTCTAAACACAAGAGGGTTTTACATAAATTTAAAAGACGAATGGTTACAAGCCCTTGCATCAACAACCTATTTCAAGCCGATTTGATCATCCTTGATAAGTTATCACGACAAAACAATGGATACAAATATATATTAACTGTAATAGACGTTCTATCTCGATATGCATTTGCTGCGGGATTAAAAACAAAAACAGGACCTGAAGTGGCTAATGCTTTAGAAAAGATATTTGAGGAAAGAACGTGTAGATACTTGCAGACAGATGATGGGAAAGAATTTAAGAATAGGTATGTAAATAATATTTGTACAAAATTTAATGTTACTTTGTTTTCAACATTTTCTGAGAAAAAAGCATCAGTAATAGAACGATTTAATCAAACTTTAATGAATAAGATCCAAAGGTATTTTACACATTTCAAAACTAAACGATATATAGATGTGCTAAACGATATTGTGTCATCATATAACAAAACATATCACACTACTATTAAAATGTTACCTCAAAATGTCAACGCTCGAAATCAACACGAGGCGTGGTTTAATTCTTTTAAACCTGTCTATCAAAACAAAACTCAAAAACCTGTTTATCAAATTGGTGATTATGTTCGCATAAAAATCAATAAAACTATTTTTTCCAAGGGATATTCAGAACGATTTTCAAATTCTTTGTTCGTAATTAAAGAAATTTTATATACCATACCAATAATGTATAAATTAAGCGATGGAAATGAAGAAGTATTAGGTAGTTTCTATTCTCAAGAATTAAGTAAGGTTATTACAAAATAAATATATACTATATAATGTTCAATTCGAGTCAGTCAGTTTTAAGCATTTGATCAAGCATCATGGCATTTTATATTCATTTACCATCCACAAGTTCAAGAGCATATTACCCCAAAAATTCCCCATCCTCTTTCAGAACCAAACTACCTACATCATTACAATTTGATACTAAATACGAAGTTGCGTTGACAGAAATATCATACATAAACTCGTTTGCTCAATTTACCAACGCCGAGGATCGACATATTACGCTTTGGTATACTGGACGCATCGGGAACGATATTAGATCGGATGAATTAGGATTTTTAAACGTTGTTCTCAAGAATAACCACTATGGTAATATTCCACAAATAATTCAGGAAATTCAAAGTGTTGTTAACAAGACTTTTCCAAACTCCAACTTGATTTCTTTTAATAAAACTAGTAACCGGGTGGTTCTAGAGCTCAGAGATAGTAAACTACAAAAAGTTGTTTTTAGTGAAAGAGTTCGTAATATTCTAGGCTTCAAAAACCTTGAGTATGTACGAGCTGATACTGGACCCGACTACAAAATAATTGGTGAAAACACACCAGATATATATTTTGGTACTTCACGTGTGTATGTATATACAGATATAGTGAGAGAACAAATTGTTGGTGATAGTTACGCCCCGTTGCTTTTCAGTTTTCCAGTTAAAGGAACTGAACGAGAAACAGTGAGTATTTGTCCGATACGGAGTTATGTAGATATAAAATCAAAGAAAATTGAAAGTATACAAGTGGTATTGTGCAACGATTATGCAGATGAAATAAGCTTTGATGGCGGTACACTCAGCATAACCCTACATTTCAGACCAAAGAAATACTTTAAAGATGGAGGTTCAGAGTGAAGGGTTTAAGTTTTTAACTCCAAGTTCGATATACGTAAGCGGATCGAGTAGTTCGGGAAAGACGCATTTTGTATATAAATTATTAGAAAATGCGCAAGAATTGTTTCATCCAAAGCCAAAACATCTTATTATTTTGTACTCACAACAACAGCAAATTTACAGCAAATTTAAAGCATTGAAAAACTTTGATACTGTGAGTTTAATACAAGGGCTAGAACTTGACTTTGAAAACGTTCAAAATGCATTAATTGTTGTTGATGATCAAATGCATGCGATTATGAAAGATAAAAGAATACAAGATGTTTTCACAAAGCTATCACATCATAATTCTGTTACTATTATAACAATTACCCAAAATCTATTTCCATCAGGTCGATATTCTAAGGATATTCGTAATAACATTCAATATTATATAATAATGAAATCATTCACATTGCAGTCTCAAGTAAATGTATTGGGAAATCAGCTATATAATTCAAATCCAAAGTTTCTATTAGATGCGTACAAAAAGGCATGTGTTAAAAAATTTTCCTATTTAGTTGTTGTTTCTCATCCACAGTGGGAAGACGTATTACGTGTGGTTACAAACATTTTTGACCCTCATTTGATAGTTTACTTACCAATAGAAAAATGAGCAAGTGCACTTACCGCAACATAGAGTTTCTTAGAACGTTGGCAAAAAGCAAGGGTAAGAAAAGGGAACAACTAATTGAACGAGCAACGAGGGATAATATACACTGCTTAACAGAAATCGCTCATAACACTTTAAAAGGTAATCTTCATTATAAAAAATCTGCTGTAAAAAAATTGAAAACGTTTAGAAAGGAAATACGCAGTATTGCAAGGAAAAGTGCGTCATTGAAAAATAGAAAGAGAATCCTGACTCAAAAAGGGGGGTTTTTACCAGCATTGATTGCCCCTGTATTGACTGCGGTTCTGACAGGTGTATTAACCAAAGTAATAGAAAAAACAATATAAGACATGGCAAGGCAAATGAGACTTATATCTGAAAAAGAGTATCAACAGTGTTTCGAACAAAAGAATGAAGAAGATGGCATCGATCGAATGTTAGTATTGGGAAACAAACAACTTGGTGAAGATGTGAAAGTAGATGTTTACGGAAAGTTGATACGTGAATTTATTGATTCTGAAAATAAAAAGAGGAATAAGCTAAAAGAAGTTGATCTAAATTCATCTCCTAATCAGCCTCAACAAATTTCATCACCAATCCAATCTACACCACCACCACCATCCCCCCCACAATCACAGCCACCACCAAATTCACCCACGCCGTCCCCTTTACCACCACCCATCGAACATGATTTTCCCCCACATAACAGAAACAAGTATACACCAAAATTAAAATCATTGACAGCTGCAGCGGCAAAGCGTATAAAGAAAAAAGCCATACAATTTCGAAATAGGCAATCAACTTCAAAAAAGCCTCCAACTGAAGCAACATCCACACCCATACCAACCAAAAAAGATAGTGGTACTCAAATGACTGCTGTATTTACAACACGCCCTGTAGACACACAGTTTTTAGATACTTGGACCAGTGAGGCAGCAAAAACCAATGCTATTATGTTGTTAACATTGTTTAAAAATTTTCATCATATCATTAAATGGAATCAATATGGTCATATCTCTTTTGGTAATGGAAACTATGATCCGCGGACAAACATTGTTGATATTCTTGAATATTGTCTACGAACTCGGAAGAAGGTGTCAGTACCCCCCGGATTTACTAGATTTCTTTATTATTGCAATATACTACACGTTAGCCCCGCAATGTTTACTAGACCAGCTTGTGATGAGTATGAAAAGAATTTCTATCATAACCCTAGTCACGTAGCAACGTCGACACCTAATGTGTCTTATAACATCGCAAGACCAATAAGTGGTTTTGAGACAATTAACATAGAGGATGAGATACAAGATCAAAGTAGTTCTTCAAGAGAGCAATCCATGATAGAAAATCAAGGGAATGAGCAAGAAGAATATTAAACGTTACTTCAGTATCGTTTGTGATTTCAACGAAGAAGGACGTGAATTTCATCTGATCAGATGGCTCAAGCCGCTATTGATTTCGAGAGAGAAAAAATTGCAAAGTTATATGGTTAGTTTAATACATTTTTATTCTATCTCTTCTAATTTATATTTTCTCTGAATGTTATAATACTGGTTATTCAGGTTTACCATCCAGTCACGTCATTGTACCTGACTTTCAATTATCCAAGGACAATGAAATGGATCAGGGAACTGATGTTCCGAATTCTTATAGAGGTGAAAATGAGACTGCATCGTATATACCGCCATCTCCAACAGCTCCTCCCCTACAGTGGAACGTGAATTGTGTCAATGCATTATATCAATACGATAATAAGAAAGGTCGGTCAATTACTGCTTTCTGGACATCTAGGGATGGACAAATAAAATCTATAAGATTACCAAAACGATTAATAAACGAAGTTACATCTGTCTTGGAAAATTGTTATAAAAAAGCTGAATTTCAAGCTTTAAAACCATCTAACAAAAAGAGTAAAAATAAATAAATACACTAATTCTTCAAATTTAAATATGGGTTACTTGTAGCAAATTTATTTCTTTCATTCGCACATAGATAAAACTCTGATTGCATACAGGGGAAAACACGCCCTCACCGAGGTCGGGGTTATGGCCCGGGTCGTGACCTACGACCTAGCTAGGATGCTAAAATCTTACAAAGCACTAAAAATAATCCGATTTTCATGGTTCATAATACTGAAAAACCCGGCCTTACCTAAGGTCACTGACTACGACCCGGCATATGGCCGGGTCGTGGTCAGTGACCTTGGGTAAGGGCGGGTTTTTCTATTCATCAGTGGTCTTATTGCACCAGCCCATTTTGCTAATGTATCTCCAGAGCGAAGATGAAACCAAACTTCCGGCCGAATATCAAGTAATCCGATTCTACCCACCACTGAAAATCCATCCGCCACTAGTTGGTTCAACGAGGTGTATGGCAGAATCTCTCTGGGTGATATCATGTTGTAAACATTGGTGTTCTTGTAGCCGTTGCTCAGAATAGTTCCAGCCAAAAATATTGCCACCAATGTGGCACGGAGATATTTGCTGTTTGAAGCAGAGGAAGGAAATGGATCTCCCTGCTCTAAAAGCACTTTGGAAATGTGGAGAAAGTACAAAAAGGGGTCATTTCGTCCCAGCGACGAGCTTGTGGATATGCGTCGATGTGTCTCAGCAAGTGCAATTGTAGCCAACACTATGCAAATCCAAACCGGAGCTTCGTAAGCTTTCAGCAATTCCATTACTCCAATGGGCGCCTTTCCTCGATCTCCACCACAGCTAACAAACGCCAGATTGCTAACTGTGTCTTGGTAATGCAATCGCAGTACTTGAGCACGCTTTACAACTGGTACTCCAAGCAACTGTGTTCTACCACCGATTTGCCTATATGTCCCGTACCCGGCAACAAATTTGTTGATAGGACCACAGAAGACTTTGGATCCGCCAAGTTGAGTTAGAATGGTAGCGTTAGAAACGATATCGTAAAGCATTGAAGCTATTCCTTTAGCAAATGTGTCGTCGGGTTTAGAGTATCGAAATGTGTTCACATTTCCTACGTGCCTATTACAATTTTGTACAATTCCGGCAAATCTGAGCACGGTTTCTGCAAATGTTTGACCATCTAAGGTAGAATAGAATGTCCAAAATTGGGCTTCGTCAGGAAGTGGGTCTTGTAGTAAGCGCCAGAGTTTGACAAGCGGGATCGGCGTTAGCTGAATGGACGTACGAGGGGCAGGATATATACCAAATTTAGTGCCGACAACATCAACAGTGTTATCAAGAGGATTGTCTCCGAACGTAATCCATATCGTTTTTGAATACTGCAAGGTCGGCTGAGACGAGTCGGTTGAATACATTGTGTCGATTCCTTTACCATTTTGAGTTATCATAAAGTTCTCGATGACCTTCAGGCTCAGCGGATGGCTTTTGTGATTGATGATAATGTGGATCTTTGGTACAAGTGACTGCTCCGTCATTTTGAATTCATCAATGACATCTTCATCAACCTCAAACTGAAACGCTGGTGGCCTTCCCATAATCAAGAGATGTTGCCGGCTCATTTGTAGAGAAAATTGAATCTGACAATTCCAGGGCTTAGTCTGCATAGAATATTTAAAGTAATTCAGCCGCAGACAAAAGTCTAGTGCTTCTGAGGAAAAGTCGGCGACTGTTGCAGCAAGATATTTGGACACTGGGCAATTAACCATTGTCCACCTACCCCTGTGTCCGGAGTAGTTTCCGTAGGAATGTCCACGAGGAATCCAGAGTACGTAGTACCGTTTCCTTTCACTTTTGTAATACACAGCTAGTTTCGATTGTTTTATAACTGTGCTTGTGTACGATGTGACAATGTCGGCATTCATGATGTTATCAAGAGTGACGTGGCAATGGGATTTTTCAAATTGATCTAAAATCCTGGATAAATCAAGAGTCACAAGTGGTACTAGAGTGCTTTCTCTGTTTGATATAAGTAGCTCCTTAAAGAGTTCACGTGCGTGTTGTTTGAACTTCACATTGCTGAGGTTTTGCAAAGAGAAACCATGTAGAGGATATATTGCAAGTTCGTAACTGCTTGAATGAGCAGATATATTTTTGAAATCATTTAGCAGTGCTACAGACAGGAGTAAAATATGTAGCCGCATTTTTCCAGTCGAAAATATTAAACTATTTTGACAATGAAAATATATTGGTGTGGAATTAAACTGGCTTTTCGTCAAAAAGTATGCTTCTGAATTGTTAGAAATTTCTAGTTAGATGTTCACACGGTTGTCTATGATTCAGAAATCCTCAAATGAATTTTAAATCAACGACAAACTTATATAGTCTTTTGAGTATTTGAATACCATGGATTTGGTGCTGCAACTATGTTATACGTTCAGGCATGAATACCATAGTTGCTGCTGGCTCCCAGTGGTATCGACCAGGCAATGAGAAATGAACCATGAGAAATGAGTTTCTGAACGTATCGACAATTGTTTTATCAAATAACCAAGACTATCCGAATCGATGAAATATTCAGTAGCAATTTCACGGTATGTGTATTGATTCACAGTTTGGTAATCAACGCTTAAGCATTACTCATTTGTATGGAAAATTGGCAATTTATTTTACATTTATGCTACAAGTAGGACTTAATGTTCACATTTCATGAAAAACTGATTAATTCCGGAAATCTTGGTGGTCCTAGATGCGATTAATTATCTTCAGACACAGCGCACCTGACGGCAAAAGTATCTGGTATCATAAGGCACACTGAAACTAACATTACGGTCTGAAACAACTTCCACCTTGATCGCGCGACAATGGGGATGAGCTCCGGCGTGTTATTTGAAATTGGATAGGCAATCGTTTAATTTATGATTTATTCAATATGTCAACAAATACATTGACTCAATACAATATATGCTCACCTTACCAATTCCAGCTATGCAGACCACCAAAGCGACACAGACAAGGAGGAAGAGGAACTTGTTTCCTGAGATCATTTCAGAAACTTTTGTTTTAACTTGAAAAAATAATTGTATGTATTAATAAATGTCGACAGTAAAAGTTTAGATATAGCAATTCTTGTAGCTTTGAAGGAATTCGTGGTCTCTAATAGTGAATTTAATATTGATAAAATTTGTCCGCATTTATACGTTAATGTACTTCGCTCTTTCTTTCATGATCGGTTCTTCAAGCAGCCAAAGTTATAGACGTTGCCATCGCACCTTCTGCTCATGCACATTAAACAAAGAGACGTGATGGAAACTGTGTTGAGAAATAAAAGTATCCTGTTTCGTGAAGGAAAGTTGGTGTTATGGTAAATCCGGCATATATGTATTTGTCGATAAAGTACAATATTTGTCAAGTAATTTGACGCAACGATAGTTTAATGTTTAATGCTTTCTGTTCCAGCTTCATTTAGAATGTATACTCCGCAAACCAGAAGAGTTTTTAGGAGGAAGTCCGACAATGATTTTGTCGATTGCTTGACTTAAATAAACCGGACCATCAAACTCACAATGGACTGGATTTGTCACCGATGGGATACTGGAGCATCACCTGATGGCGCATAGAGTTAGTACGATAATAAATACTAAACATTACTTATACAATTGTTACCTGCATAAGTGGCGCTAATTTATTGACACGGCTACGATACATGCCAATTATAATTTTCAAATTTTTAGGTGGCCTTCACTTTAAGCTGACACCGCGTCGCCGTCCTAGTTAGAGGAATTTCTGTGCACCATAATTAAATAACATTATGTCATAACTCCTTTAACTCCGACACTTCATGGTGAAAAAACCTAGGCCGGGATCCTAGTCGTACTAGACATTTGTTTTATATTTTCACAAATAATTACACGATGATAACAATGCGTGCATTAAATTGACGGAACTGAAAGGATTCCGTGGATTAAAACATTTAAGGGAAACTGAATCTGATTGCCTTGGAAAGCGAAATTGAGTTCAGGGTCATCATGGTATCCCGGATGTTGTACAACAGTAGATAAATCAAATTTAATGACAGACAAATTCCTGACAGCGTAACACATGGTGACCCGTATCAATCCGGAATTAGCATTTGTAAATAACAGTAGTAAAGGAACGAGAGAGAGAGAGCAATGTTGTAGATACGCACATTTGCATAAAGAACGGAACATTCCAAAAACATCTTTCATGTTCATTTCAGTATTTATTTTCAACCATATGTACAACATATTCTCTACAAGTAGCATATTATAATGTTTGCTGTAGTTTATTTGAATGTATTAATCCTTTATGCAAATTTATGGAAATATGTTATCTCCTTTTCCTCACCAACAAGTCACCCAACCTTCACCTTGAAAGCCAATTAAGCTCCTCTCTTCTTTCTTTCCTACTATACCTTTTGCCGTTCCAGCAATCCGACACTCATTCGATATTTAGCTCTCAGAATAAATACAATTCTCTCTCTAACCACGCGCATCACACCTTCCATTTCTTCGTGCTCGTGCTCAACTCAGCACACAAGCATACCCAAACAAATCCGCATATCTTACATTTGCTATATCGTGATAAAATATAGACATGTTGCAAAAATAAAATACTATACGGTGATTTCTAATATGCTCCACTTTCCACTGTATTCACTTCGTTTCCACGATATAGTTTTCTTTTAATTTAAATTTTCTCGAAATGGTTTCAAGAGCCTGATGTGTACACAGTCCTAAAAGGTTAACATAAAACACACTGTCTTGCTTGTGGTTTCCACGAATTTTACCGTTCATTAGACAAATTGTGTTCAAATGCGCAGGTGGCCAGTTTATTAAAAATTCAAATGATGTTTGGCAGTATCTGATGAATTATGTATTACTGATACTTTCTAGCTACGCGATTAGAATAATCATACTAATGATTGTTCTGTTTTGGTTAGTCGGCAGTATTTAGCTTCAATTCGTTCATCACCACCTATAAGCTGGGGTAATGCAGATGTTGGTGTAAAATAAATTCATATCCGTTTAATAACATAGTATATCTAAAGTGGGTCGTATCCGGAATTATCATAATAAAGTAACGGGAAAAGCAATTATCGAGCAATCAGACTGATGATTCGATTGTGGTATATAAGCAGGCCTCTTATCCATTCCCTCATCAACAAAATTTCCACTTCAATCACAGTCAAGACACGCAGGAGTTCTCAATCGAATCCACAAACACTTTGTATCATCATTTGCTCATAAAGGGACGTTTTCTGAAACAACACATCTTTCCGAAAATGATGTCTGGAAACAAGTTCATGTTCCTGTTCGCCTGTGTGGTTCTGGTGGTCTTCCTTGTTGGAATCGGTATTTATAACTGAATATTGTAATGTAACAATCTAAGTGTTAAATTTGTGCCCACTTTTGGTAACTGGATTTACATTTCGTAGGCAACACAGAAGCTCAACGAAGCTGCCAAGTTCAAGGTGGAGGATGCTTCGATGGCGGGTGTCCCAGCGACTATCGAAGCGTGTTTTGGAATTCTGGATGTCGAAGGGGTCAGTACTGTTGTGTCTGAAATTGACATCTCGTGCCAACTGTGGCACATGACCGGCACTTGCTAACTTGGACTTATGGGTTACATAATGAATATGATCATTATAATTTAGTGGTTTTTGCTTCCTGTCATTACATGTAATATCTAATATTTTTGGTTTTCTTTAAAAAATTATTAATAATCGGTTCTGAAACGAATTTTATTATTTCGTTCATACAAACTTGAGTAAAGTATATGGAATTGATAGAGATATAAAAGGCATGAATGATTTTAAAACTCCAACTCAACCAATGATACTGGTATGCCGGATTCTATTATGTGATATGTGCAAGCAATTTTATTTATATCCGTCGAGGATGTAAATATTGTAAATAAACTAAATTTAAGAAGAATATGTCAATGAAATATATTAGATTATAAATTAATCCATTTTCTTTATCCAAGAAGGAAGATATAAATGCGATTTTGTTTTTCATTAAACCGTTTCATTGAATTTCTTTATTACAACTTCCGAGAATTCCAACCAAAGGGACTAGAAAAATTAAAATGTATATGCGCAACGTTGCGAAGCCAAAAGTAAAAATGATCTGGTTAATTTAGATAGATTATGTATCCGTTATCGTTCAACCCGCCCATTATAATGCATTAATTATTAGAAACTATCAACCAATTGGTGCCCAGATGAAACCGATTTTATGATTAGTGGTAATGAGTAATGATGACTGTGGCCTCTGTCCTCTTTACATGTGGCAAAGTCGGAGTTGGTAATTTTTACATGTTATCGTGGTAAGTTAATCATTTTAGGCATTTATAATCTTTCATGCTCAATTACATTTTTTTAAAATAATGTAGACGGCCAGAGCCAATGTGAAGATAATATGATGCCAGACCATGAAGCCGAATGCTTCGTCGGTTCCTGTCCTCAATGGAATAAGAGTAGCTCTCCCCAAATCCGGAACGTTCCGTCGACATTTTCTGTAAAACAATAGTTTTTCGTATTTATAGAAAGAATGTGTGCCAATTAACCCATTGATACAAAGGATTTTGTCACAAACTAGAATTTTGGGTAAAACAATGTTGGAAACATGTCGCAGCAGATCGCCTGTAGAGAACTATGTATTATAGATAGAGCCTTGATCTCTTTTGCATTGGAAAGAGGAGGAAATTAGTTAACTAGGTTTTCCTCAGTATTTCCGAATTCCTCAAAATAGCTTCAAAAAATGCACCTAAACTTTGTCAAAATTCGGACATCAATAGTGTAATTTCCATCATAAAAGTATAATTTTAAAGTGCATGATTGTAGTTTTGGCGTTAGCATGCGAAAAATATGCAGGAAAGCTATATGATGTATGATTTTTTCCAATATTTTTGATTGTCAATAATTATTAATACGATGAAGAGTATAGCTTTGAAGCTATTTTGAGGAATTCGGAATAACTGAGGAAAACCTAGTTAACTAATTTCCTCCTCTTTCCAATGCAAAAGAGATCAAGGCTCTATCTATAATACATAGTTTTCTACAGGCGATCTGCTGCGACATGTTTCCAACATTGTTTTACCCACAATTCTAGTTTTCTGTATTTTTGTGGCAAAATCCTCTGTATCATTGGGTTAATTAGCACACATTCTTTCTATAAATAGGAAAAACTATTGTTTTACAGAAAATGTAGACGGAACGTTCCGGATTTGGGGAGAGCTACTCATAAGAGTTTTTCCCGAAGCTGGGTGGCCGGTCGTGCAGGTTTCTATCGAGCTCGTAGATGAGTTGTATACGAAATCACACCAACAGTGTGTATCCTTTAAATAAAAAAAATACATTTGATTGAAGCTGAAAGTGATTCTTCAGCTGACGATGCCTAATGTTTTTAGTGCCGTCGATACAAAACCATTACCGATGAGCACCATGGTGTTAGAGTCACTGATTCTTTTAGCGATTATCTTGATTACGTGTATTTGTATTAATACAGAATATAACGGTGCACCTGAGAAATCACGTCTACAGTCTACATGTATAATTTAAGTTTAAAAAAAATATTCGAGACAGATTATCAGAAATATAATGTTGCGAATAAATTAGTATTTTGACGAATGAATCAATGTTTAAACAAATGTGGAGTTCTCACTAGTAATCTTTTGATACTTTAGGTGTTATTGAGCCGGAGAAAACGGTTAAGGCAACTTGTGCAATGATTTACATAATCCAACATCAAACTAATAGTTTACCCAAAACTTCCACATGTTGTCCCCTTTCACCCAAATGAAATTCTCAAATTTTTGGATTTCGCTACTGAACGTGACAGAGGACCACGACATCAATATGCGTGCAATACTGAAAGTAAGATTGTAATACGATAAATCGAATATTAATTAAAGCAACCACTTTTAGTCAAACTCTTTCTCAATTTTTGATGCGGACAACAGACGTATAGTTGACGAATTTGTAGCAGAATAAACACACCAGACTAAAAACGCGTACGATACGTGCAATCGTTTTCGTAACAACTGTTACTAGGCCTCTAAAAATATAGTAACAGTTTTCTATGAAAAAGACGCAAGACGCTACCCCGATGCCACCACAAAGCACAAAAAATATCGCAGAAACGTTTCCGGTCATATCAGGTCGCTGTAATGATGTATCCTTTAACACTGGACTGAATCTTGTGATCTCCGCTATAAACCGTGCCCACCAGTTCCATATTCCTGAGGACTGAAGTGCGTTAGCCCTTCTAACAACATTTGGGTGTACCTCTCCGCGAAACTGAAACCCAACTGATACGTTAGCGTAGTTTTCCTTCCCAACGTATATCCTAAACAATGGATGTAATCTGTACAACCGCGTAGCATACCCATTGGCAATAAATGATGGAATGACAAGTGCGGATTTATTGCATGATTTAAGGTGCTCCCAAAGCGCCATCTCTTGGCTTTCATAAATATCATTTTGAATCATTTCTCGCTTCATGTTGAAGGACTTGGGTGACTCATCGCTGTGGTTGCTCCTCAGAAATGCTTCTTTGACGATCATCGGGATATCCTGATGCAATGTGGAATGTTCGAATAAATCTAGCAGTGTGCTATTCTCGTAGTTCCGAAATTTTGACAGCTGCAAGATCTCCGATTCTGCGGAAAACGATGGTAACATTGACGCCAAAACGGAATGTGGTGAATTTAGTCGTATCCCTTCTGTCCAATTTGCCAGTGCATCTCTGGACAGCCGTCGCGAAAAAACGTCCGGAGCAATCGAAATTAATCCGATTCTACCCACCACTGAAAACGCATCCGCCACTAATTGGTCCAACGATGTGTATGGCAGAATCTCTCTTGGAGAAATCATGTTGTAAACGTTGGCGTTTTTGTACCCGTTACTCAGAACTGTTCCTGCCAAACCGACTGCCAACATGGTGGGACGAAGATATTTGCTGCGCATCAGGGAGTCAGGAAATGGGTCTCCTTGTTCCAGAAGCAATTTGGATACGTAAAGGAAATGTGTGAATGTGTTATTCGGTTTAAATGACGAACTTGTTGTCAGACGTCGATGTGTCTCAGAAAGAGCGATTGCAGCCAACACAATGCAAATCCAAACCGGAGCTTCGTAAGCTTTCAACAATTCCATTACTCCAATTGGCGCCTTTCCTCGATCTCCACCACAGCTAACAAACGCCAGATTGCTAACTTTGTCCTGGTAATGTAGTCGTAGTACTTGCGTATTCTCAGCAACTGGTATGGTATGCAACTGGGCTCTAGCACCGATTTTCCGATATGCCCCACCAATGACGCCAAATCTGTTTCCTGGTGAACACAAAATTTCGATTTTTCCAACTTTCGTTAGAATGGTAGCGTTAGCAGAAATTTCGTAAAGCATTGAAGCTATCCCTTGGGCAAATATATCATCAGGCCTAGAATGGCGAAAAGTGTCAACATTGGCGGTACTGCTGGTACAATTCTCCACGATTCCGGCAAACCTGAACACCGTATTTTTAAAATTTAAAGCATCTGCATTGGAATGGAATGTCCACAACGTCGAATCTTCTGGCCATGTCTGGTGCAGTAATCTTGCGAGTTTGCCAACCGAAATTGTCGTTAGTTGGATGGACTTTATTGGCACATGTGATGTGGTAAACTTTGTGCCGATAACAGAAACTTTGCTGTCAAGTACATTTTCTTCCAAAGAAATCAATATTGTTTGTGAATAATGTAACGTGGGTGTAGATGGGTCGATTGCATACATTGAATCCAGTCCTCTACCCTTTTGAGCTACCATATATTTCTGCAAAGTTGTAGTGTCCAATGGATGATTCCGATGATTAACGAGAATGTGGAGCTTGGGCACAAGTGACTGCTCAGTCATTTCGAATTTAGTGCGAATCTCATCATCCACTTCAAATTGAAACGCAGGTGCATTACCCATAAGCAATAGATGCTGGGGGCTTATTTGGAGAGACAGTTGAATCTGACAATTCCATGGCTTGGTATGCATAGAATATTTGAGATAGTTGAGCCGTCGGCAAAAGTCTAACACTTCTGACGAATACTGGACTACCGTTGCGGCAAGATATTTGGATCTGGTGCAATTAACCATTGCCCACCTACCCATGTGTCCGGTGTAGTTTCCATAGGAAAGTCCGCGTGGAATCCAGAGTACGAAGTGTTGTTTCTTGGCGCTGTCGAAATATACTGCTAGTTTCGGGTGTCTTATGACAGCGATGTTGTATGATGTGACAATGTCTGCATTCATAATGTTGTCGAGAGTGACGTGGCAATGAGATGCCTCAAATTGGTCCAGAATTGTGGACAAATCCAGAGCCAAATTTTGCATTGGAGGGTTTTCCTTGTTTGACATAACGAATTGTTGAAACATTTGGATGGCATTCCTGTTATACTTAAAATTACTCAAGTTGCGGGGTGGGAAGTGATCCAGAGGATATATTGTAATTTCAAAGGCATTTTGTGATCGCACAAAACAGGTTAGCCAATGAATTAGAATTGCTGACGATACGAGGTGAAAAATATATTGTCCCATATTGCTGATGGGCAAGTTTTAAAATGTTTGCTATAATTTGTAGAAATCAATTTAGATTTTAGGTTAGCGTTCGTATAAAATGTACTACATACAAACTTTGTATTTTGAGCAACTCGTGTTATTTTAATTAGATTCTCCAGCACCTTGCTCCAGATTTCCACGACAAAATTTATGAAACCTGTTGATGTTTTATTCCTATCCTGTATTTGATACTGCTTATAGGATTAATGTTGTTTCATGGATATCATGGTTGGTTTGGTATGTAATATCTAACCTGGAATGAGAACACTTGACGTGGAGACTTTGGCACAAATTCTTCAGGCGTAGAGTATATCATTTCAAATAGTGAAGGTTACCATACTCGACATTTAATCGATAGCAATTTCCTGGCACGTGTATTGATTAACTTTAGGCAATTTCATATCATATGAATTGATTTGATGTAGGCAACTTCGTGTAGCAACGACAATTTAGAATTTAATATTTTTCCACCAAACTTCATTAGCTTTCAGGAATGATCAGCATGCAAATAGTGTTCTCACATGGAATGTACTATTTGGTGATAAAAATTAATAGTTGGAAAGTATTTGTTTTTGGAAGTTTTGCAATTGAGCGATATAAAGATACTTATTATGATGTGGTGATGGTTATACTTTATGCAGGTTAGGGAAAATAAGGGAAAGATATTTCGTGCGTGCGTGCGGGCATGTCAGATGCTGTGCGTGTTTAGATCATTGAGTAAAAAGTTCCATTGTATGCGTACGGGATAATCATTGAAACATTACTGCTGGACAAATTTGTTTATGAACAAAGTATTTAAAGAAACTATAGTAAAAATGTAAATAAAACAGTCGTTATAGCAATATACTACAATTTCAATGTAAAAACATAAGTTATGTTACATAATCCTATGATGATAACAAATATGCAATCTTCAGAAATGTATTAGGTAGATGCACTGAGTTTCTTTCTGTACCGCCCAAGTGTTCCATGTAAATGTGCCGTGAAAATAATCAATATGTTATATTTACGTCTATTTCATGAAGTGGATAGTAACAAAAATTATTGGCACTTGAATTTAACAGATGAGGGTTCAGTCGCTCAGCCTGAACTGCATTGGTCAATGTGATAGGAATTTCGACTATATTGTAATAAGAGATTGTGATGTGTAAAAATGGATACGGTTTAAGGGTATATTAACTTTAAATACACCAAAGTACATCTATCATCATATATGTTTTTTGGTTTGTGCTATTTATTTATTTAATAATTAAGTTGCATTGTCGGCAGTGACGCAGTTGAGGTAAAGTTGCAATGATATAATCATTTATCATAGTTATTAAAGCACTACATTATCAACGTCTTATTATATCTAGTTCCTTTTAAGCACGTAGTGCCAGTAAAAGCTACGTAAATTGTGCAACCGCATTGGAGCATATATTTATAATGTACATAAAATTATTCCTACCTCCGTTAGACGCCTGTATACATCAGCTGAACAACGAATGGGAGGCATTTCCTACCTTCGAAATGGCAATAAATTTTGCTGACGACAAATATTTTCTATTTTCGCCTTATTTTACACGTTTGATTGTGTACTATAAAATATCAATTTATGCAATTCAAAATTAAATTATCATCTGCAGGTGTTCCCGAAAAACCCAAACCATGTTAGGATTTGCTGAAATATTGAAACTCTTATATCAGCATATTAAACTTAAACGCAAACATAATTTTTTATATAACTCTCTCGTCGCTGGGAAAATTGTTTTCATCTACGTCAGGAAAATATTGTTTTTACCTCCAACATCTCAGTTTGTGAAGAAAGGAATGACGTTAGCGAAATCGGACAAATAGATCGACCTACGTTTCATACTATATATCATCTCATAATTCAAGTCAAAATGTTACAAAACCACCTCAAATATTTTAAAATACTTTGCAAGACTTCTAGGTCTCTGGGCAGCGTTCTCATCTATTGGGATGAAACATCGCAATCCATGCAACTGCCAGAAAATGTAGAAGAGAAGGAAAAACTTTTAAGACAAAAATCCAGATTTCATCTACTTTTGATACTACTCTTTGCTGTTGGAGGAATTACAATTTTAAAACAATCTACTCAACAAAACTGGATCGACTGCGTTTTGTTCGGATTTGGAATAGTCACCGTAGCTGCAGGCCATTGCTACTTTGCTACATGTCACAATCACGCGCACACTATTTGCGTTTACTTGAACGGATTGCTCAGATATGGAAAACAATATCCCAATTTACCTAATGATCAGGGCAGAAGCAAATATTCCAAACTTGTCATTCTGAACAAGTGTTTGTCGTACTCTATGCTCCTGGGAATTTGGTTAGTCCCAGTAATTTACATATACGCTTTCAATTGGACATCACCCTGTAAGACTACACTGGCAGGATACTGGATTTTGCCACACTGTTCTGGAAAGTCAAGCCCAAGTTCTCCGACAACTGGATTTGCAACCTCCGTACTCAAATTATTATTGTTTGGCCTAAATCACTGGATGTGGTCATTCGGACTAAATGCGGGAGCGGTCTTATGCTCTGGTGTAATGGTGTTTGGCACGCTAAGCCTTGCAGAATATGTTGAAACGTAAGATAGATTCTTGAATACTTTAACCACCGCTACATGCGTAATGAATTCTCAAAATATATTTTTTTCTTTTTGATCTCAGATTCCTCCATTTCTGCTTTTCTGAGAAGACAACGGTGGATGAAGTAATATTTCAATATAGAACGCTGCAAGTGTTAAGTATTTTCATGAATGAAATTCACCATGTCGTCCTAATTGCTCTGATAATGACAGCTATTGTGCTTCAGTCCTTCTCTATGGCCATCCTAACAATGACGCCCTTTACAAAAGAATACATTATACAAACCTTGTTTTTTATCACCACGTATACCGCGAGCTTATCCATTTTGTTTGTCCTAATCGGCTTAATGGCTCAAATATACCATTGCTCGCAGAAAAACTTTGAAATATTAGCTAAACTAAATGCAGAAACCTGTAGTCGTAAAAGCAGGAATGAGGTGCGGAAACTTCAAAAGTTTTATAAAAGTTGTCAATATATCAAGGTACGATTTGGATCTATAAATTTTATCGACAATCTAACGCCACTGAATTGCGTCAACTTTTCGAATAACATAACCGTTCAAATATTACTTCTTGGTCAATAGTGTGTCAATAATTCTAAAGGGATAGATTTCTGCTGTAGCTTTAATGAACATAAATAACTTATGTAGCTACCTTATCGTTAATAAATATTGTAATCAATCCTATGATTAATCAAGACGTGTTTATTAGATATGCAATATATGTCGTAGTAAATTCCCAAAACGTTTTCCTTCATAAATTTATGAAGAATACGAAATATTTATGGAAGACGGTCTCTGGGAAATTGAAACATGATTTGTTTAGTGCCACCAACTATTGTCAATTCTGTCAATTCAGCTTGTTACGAAATGCTTCGGGAGTTTCAAGATTTTGATGTTACTTTCAAATGATTACTGATTGTACGTATCGCACTACCCATCTTTATATATTCGAAAAAATAATAACAATCCATTTTTCATTAGTTATGACCACTTTTATGAAATCTGTTATTCGTTACAGCGGTTTCAGAATGTGTGATAATTTGATAGATTACATTTTACTATCATCATTTGATAAATATTGAATGCCCCGTTATATTTAGTGGAATATCAAGTAGCTGGTTGCATGAAAAAACACGTACAATATGATAAACAGTACAGGTGCGCTAATTTTAATAATTATTCAACACATCTTCATTTATGGTATTCCATTTGAATATTGTTCACTGGCTATATAGCATACGGTTAGTTGTGTTCAAAATTGTGAGTCGCAGCCATTTGTTATGTAGTCAATTGTGCTGTGTAATAATGATGATCGGATGAATGTTTAGTAGACCGAAAAATGATGTTTTTGTACGGTCGACTTTTAAATGCTAATTATCTAACGGTATTTCCTAGAAACTGAGCACCAAATGAGTGCCGAAATTTCATCCGGCAAAAAGTGTTTAGGTTTACTGAGGATTTTTTGTGCTTTAAACTGAACTTGTGCTGATGTTCAATCAATTGGTACGATAATTCACTATGGAGGTGTCCCCAGTATCTCCTATTGCTATACTACATGAATCAATGTCATCTCACCGTCGTACGAAGTGTAGCTACGACGGATGAATTATACGTAGTTATTTACACGCTCCCAAACTGGAATTTAAATTTAATTACATCGTGAATATTGTGATCTCGACAAGCTTTATTCTGCTTTTCTGGTCAACATTCTGGACAATGCTAGCGGTCATGTGGGCTATATGACGAATATGTGATGCTAGTATCATTTCATCATGCTAGCAAGAGACTACTTGCGTGGAAACGAAATGAAAATAGTTTGCAAGTAGACCATGGCGGATGTGCCTAATTTTTGTCCCTTTTATATGTAAATAACCGTCTATGAAATAGTAATCCTTTTGAGCAGTAGCTGCTGCTCATGAATAATTTACGCTGATCCGCAATGATAATATATGTAGACGGATGGTTTCAATTTCCCTCTCTACTCTACCGGTCTACATTTGTCGAATATTAATTCATAATTGACAAAAGGACTTGGGGGAATAATATGATCTGTATTCGCGGTAACGTCACGCGGTGACGCAGAACAAATCGATGTCATTCACCTACGCTAAGGTGACAGGGCATAAAACGTGACTGTCTGGGTTTACAACCAAACCTGTGAAAGTCAAATATTCTCTGCAGTGTGGAAGTGGTACTCCACAATTTACTATTTTGTCTTCATAGCCTAAAAACTTGAAATGGTCTCTAAAAAAGTACTTGTGATGATAGTGGCCTACGTCCTCTTCACATGTAGCAACGTCGGTGTTGGTAATCATTACATGTTGTAATTTATTAAACATTTTGGGCATTTTCAGTCCCTTTAAGCCAATTAAGTTAAATTTTTTGTCGATTAATGTAGAAGCCCAGAGCCTATGTGAGGATTATGGATCACCAGGCCATGAAGCGGAATGCTTCGTCGGTTCCTGTCCTCAATGGACGGTAAGAGTTTTTCTTGAAGCTGGGTGCCCCGTCGGTCAGGTTTGCTGTAGAGCTCGAAGATGAGATGTATACGAAATATGTATTATTTAAATAATAAAACTACACTTGATTGAAGTTAAAATCGATTCTTCTCCTGAAAATGTTGAAGAAGCTACGAATAATACAGAAGTATGTTTTATTCGTTCGATGCATCATATTTTCTTCCTGCGGCGCCCGAGTACTACAACATGGAAATGTGATCAGAAAATTATAAGCTCTATTTATACAGCTCCATTTAACAAAGGGTACGGCAAAAACTGTTGAAACATTTAATTTTGTTAAACGAAGAAACAGTTACTCTCACGCAGCGAATACATAAGTACATTTACTAAAAACGTTCAGCTAAAATGTTGATGGTACTACCATAAGCCCGCCAATGAATCACCACACCGTCGGAAAATCCTACTACATCTATATCACAATATCCACCAACGGAAATCTGCTTTGGCATAAGGGAACCCCTTCATCCAAGTTATTGTGGATGGCGCCCAACCAAACATAAAGATCAACAAGAAATGTTGACTCAATTCCAATCAATGTCAGTAAACAATTCACATTGTTTAAAAACAGTTTTGTTTCATTAAATGTGGATTCTACAATCATTAAAAATCCTATACTGCATTTTAAACATCACCTAAATTACATCCATTTATCGCTAACGTTGGTAACTTCATAATTAAATCCTTGGTTTGCGATATTTATTATATTTCATAATCCAATGTATTGTTGGCAATGGTACGGTTGAACTTAAAGTATCGGCCCGTATGTACGCGATACAACACACATTTATCCTCCTTTTAAATACACTTAAATGACAACTTTTTTCTATTTCGTCGTATTTTCATCAATTCTACCTGAAGTACCACGCAAGTTGGGACAAAGTTTCGCTACGAGGCACCTAAATTACGGAACTTTATACGAGCATATTAATAATTTATAATTATACGAAATACATAAACTGGACTTCCGTGTTGCTGAACCGAGAAAGGGAGGAACTGCCCATCATATAGATGGAAATTAATATTTCTGACGACAAATATTTTGAATAATAGTGAAGAAGTTGATTATGTAATATACAACAACAATATATATAATTCAAGATTTAATGGTAATATGCATCTTTTCTCGGTACGCCCGAAGTCTGTTAGCATTTGTTGAAATCTTAAAACTTCTTCTAAAACGGGATAAAATTAGACTCAAACATAAATTGTTAAAGTCCTTTTGCCGTTGTGGAAATGGGGTTCATTTACGTCAGCAAAGCAGTTATTTCTATCGACTTTCGTTGTAAGCGTAGAACGGGCAGTACCCAAATAGCACCGATAGAAGTGCATTACTCACATACCCGCATTACATTTGTTATTTATAAACAGGAAACATTTCGTCCAAAATGTTACAAAACCATCTCAAATATTTGAAAATACTTTGCAAAACTTCTGGATCTCTGGGCAGCGTTCTTATATATTGGGACGAACAATCCCAATCCATGAAACTGTCTGACGATTCAGTAGAGAAGGAAAAAGGATTAAGGCGAAAATCCAGATTTCATCTACTTTTCATACTACTCTTTGCTGCTGGAGGAATTACAACTTTAAAACAATCTGGTCAACAAAACTGGATCGACTGCGTTCTGTTCGGATTTGGAATAGTTACCGTAACTGCAGGCCATTGCTACTTTGCAACCTCCCACAAACACGCGCAGACTATTTGCGTTTACTTGAACGGATTGCTCAATTATGGAAAACAATGTCCTAATTTACCTAATCAGCAGAGCAAAACCAAAGATTCCAAACTTGTCATTCTTAATAAGTGTCTGTCTTACTCTTTACTTTTGGGAATTTGGTTGGTCATGGTTATTTACATTTATGTTTTTAATTGGACATCACCCTGTACGCCTACATTGATGGGATACTGGATTTTACCCGAGTGTTCCCTAAAGTCATGGCATAGTTCTACGGCAACACAGTTTGCATCCATCTTAATCAAATTACTATTGTTTGGCCTGAATCACTGGATGTGGTCATTTGGACTAAATGCGGGAGCGGTCCTATGCTGTGGTGTAATGATTTTTGGCACTCTAAGCCTTGGACAATATGTGGAAACGTAATAGAGATTAATAGACACTTTATCCACCTCAAGCTTCATTGAGCAATTCTCAAAAAACATAATTTTTTTTGTGATTTCAGATTTCTAAATTACTGCCTCTCTGAGAAGATAACGGTCGATCAAGTAGCACTTCAATACAGAACCCTGCAAGTGCTCAGCATTTTAATGAACGAAATTCACCACGTCGTCCTAATTGCTCTGATAGTGACAGCTATTGTGCTTCAGTCCTTCTCCATGGCAATACTCACTATGACACCGTTCACAAAAGACTATATTGTACAAACATTGTTCTTTATTACCGTTTTCTCCTTGAGCTTATCCATCTTGTTTGTTTTAATTGGCTTAATGGCTGAAATATACACACGCTCGCAGATAAACTTTATAACACTAGCAAGACAAAATGCAGAAACTCAGAGTCGTAAAAGCAGGAATGAAGTTCGGAGGCTGCAAAAGTTTTATAAAAGTTGTAGTTATATTAAGGTACGATTTGGATCTCTCAATTATATAGACAACATAACGCCACTGAATTGCGTCAACTTCTCCTCGAATAACATAACTGTACAGATATTGCTTCTTGGTAAATAACGTGAATATAATTATAGCAGAATACTGCTGTAGCTTTACAGAACAGGAAGGCAACAACAGGTCTCGATACATGTAATAATAGCAATATGGTTAGGGCAATTAAATTCACTGAGATAGGATTTTTAGGGGGAAATACACATTTCATTAATATCTGTGTGATATACACCTGGACATATAAAGGTTAAAATACTTTTTATCCCTCATGGAGTACATTTCTTCTGGAAATACCGACCAAGAAAAAATATATATGTTCTTGAATTATTTGCAGACCAGTGGACGTACACTTGCCGGAACGCGCATCAAAGACGCTTCAAAGATTACACGAAGGTGACTTGTGTTTTGTGAGTTAATATGATGTTGGTTACAGTGGTCGTATACTTAACAGAATAACTTCGACCGTCATGATGCTTAATACTAGCTTAACTTGTTTCAGCGAAACCGTCACTTGGAGGGATCACATGAAATTAAATCGAAGAATGAATTCCAGCAACACGAAATATTACTCCGATATGTTTTAATGGGAACGTCTATTCACAAAAACTAATATGGTAAACATATGCAATGTCACTTATGTCTCCAAGCTAATGATATTGTCGGTGTGCGGGGAAGTGTTTTATATTTAATAAAAATTCATCACTAATTTATTAGAACATTCCAACAATTTTAAGTGCTAACAGAAATGAAGAGTTGATAAAAGACAAATTATGTATCAATATATCCACCTATCGTGCACAGAAATATTTCATGCCACAGCCACATGCATAAGACGTCCAGTGGTGTCAACCAAATCTTAGAACACAGCAGTATTGGAACCCGAGGCAACCGGAAAGGAAACGCACACTTAGTAGGGGGTAACGGCACGGAGAATTGTAGCAACTGCCGCCCTGGCTTTGGCAGCTTTGAGCATCGGCGTAATCTTGGAAATTAGAATTTCATTATTTAAAATTATGACAAATATTTAGTACATCAATTGAAATTTTATAATATCTCCATACCGATTCCAGCGATACAGACTACCAACACAACATACGCGAAAAGGAACTTGAACTTGTTTCCAGAAATCATTTTTGGAAAAATTTATTTAAACTTGTCGCAATGATATTGATTTGTTATGAAATGAAGATTGTATGGAAATGCGTATGGATTTTACTGACAACTCTCTGGAGACTTCAAAGATTCAATCTGTTGCGCTAGATGATGACGATTGAACGGATTGGAACGCAGTTTATATACTTGACAAAACTCAACCTGTGATTGAACTAAATAAGAATCCATGATAATCTAGTTGTTCATCGTGTGATTTTCCCGTTGGCTTTTCAAACATGTATAAGAATTCCGAGTCTGGCCTACTTTAAATTTTAAAAAAATAAGTAGTAGAAATAATACCATGCACCTACACTTTCTCTATCACACACCATAACAAGGAAAGTATGCATAATTCATCAGGTATCATTCAAATTTGATAAAATCCGCAGTACCATCATCGGCTGCGGATATGAACTCAATTGGTTCAAATGTAGGATTAAATTAAGGACAAAGCCTGGCGTACAAGTGAGCTATATGTGGACATTGTCAGTGATGTCAGTATAAATGACCCACTATTAATCCTGTGTAGATAATTTAAATGTGAAAAAACTCGTTTAATGAAAATGAAATGAAAACAGTTGTGGGGGAAGAATGATGGCAATCATGGACCACAGACAAGCATTTCCTTACCTTTATCAAATACCCATTCGTGAAATCGTAAACATTACCAACTGCCAATTCTCATGAATAATTTATGCGGTTCCAAAATGACATTATAACCTTGTTTTGCGACATTTATTATCGTAAACAAATGTTTGCCTACAAATTCCCCTTCTCTCCCTCTGTACAGACTTTAAATGCTAATTTAAGATAGATATACATCAACATATGAGCAGAACTATGATGTGGAACTAGTGCCCGGCAGAGCCGGGTCCTAGCACTCGCTACGCGAGCGGGGGCGAGGATACAGTAGGAAAACCCTGTACACAAAAAAATTCACCGTACCTATGTCGCTGCAATAAACACATCCTAACATGATGGACTAACACAAGTTACATTTTGTAATGATTTAAGATTCGTTGGTTACTTTAGAACACTATCCAGGGAGGAGGACGTGCACCTCCCTCTCAGTGCTTCCTTATTCAACATACATTTCATTCAAACCTGAGTTAAATCAATTACTGCAGGTGCCATAACATTTTGACATATATCCCCATGCGTAAATCTAAACTCTGGCGACGGAAGTGGATTATCTCTCGAGTCTCTCAAAACAGTAATAAAGTGATTTTGGCAACCACCTTCTACAGCGTGAGTATGGACAATTAATATAACAGTTTTATCATTATTCTCAGTATTGGGGAGATTCCATATATTACTTATGTTTGCCTCCACTGCTGGACAGAACATACCGTCTGAATGAATTGGACAATCCAGCAGAACAATAATGCTGTGCAACATTGATGGGTCAGCCCATTCATTATACGAACCCCGAATATCGCACGTTTAATTACGGAATCGTGATCTACGCATGAAGTTACCCCTGTCCACAAATTTTGGTGAAATTCTACCGTGTGACTTTTCGGCGTAGTGATTATAAGATATTTTGATAATAACTGCAAAACGAATCGGATAATATGTTTCATGTCAATCAAAATGCTTTCGAAAGCACAAACTCGGAAAGGCTATACACGATGACCCACGGGGTCGCCACCCCGACCCACCGGGTCGCCACCCCGACCCACCGGGTCGCCACCCCGACCCACCGGGTCGCCACCCCGACCCACCGGGTCGCCACCCCGACCCACCGGGTCGCCACCCCGACCCACGGGGTTCGCTACGTCGTGGATATCGCACTTGTTTTCCAAGGGTATTTAATTGTTCAGGAATTTTATATTGTCTCTCTGATAACACGGTTCGATTTTGGAATAAATTCTTTTTTCATCATTTGTAAGTCATGTCATTATCGATCTTTGTGACGTCGTTTCCCGCGACGACACCGGATTTAACATGCGATTCCTTTACAAAGTTTGGTCAGCTTTTAATTCTCTATCCGAATCCACAATAAACTTTTTTATGATTTTGGGTTCAGCGCACGGGTTTTTCGGCCGTAGCACCGTCAATTGCCCCGAATATCGCACTTTTTATTACGGAATCGTGATCTACGCATGAAGTTACCCCTGTACACAAATTTTGGTGAAATTCTACCGTGTGACTTTTCGGCGTAGTGATTATAAGATATTTTGATAATAATATGCCATGGTCTCTTGGTTAGCGATGATGATTAGCAACGCATCCGGGCCGAAAGAATAATATTTTGATATTTATTTGCACCAGATCATTGTATTTATTTATTACAACACCTGAGGATCAATACGAAATGTTTTGCCTCGTTGCAAATCAATCAGAAGACGGCTCACATCTGTTGCAAAAATTAAGTCCTGCTCTCCATCATTGCATTTGGTTTCCGAAATGGTCAAGAAAATCTGCTGAATTTTTGTATCCATTGAACGCCTACTATCATCTTTGGGATTAAATTAACGGCCCAGGCCCGGGGCTATTTACATTCTTTAATAAATCGAGGACATTGTCGACAGAACAATAGTGGGGTAACAGTATTATCATATAATTATGCAATATGAAGCATTATCGTCGTTTCAAAAGCACTTAACTGCCAACTGGTTATTTTTATTTTGATGCATTTTCATGAACACTAACGAATGCTGAAATTATTCTTCAGTTAGCACAAACTGTCGCATAGAATTAAATTACAAACTTCTTACGAGCATAGTCGTCATAATGTTTAGTTGCATGAAACTTAAAATCCATTTCCGTGAAGCTGAACCAAGAAGGGGAGGATATACACTCTTATAAATAGCAATTAATATAGCTGGTGGTGCATATTTTGAACAAAAACCTTCTTTTGTCGAGATACATGTCTAATTTCATATTTCCTATTGTGTGACATTAAACAACAATTTATACAATTCAAACCTTAATCGTTACCTTCAACACTTCTCGGGTAAACCTGAAACATGTCAAGCATCTTGTTGAAATTTTGAAACGATTCTTTACAGGTTTTAAGAATATACGCAAGCACAAACTGTTGGAGTATTCTCGTCGCAGATGAAATTATTTTCATTTGCGTCATATAAACAATTATTTCCAACGGCAACCTTTTGTACACGTACGGAATACATTGTCCAAATAGCGACAATAGGTGCAAGTCGGCATAATTTATATCATTTTTGAACGCAAATCTTTTCTTCCGAAATGTTACAAAATCATCTGAAATACTTGAGAATACTCTGTAAAACTTCGGAATCTCTTGGTAGTGTTCTGATCCATTTTGACGATACATCTGGATCGCTGAAACTGCCCGGCAATGTCGAAGCAAAGGAAATGGTGTTGAAAAGAAAGTCCAATCTTCATCTTATTCTCATACTTCTGTTTGTGGCTGGAGGATTTGTAAAATTAAATTATTCTGGTCAAGGAAACTGGATCGATTGCGTCTTGTTTGGATTTGGTTTAGTCACCAATATTGCAGGTCATTGCTACCTTGCCACGTCCCACACGCACGCGAGATGTATTTGCGTTTATGTCAACGGATTGCTGAATTATGAAAAGCAACATCCTGACCCCAGCAAACGGTATGTTCGAAAAGATTCAAAACTCGATGTTTTGAATAGATGGCTGTCGTACTCTTTATTCCTGGGGATTTGGCTAGTCCCAGTTATGTTCCTTTACGTTCTGAACTGGATGGATCCATGCAAAGCTTCCGTAGCTGGATACTGGATATTGCCAGAGTGTTCTCATAACTTATATGGAAGCCATGCGCTGTCAGTATTTGTGAACCTTCCTTTGAAACTTCTCCTGTTCGGACTCAATCACTGGATGTGGTCATTTGGACTGAATGCTGGTGCGGTCCTATGCAGTGGCGTAATGATACTTGGTACACTAACTTTAGGAGAAGTCCTGGATAGGTAAGAATGATAACTTGAACACGATGCCATATTCTAATACAACCTACAAGTTGTCATTTTCCGCCATTTCAGATTTCTCCACATCTGCCTTTCCCAGGCGATAACGGTGGATGAAGCAACAGTTCAGTACAGAACCGTACAAGTGTTGAGTATTTTCATGAATGAAATTCATCCCGTCGTCCTAATTGCTCTCATAGTGACGGCAATTGTGCTTCAGTCCTTCTCAATGGCAATCTTGACTATGACGCCGTTCAGGAGCGAATTCCTCATACAAACCTTGTTCTTTGCCACCATGTTTACAGTGAGCGTATCTATCTTGTTTGTTTTAATTGGCTTAATGGCTCAAATATACACCAGTTCACAGAAGAACTTCAGAGTATTAGTTGGACATGATGCAGAAAAGCGTAGTCGTAAAAGTAGGAATGAAGTACGAAGACTGCAAAAGTTTTATAAAAGTTGCAATTATATCAAAGTTCGATTTGGATCTTTAAATTTTGTGGACAATTTAACCCCACTTCATTGCGTCAATTTTTCGAATAATATTACAGTACAGATATTACTGCTGGGTCAATAGCGTGCATTTTATTATTATGGATTCCCCCTGTATTTGTATAGAACAGGAATAATTTTTGTATCTACTTTGTCAATAGATTAATCCTGTAAAAAAATGAGTACTTTATCAAAGCGTGATTTGATTTATATAATTTTGCGAATACATTATTTTAAAATTTTAATAATTAGATTATCAGTTAGCAGTTCATATACTTCATTACATATTAATCGGCCTTAAAGACTTGTTCCAGCTCTCATCCCTCCGTTATCCTATGTTAATTGATTTCCATTTGAGGGGATGATGTTTCAAATTACAAGCCAATATATTGTTTTCCTTGCACCGTTTCGTCAAGCGTAACCAAAACGCGACGCAATGGTGAAAAGATGAAAGTAACCTTAACTTTAGGTGTCGAGGAGGATGAAGGTTTAGAATAGTATTAGAGTAGCATTTTTGCAGTCTTTCAACTTGGCATTATTATATCTTTTCAGTTTAGCATTATTTCATCTTTTCAGTTTGGCATTATTTTATCTTTTCGAGTTGGCACTTTTGCCTGTTTTCAGAATTGTCTTATAATGTGTTTCGTTTAGGTTACGTTTTGCTGACTGCGTGTTCGTTTAGTATAAGTATGTATGTAGAAAGATCGAGTATTTGTGTTCGTCGTGCTGAAAAGTTCGAACTTTTTCCTGCTCGTCGTTCCTTTGTAAGATCGAGTTTATTCTTGTTTTGTATGTATTGCCTAGCTGTACGTTTTAGCTTGTAAGTCATTTTTGTATGGTATAAAAGTAGAAGAAAAAAGAAAATAGATTCAGAGTGAGTTTGTCTGCCGAGAATGATCAACTCAGAACTCCAGAAAATAGAATAAGTTTTTTCTGTAAGATTTTTGTTAGCGTTTAATTAAATACGCTGTAAATCAAAATTAATTAGTAGAATTCAAGAAAACTGTTAAAAAACCACTGATTGTTAATTGTTCTTTAAGTGATTGTAATAAAGGAGCAGTGATCTTATCAGTAATTCGTGTCTTATCAGGATAGGTGTTATTGTAGCATAGTAAAATCGCACAATAGCATGAGATCTTGTTGAACGTAAGGCTGTTAGGACCGCACCTCTGAAACACCGTTTGACGCAAGAATAGAAACCGAGGGACCTGACGATCTGACTTTTTAAGGCGTCATACGTACTTGGCGTTTAAGTCACCTAACTCAGTCGCTCACAACAACATTAGGGTACGATATTTTGTATTTTTGAGGTCTGGAACTCCATAAGCCAGAATACATTGAGTTGTAACGAGTATTTTAAATGCAAAAACTAATGCCCTAGTTGCGTTTCTTGAGCAAAATAAGGTAGGGTTTGGTCATATTATCATATTTTTTTCAAAATTGTGATTACACGCGATATTGAGAAAGTCATATTTTTCACTGGGCACAGTTTTTCTTCTACGTTTTTCAGCGGAATTGCCTGAAATTTGGCAAAGATATTGCTTATAGCATTCCTCAAGACGTTCAGAAACGAAAAGGGTGATTTTTAAACTTTGGCAATTTGTACCTTTCGTATTTGAACGAAAATAAAAAAATCTCTGAAAGCACTCCTACTACTTGGGACGTGAGTATTCTTCGAAAATATGCAATAATTCAAGTACGAATTAATCAGTTTAGTACTTAAATTATCGTGAACAATAGAATCTTATAAAAATGGGTGAGCGCTGTAAAGACTTACAAGAATGATAAAAGAAGTGAAAAAGTTGGTTAGAACACAAGGATTATGAAACTTTTAGAAAACTAAATTGCAAATGACATATGTATAATTGTTCCATTTTTGTCGTCACAGCCGGTGGCGTTCCCAGTCCTGTGATGAAAGGATTTTATTTGACTCTTTCCACCCGGAGGAACTGACGTGACTAATGACAAATAGTTCAGTTTCAATTTTTGGCGACTCAGACCTTAGAAATGTGAAACTAGAATATTAATTGGCGTAAGAAATTCAAGAATAACTTATATTTCCATCTATCAACGACTAGATCCATGCTGGGGATAGTGGACCATATCACCTGGAATACCCTTGCTTGTTTCCTCATCACTTGCGCAGAAAGGCAAAGCGGGTTCTGGTTGGACCTTTCACCACAGCAGCGATAAATCCAGCGGCGGTAACGCCTTATGTCTATGATAAAATACTGATGAAGTAAACTTTATCAAATGATACATTTTGTGTTTTATAGTGGAAGCCACAGTCGGAAAAGGTTGTAACTAGTCTCGATGCATGCAAGAATAGCAATACTGATTAGGCAATTGAATTCACTGAACATACCATTCATTAATATATTTGTGATATGCACATAGACGCAAACACGTAGGATATCTAGTGTGCATCCAATATCAACTTATATAGATAGTGCAATAGGCAGACAGTGAGATATATTTCAATTTATCGTAACCTTGACGCATTTTAATACCTTCCTACAATTTATATATATATATATCAATTTAGTACAAAGAAGTTATTTGATATGCTTAACTTAAATAGCAAGAAAGTGGCTGTTTTTTTAAATTTATAGCATTTATTTTCTACTTTTCGTTCCAAAACGTCCTAGCGAGCCAACATTTCCACTGTATAGACTATATATCATATATTTTGGCTTTTGTTAATGGGAAATAGAATTTTTAATAATGTTGGATTGTGAAACGACGGTAACGGTTAGTTTTAAAAATTCGATATCAATTATTAATATTCATTAACTAAACTTTCTATTTAACCCATTAAACCTTTGATTTCTCTACGCTACTCTTGCCGCCACTTTCTGTCATTTTCACGCCAGACACTTCAGCTTTCGGAGGAATTTGTGAGGAAATTCCTGCGACGGGTGTGGTCTGAATACACGCAAAACAAAATAGGTCGACGCAAATAAGGAACGTCAACACTCAGTCATTAACATGGAAAATATATGTCATTTAACGTGCTTGTATATCTACTTACACTGGAAAATAAATTTGCAGTAGCTCTTCATAAATTTTTAGATCCTCATCTCTAAAGACGCAGAATACAACCCTGTCCACCTTCTCATGATGCTCTCCCATAAATTCGCTGGTCTGCTGTAGAGCAACGTGGGCAGCATTTCTTGGATCGTAACCGTAGGCTCCAGTACTAATGCACGGAAAAGCCTGCCATCAAACCGCATGAACATATTATTTTTGTAGAGGATAAGTATTGAGTACGAATGTACTAGTCGAACAGATTATAATTATAACTCACAATGGATCGCAATGAATGTTGAATCATCAGAGCAAACGAATTTTTGTAACAGTTGGCCAGCTCAATGGGATTCTGCGTCATCGACCCAACCGTATGAATGACATCTATGAAATAAATGGTAATTTGTTAAGAAACCTAAATTACTGAAAGCACATATAATGAAATATTAAGACTTGGTATTTGTGTTACGATACGTTTAGCAGGAAGATTGTATCCTCCAGTAATCTTGGCCTCCCCAACTTCACACCCTCCTAGCTCGGCACACTCGTCATTCATTTCACAACCAGCGGCAACATGAATCGCACCGTCCACTCCATTTCCGCCGAGTAGTGTAAAATTTGCTGGAGTAACTATTGCATCAGCAGCCAGCTTGGTGATGTCTCCCTGCCAAACGCAAACTTTCTCGTTGTAATTGTGGCGAACTGGCAGAAATACACATGAATATTATTGTTATAACACAGTTATTCATGAATCAAAATACAAAGCTTTTATAAACTTACCAGGATTTGGCAGCGTTGCCTGTCGCTCGACGAAATATCTTGTCCATGAGAGGATTTCTGAAACCTTGGTGACCATTTCAGAAAGTGTGAATATACAGTAGAAAAACTAGTTCAGTTTTTTTTAGTTTTCCCTTAGCTGAAGTTTCAAAATAGAACGATAATTGTTAAGAAGGAAGAATCACCAACATACATGAAATTGTTAAACAAGGACAGAGTAAGGTCAACATAGATCTGATGCAATGGAGTGAATTATATTTTACGAGGGACTGCTAAGCCTATTGGATTTTATCTGTTGCCCAACTTCAACCTGATAAGCACACCCGAGAGGATGAGCGAGTAATTATCACATATAGCCGATGACGCAAAACAGTTCAGTTGGCC
>CM023199.3:23474331-23503576 GCA_004115045.4 Sinella curviseta | reverse complement strand
GTTAGACTGGCGCCGCTGAAACCAAACCGAGGCGATGTAGTAGGAAATGGAAGCTGGTGAATGCAACTAGATGCACATGTGAAATACAATGATGCTTGTTGCTGTTGAAATTCTACATGAAAAAAAGAAATGTCATGTCATACTTCTCATCCTCCTCTATGGCCATATTGTACTAGTAATACACTGTACGCAGCAAACATTTATTAAATTGGCTAAATTGAAGCGGTATGCGTCTTGAATAGTAAACCTTGGATTTGCCAATCCAGGTGTCTGTTATAAAACTTTTGTAATTCAAAAAAAACATTTTGCAGAGCATTATCACACTCTATTCCATGCTGAAATTTGACTGAACTGAACTTATATCCTCTCGCTCGTCCAACAAAATAATGGCCACAAATTTTGGCAACACGCCAATCATCAACTCAAATATGACAAACAATAAACTATTTTAAAGCTATCTGCAAAACAATAGAATAATGTACTGTTAAATTGGCACGTAGCCTATTTGTATGTTTGGCCACATTCAAAACGAATGTCTATTCATCTTTGATGATTCGCATATTATGAATGCTCATATCGTTAGCCTCAGTGAGGCTACCTTACAAGATTAGGAGCTTCAACAAAAAATCACCATTGAGCAAATGAGCAGATAGATGATAATAAGAAACCGTTAATTGCAAAATGTAAGCTTTCAGCACTCTCTTCTTTCAGTGGTGACTACCGCTACCATTATAGCACTTAAGTTTGGGGTTAACCCAAATCGAATTTCCTTTATAATAATAATAAAACCATGTTAATCAATTACAACATTGCATGAATCCTCAAATGACTTGGGGTTTATTATATGGCTTCGACGTTTTTTTTTGCAAATATCATGATTTGTGGAAGTATTTCGAAATGCAGGTGATGTACCAATATATACGTCGTTGATTGTGTCAAAGAGTATTGTGTTTCAATTTAATATTTGTAACATTATCAGCACGTTTTTTGCTCCTGCAGTTTCTTACTTCAATTTCCATAGCATTTCGCATGTATTCAGCTGCCAGGATAACCTACGACGCGTTTGTATTAATTGGACCATTAATAGGTTTTACTTCTTTTATATAAAAACAATTTCTTTTCTATTGTCCATTTCACTTTCAATTGTGCAACAAAAATGACAGAATTTGGCAGAATTAAGGAACAATGGAAGGGCTAATTTTAGCTAATTTGATGTTTTCTTGCTTATTTCAATGTATGTAGTTCGGCGGGTTGAAATCAAATCGACTTATGCCCGTCAACCGGAACGCTCAATCCTTCAAATACGCCTTCATGTTATAACTACAAATCAACTTGGTGCAACTTGAATTTTAAAGCGTGTTAAAACACGGATTTTGTAATCATTCACATATTGCCTGAAGGTAATCTTATGTACTGCGCAATATTCTGGGATGCACTGGATAAAATGGTACGATCAGGAATGGACTGATGGTTCGATTATACTAATTAAATTACTTAATTTCACAGATTGTAACATTTGATGTGATTTTTTGATCATTTTGTGGGTAATAAAATATTATGGTTATAAACTTCTAATTAAGTGACACGTGTAACATTGTAAAGTTGTGTAGCCACAAAGCCATGCTTGATTCATCCAATTTATTGTTAGATTAACAAGAGAAAAGAGAACGATGGCTTGTTGTGTACAGAATCTAATTTTGTACTTGGAAATAATAACATACCCATTTTAATTGCCGCAATGTAATAATAACTCGCTGAGCGTTGTGTAAAAGCCTTTTTTAAACTAAAAACAATTTAATTTTGTACCTGCAATTCGATAACCACGATAATATAAATAATAATGGCATGCATTTCTGGTTACTTTGAGGTTTAAATCTGTTCATGTATCTGCAGGATTAAATTAATCAGGTGCAAGTTGGTAGTAATTCTGATCATATATTGCGTTCCAATTAAATCATCCGAAAAGAAACAGCAATGATTCATTTGCACATTCAGTAAAAGCTTGTTATTATCAATCCGGCAATGAGAGAGGTAGTCGCCACAATTAAGTTTGTACTACTTTCGGATTTTATTTGATCAACAGGTGCGTCGGTGCAAGTTTCTCGGTGATTGATACATTGATATTGTCTTGCTTTAACAATCAAATTAACGTTGTTAATTTTCCAGTATTCCAATGCATCCAACTGCAGCCACCACGAACGCAACCTGATTAAAGAGTGAATCCAGGAACAGATATGTGACCGGCAAAAATTGAATTGGACAAGGAATCCCTTACTCCTAACGAGGTGTAAAATTCAACTGAGTAACAGAATAATGGTAAGGCAGTGTGAAATTAAAAATATATTTTATTTTTTAGTTCCATAAAAATTACCATAAAAAAGATACTTTCACGCCAACAGTTGATTTTGTATAAGATACAGTTGTAATTCAATTTGCAGATAGACAGTGCTTAACCCTCGTAGGAAGGTAGGCTAAACTAAAGAGGAATTTGGCAACGGCTGATGCACTTGGTTAAAAACCTTTGCTATTGTTTACGGAACCAGGACAACATTAAAATCTGGATGAAACGGCCTGCGCTATATGAAATCTACTACGATAGTTTATTGTCATTTTAATGTCAGAAATTCGTTGAGGCGTTCATATGTATCACGAAACAATACTTGATACATCTAGAAACCGAAGTTTGATCATTTTAATGAAAGTTAGTTCCAGGATAATAATTGGTACTTTGTCAAGGAGCGCTATGAGTGGTAAAGGAAGATTACATTTTATTCATTGTCCAAGCCTTCTATTAACAATCATATACCAATTAGTACCGTTCGCATATACAAATCTTAAAGACTAGAAAAGATCAAAACTTAAAAATTTCAGATTGCATCAATCTATTTCTTAAATCACTGTTAGACGTTAGAAACATCGTACCGACTTCAAACTAAATGAATTTATTATTTATTATTGTTATTTATATTACCAGATATAAATATATCTAACTTTTACTCTAGCTGGATGAATTGTAACAAATAATCTAGCAACAGTACAGTAAGCCACAATACCATCCGTTTCACTCAACAAATTACGAAATTTGTTTGTTGAAAGACATTTCGAAGGACGGTGATTATCTCAACCATTTTCGCGGTTTCCTCGTCGCTCCAAACAACCGCTGTGAATGTCTCGTTTCAAATTTATTACGACATCTATCGTCACGTCACGACTTTGAAATAATTTCGTCGTTGGATATATTTAGAGACTATGGATAAGGTCTGCATTCCTCTGACAACGTTACGCGTGAAATGTGTGGATTGCCTGAATATTGCAGCTGACACTAGATTTAAAAATCGCATAATGGCAAAATGCGGGAAGGAGAGATCTGAATACTATTGCTTAGCAAAAGACAATATTTTCAATGATGTCGGTGTCAACCATTGTCAGTAAAAGACCTCCTGGGATAACCTTCTTGGTAAAGGGGCTAGAGGATTGCAGCAACAATGCACTACCACGCAATCTCTTTTATCAGTACAAACCACCTCAACACAACTTCCCATCTAATTAACAATCATTTAAAAATCATCTCTCATTTTTAGATGACGACGTCCAAATATGAATGGAAATGGTAAGCATGCGCGCCTCAGATGGTACAAATGCGATTAATTTCTACAATTCGAATATCATAACCATAGCCTGTTCTGCCTTCACCTCAAACTTTTCAGCTAGCAATCGGCATGCTCATCTGTTATCAATGTTAATGTCGAAAAGCGAGAGAACGCATTGGATGGAATTTATTTTTAACACGTAATTTTATTATCGTAGATTAAAACGTCGTGTTTCGTGAATTTATTGATTCCTTCATTCTCATTTAAGCATAGATTTTTACAGTCAGAGATGAGATGTGAATGAATTTCTTCCTTCGTAAAAGATTACGTCATTCTAGACATTTCGATATTTTAAATTAATATTGGTTCAGTCATTTTGCTGCTAACCGTTCGTTTGGAAACACCAAAACGAAATGTGCAAAACGAATAGCCGAGAAAATGTTTGTTATAAACTTTAGAAACTAACTGCATAAAATATATTTTAACCAGACAAAGTAGACTTGCAATGATCAATATGTTACATTTGTATTGCAGATATGCGAATTATCGGCATATTCATTAATGTAGAAAAAATATACGCATTAGCAGTGATGAGTCTTACATGAAAAATAATGTTTGGCAATAACCTATGAATACCATTCCTCCCATTATGTCGAAATCATTCTTTAGAGCGTTGAACATCCGCAACTTTTTAACGTTTGTTTACATCTATGTTTTTGATCCATGCAGTTCGAATAAAAGAGCAGCTACCAGTAAACATCGTACTTTAATATATTTTGGTAGAAGCATTGCAGTGTACAGATTATTAGACACAATATACATGAAACGTGTATCCATACATTTTACATTCCTATTCAAGTTAGATTTGAATTGTGTGTCTTTCAGAAGTTTATAAATGCCAAATAAGTAAATAAGTAGATTAAAGTCCATCATTGTGATACGTTGAGTATTTCTGGTACCTTATTTAATTAGAAATATCAGGTAATCGAATTTTTCGAATTTGTCAATCATGACTCGTACACATTGAATGAATCATTGTTTATGAATGCGTATGTGCAACACAAATGGCCAAGAAATTAAAAAAAACATAATGCAGTTGCTTGGAAATTACAAAACGGAAATAACAACTGTAAATAATTATTCTCCCAATTAATTTGAGAACATGCATAAACAACATAAAATTATTTCGAAAAGAGACTCTAGTTGGGAGTTGTTCGTATCAGTGGTTCCATAAAAATGTATTTATAACGTAAAAGAATGATACAATTCTATGGTAGGTACAACTCTAATTGATCCACCAACAAGGCCAATTTCGTTAAATTTAATATATGATAATTCAAAGATGCAATTTTATTGTATTTTAAATCATTCATATACGCTGTTCGAAGCTGATATCGATGTTACTGAACGATTCCCTGTGTATGTAGCAAGATAATTGTTATCATAAATATGAAAAATGTTATTAAAACAACAATATTTCTAATTGCAAAATTACCTTTCTTCAAAGAATTCCAACTTTATTCTATGCTTTGAATTTATAAGAATTTAGCATGGTCATTGGGAAATACTCAATATAAGTCTTAAAAGTTCGTACGGAAAAATTTACAGCACAAAGTTTTGAACTGTTAAAAGCTCGCAATCTGAAACCACACAAAATTCTATCTTGAACTAATGAAACACAGGAACCCGGTAAATCGACCTGTCTTAATGACAAATATTTCACACACGTTGGTTCGACTAAATGGCGTTGTACACATGCCTTACTTTGCACACTGATGGAAAGACGAAATTCGTCTGACGAATCATCAAGGAGCATATTCCGTATACGACACCGGGTCCTCTAAAACGATGAGCCGCAGCGCTGCATCCGAAAATCGATCCATTTGTTTTAACAGACGAATGTAAGGCCAAACAATCATCGTTATAATATTGCACATTGGATTCAAGTATATGGTTTCGTTTTTATCTGGTGGTTTGGCTTAAAATTTCGGATGTTCCTTAACCGTTCTCAACTTTATCTGCCTCGGAAATTGCTGGCGAATAATCCTTCTGTCGAAATTCCGAAGTATTATCGGCATCGGTAGCGGTGTAGTGTCGACTAGTCGATGATTGGCGATATGAATCAAGCATTTCGGAAATGGTTTTCGATATTTAATATTGGGAGAACCATAGTCTTGCTTCGATCAATTCATTGCTGTTGCATCGCTGAAAGCCTAAGGCAAGACATAACTGGAATAGTCTTTTAATCATCATTTTGAAGAAAATGAATTCTTGGTTTGTAACTTGCTTCGAACTTCTGACAACACACACGCTACGAAAAACTAGTCGTATCGACTTAAATGTCCAGATCAATGAAAAAATGGAGATTAATGAACAGTGCGTGTAGGAGAGGTCAAAAAGGAAAAAATTGCTAATGTCACAAAAATGCAATTTTCAGTGTTATATGATGATACTGATGAGAGAAATGCGCGTACTTATGCACGTCAATTAACACCTAATTAACTGCGCATATTACTTCGTGTTTACCGTACTCATCCTACAGCCCAGCTACTGAAAAGCATAATATGGATAGCTTAATTCGTTGCATTTAAAATTGGTTTAAAGTACACATTGGTAGGACACAATACAATCTTACCGGAATCCTATATTTTATCTCGGATTCATCGAATGCATTAGGAATGAGCATATACCAATCTTAAAAATCGGAATAAACGATGATAACAATGATGACCTTATTGTTAAAATAATTCCACATGACTACTATAATCAAACGCAGTGGTTAACTCATGCGTATTGTATATTACGATCATATAATTTTCGGCTCAAGTAAAATTCAGTTTTAGCTGAAAATATATATATTTTAAAACAATAAAATATATTTTTGTTCAGATCGATTTACTGCTTGCCTAGTTTAGTATCTATAATCATATAACGCGTTATTTATAATAATTTAATGCTTCGGTATAATTCCATTCTTTACTGCACTTAATAAACTCTGCTGCGTTGTACACGTTATGAATCTAGATACTCCTGAGGATGGAATACTAGTCTGACAATATGCTCGATCTGATGCACTCTTGTATACAATTCGACAAACAAGGATGTTGAATAAACCAAATCAAGGATTTCGTCAAAACAATGATATAACTCCCTTTAGTTTTGCCATAAATCTGATTTCAACTGCAGCATCGATAAAGCATCCGACAATGACCTTGCAGGTAAACGAAAACTCAAAATGAGGAGACTACTTTAGTGCTTAAACGTAGTAACGGTCAACGACAGCGGCGGTAGCAAGTTTAAACTTCCGTAGTACATCCTAATTCTTAATAGCAGATGTAAACTACAATGATCTTGAAGGTCAACTACAACGATAATGACGATAGCGCTAATGGTCGTGCAACCCGATAATGATACCATGACGACGAACGCAATTAAGAAGCTTATTTACGAAAGTAGAAGTAGACCATTCCGGAAGAATGGTTACAATTTGAATAATTTCGAATGACACATGATTCAGGTCATATTTTTGACAGGTGCCACTAACCCGGTTCCAGTTCTAGACAAGCTTATTTATTTTTTCAAATTTTACATTTCTTTCCGCACCTTGTAATGTTTTCTAGACTACAAATGTGATACAGTTAGGAGTTTTTAAACTTGCCACATCTTGACACCCAAAATGGTAATTGCAGCCGTATGCTGTAAATCAAAACAATAGGTCGCTATGGAGTGTTGTCCATGGGTTTATTGTGAAAAGTTAATTGAAAAATTTGAAATGAAGTTTTGACTGATTGTGATAAACTTTGGTAGGGTTTATTTTAATTATTTATTTTATACCAGAAAATTATATATGAGCTTATCTACATCTGCGTTAATGAATATGCGAATAATTAGAATATCTTAAATATATATTTAAAGTAATTTAGAAGTGTGCAAGGAATTATATTTCATCCAGTCAGTTCCAAAGTTTATTACAAATATTTTCTCGGTTATTCGTTCGCGTATTTCGTTTTTGGTGTTTCCAAATGAACGGTTAACAGTAGAATTAAAGAAACAATACTAATTTAAACTGATCGAAATGCAATGAATGACGTAATGCTTTACAAAGTAAGAAATCCATTTTACATCTAATCTCTGAACGAAAAAAAATCTTTGCTTAAACAAGGATAAAGGAATAAACAAATTCATCAAACACAACATTTTAGCCATCTGTTTAAATATAAAAATTCCGTGTAAGGAATGCATGTCAACGATTTCATTCTTAGCACTTGCGGCAATAATATTGATAACAGATGAACACTTTGGTTGCAAGTCGAAAGTCTGTGCTGACGGCTGAGCAGGTATTAGACACGGCACTTCAATTGTACAAATTAATTGAATATATATGCTATGATAGCATTGCTATTGGAGGGGCTAATGTTTACGTTCTCGGTTTCGGACGTCGCTATTTATTTCTAAATTAGAGGTAATTTTCTAGTGTTTACGTTGCATTCCAAAGTCTGGTATATGTTTATTACAGATGGTGTGTTAGAATGTTGCTGCTGCATTCCAGTAATCCTGTTTGCAAACTCTTATTACAAATATTTTACCAATTATTGTTGACTAATTTATTGAAAATATTGGATCATGTGAATGTCATTTTTTACCATGTTGAAAACTTAACAATAGGGCTTTCTTTACAATCGTTCAATGGCTCTCGTGGCTGTAACCATTAAAAGAACTTGTGATTGGTCTATGATCCCGGATATTTCCTCCCACAGCACATTCACATCCAATTGCAATTCGATCCTTTGCATAGCTTTTAGAATCCATTATTTAACAGGTAGAAGTGAGCTTTATCTTTTGTCAAACAAATGTAGATTTCTTCCACGCATTTCTTCCACATATGTCAGTATGCTGTTCTAAAATCTAGCGGTAGCTGCAGTATAAAGGTAATCCACGAACTTCACACCAAATGTTGTTGTTGAAACGATATGAGAACCGGAATGTAGACTTATCAATATCAACTTCTTTCCAGAAACGTAATTATTTCAACGTTCAACTGCTCGACCATTTCAGGTGGGACGGAAAATTGTTACGGTTAGTGCAAAAATGTAACAAAATATTGGATTTCGTAAAGTGGACGCCCATTCTGGCTTATGTCGTCGCTCTGAAATAAAACTGTATAGCTAGGTTATTTAATCGTCCGTGTCTGAGTTGATAACCTGAGGTTAGGAAAACGCTCGTTTAGACACAGTAACCCCGGGGATGAATCCTATTCAAGTAAACTTCTTATGACTGGCCGATTGATGATTACTCGTTTTAAGGGATTTAAACCATGTGTTGACTCACAACACCAGGTCTCTAAAACGAGCCTTACAGTGAATAGGAAATGTGGTTAACTCAAGATTAATTATGCTCTTACTGGAGCGCATTGGTGGGACTAATTGTTGCATTAGCTAATATTCAGTAGTTCCACTATATACATGGTACGACATGTAAGGAATCGTAAATTTTGTAAATATTTGTCCAACAAATTTCGCTGAACACCCGGACGCATCTATGTTCATTGGAACTCTATCATTCAAGGTGAAAGGAAATGCTGAAGGCGGAAATAATTTCAATCCAGACAGCAACTCAATTTCAAATATAAACACATTGGACAATAGAACAATGTGTGTTTCACTTTGCTACGATGTTGCTTAAGTTAGTTGTAAAATCACGCGGTCTCTAGGGTCAATTTAGACTTGGAGGTTATTTAATATTATTGAGATTTGACGTGACACTGGGTCAGCAAACTAATTCTTCAATTAATTGATAAAACAGCTGTGGTGTATTTTGAATAAGATGCTAATATTATCTTGCACGTGTCTAATGAGCTAAATCACTCATGTAGACACCTATTAGCTTACTGTCGCCTGTGCCGGCAACTCCCCAATAAAGATTAGTTAGGAGTACCGACACAGCCCAAGATAACTTCACTTGAGTCCTGGACTTCCTTTGTAACACACCGTTCTCTCCAGTAAAATAAACACTTATACTATTGGCAAAGAACCCATGCTATCCAGTAGCAAAGCGTGCACCTTCTTTACCCACTCGCACATAACCTCATATACCACATTCTGGCGACGAGAATAAGCCCAGAATTTTACAAGTTTTTTTTTTCGAGTGTTAGTTTTCCCTACTCAAGTCAGTCTTTTCACACACTACGTTCACAGTGTGTTGTCTCACGTTACCCCAAGCAGTCAAGCGGCATAGTAGAAGCGTCTTCTCACATGCCAGCAAAAACAGAGCCCAAAGCCAAAGTAAAGCAAGAGGACACAACACATTCATCCAGTACGAGTGCAAGTTCTACAACTTCACCTCCAACTCCAACAAAAATTACCGTCATGTCAACCATAGGCATTTTGAAGCCCTATGAGACAAGTGAGGATTTTACCGTGTGGGTGGAGACTTTCCAAGCGTTCCTGTCAGCCAACGGATTGTCCAAGCCGACGAGTGACGATGAAAAAGCCAAAGTTCGAGGGATTTTCATCTCCTCGTTGGGTATTCCCACCTACACGCTGTTGAAGAGTCTTCTCTCTCCAACAGATCCAACCGACAAGTCTCTGGAGGAGCTCATCAAGGAGTTGAAGGATCACCTGCAGCCTGCTCCCAAGGCCATAGCGGAGCGCTTCCGTTTCATGAGGAGGATGCAGCAGCCAGGCGAGTCCGTGTCCAAGTTCCTGGCCGAGTTACGTCAACTCGCCACCCACTGTCAGTTCAAGACGGATCTGGAGATGCGTCTTAGGGACCAGTTCATTTTGGGGCTCCGCAGTGAACAAGCCCAGAAATCCTTGTTCACCAAGAAGGACGACATCGCCCTGAAGGATGTCGTAGCCGTTGCCATCGCTCAAGAGTCAGCCGATAGCAACACAGCGTTAGTTCGGGGTCAACAGCAGCAGTCTACAGAAGCGTCAGACGTCCACAAGGCCACCAAGGCCCAGTCTAGGAAAGGAGGGAAAGACAACAACACTCAACAGCAGCAGCAAGGAAACGAGAAGCAGCGGAGTGGCAAGTTCCAGAAAAACAACAATCAGCAACAGAAACATTGTCCTAATTGCGGCTCTACTCAGCACCTGACAGCCCGAGATTGCCCGTTTAAAAATATCGAGTGCCACAAGTGTCATAAAAGTGGCCACTTCGCGAAAATGTGTCGTTCCTCCAAAACTCGCAGCTCTCATCACGTCCAACTCGACTCCGTTAGTGACAACCGTCATGTCCGTTCCAACATTTTTAAGGTGAATCATGATGCCCCAATCATGTTCAAAGTGAAGATTGGAGATCATGATCACCTGATGGAAGCTGATAGCGGTGCTCAGACAGCAGTACTCTCCAAGGAGTTTTGGAAGAAAACCCTCAAGTCACCACCCCTGCTACCTTCATCATACCGTTTTCGTACCTACACGAACGAGATTTTTCACGCCATTGGTGAGTACAAGACGCACATCACGTACAACAACCAGGTAAAATGGCATTCGTTTCCTGTGTGTGATGGTCCATCGTTGTTTGGCCGCGACCTGCTCCGGTTTTTCAAAATTGACTGGGACGATTTCGAGCGACAGTGCCATGTCGTTTCAGCCAGCAAACCATCACAACCAACGTTAAATTCACTTCTAAATGAATTTAGTGACGTGTTCCAGTCCCCATCAGCATCAGACAGAATCCTGCAGTTCAAAGCAAGGATTCACCTCCAGGAAGGAGCAACGCCCAAGTTCCTGAAAGCTCGTCCTCTTCCCTATGCAGTACGCGAGAAGGTCGACAAGGAATTGGAGCTGATGGAGAAGCAAGGAGTCATCGAGCGGATCGAGACCTCCGACTGGGCGTCACCATTGGTCGTCGTACCAAAAACCAACGGTCGTGTTCGCATAACTGGCGATTTTAAAGCCACAGTCAACAGCCAGTTATGTGTCACACAATACCCCATCGCTCTCCCAGAAGACATCTTTGCCTGTGTAAGTGGTGGACAGAAGTTTTCCAAGCTCGATGGGTCAAACGCTTATCACCAGATTGAAGTGGAGGAGTCCTGCAAGCAGTTTTTGGTGATAAACACCCACCGAGGGCTCTATCGTTATAATGTCCTTCCACAGGGCATTGCATCATCCCCTGCCATATTCCAGGAATTCATGGACAGGATGTTAACAGGGATAACCCGCACCGGGTCATACATAGATGACGGGCTGACCACCGGAACGACTGATGAAGAGCACCTGCACAACTTGCGAGAGATTCTGCAGCGTTTTCGTAAGTTCAACTATAAACTGAGCAAAGAGAAATGTCAGTTTATGAAGCCATCTGTCGAGTTCCTGGGTCACATCATCTCTCAGCACGGTATTGAGACGTCAAACCGTAAAGTGGAGGACATCATCAAGATTCCAGCACCAACAACCGTTTCTGAGCTACGCTCGTTTTTGGGATTCATTAACTTTTACGGCAAGTTTATCCCAAAGTTATCCGACCTGTGTGCACCGCTGTACAAACTAACCGAAGAAAAAGAAGAATGGAAATGGACCAAGCAGCACAAGGAAGCGTTCGTGGAAGCAAAGCGTCGTCTTTCCTCCTCGCCTGTGCTCGCCCACTTTGATCCCAGTCTACCCATTGGCCTGTCGTGTGATGCAAGTTCCCGAGCAATTGGAATTGTATTGTTCCACAAGTTCCAGGATGGCTCGGAACGACCAATTGCGTACGCCTCCAAACTCCTGTCTCCGACTGAGCAACGTTACAGCCAGATTGAGAAGGAAGCCTACTCCATCATCATCGGCATACGCAAGTTCTACAAGTATCTGTGCTGTAGAAAGTTTACCCTAATTACTGATCACCAGCCATTGTTGAAAATTTTTGGTCCGAAAACCCAGTTGCCGTCGTTCGCAGCATCCCGCCTTCACCACTGGAGCGTGTACCTCAGTCAGTTCCAGTATGATGTCCAATACCGCCGAACTGACCAGCACGGCAACGCAGATGCTTTGAGTCGCCTTCCCTGCAAGGACTCAATACCAGCTGACTCCACCACAGAGTCACTCGTACGTCAAGTTGTCTCTGAACAACTAACCGTGATGCCAGTTACTGCAGCAGCAATCCGAAAAGCAACCGCTCGAGATCCAGTCCTCTCCAAAGTGGTCCAGTTTGTCGTTTCTGGTTGGCCCGCCCAGCTGAAACCCGAAGACAAGAACCTGCAACATTTTTTTTCAAGACGAGAAGAATTCTCCATAGTACAGGATGTGTTATTGTGGGGCGTTCGTGTGGTGATTCCTGATTCCCTCCGTGAACGGATTCTCCAACAGCTCCACGACTCTCATCTCGGCATCGTAAAGATGAAGTCATTAGCTCGTCAATTTGTCTGGTGGCCCAGAATTGACGAAGACATTGAGGCGACAGCAAAATCCTGTGTCCAGTGTCAGCAGCAGCATCCTGATCCAGCCAGCGCACCGCTTCACCCGTGGCAGTTTCCACAACGCCCCTGGCAAAGACTCCACATGGACCTGGCTGGTCCTCTCCACAGCAAAATGTGGCTTATCATCGTTGACGCCCACTCAAAATGGCCAGAAGTTTTCGCCATGGGCAATGATACCACCTCCGCTGCAGTCCTCACCAAGCTAACGGATGTCATCTCCCGCTTTGGCATCCCGGAGCAAATTGTCACGGACAATGGACGACAATTTGCCTCCTCCGAGTTCGCCGCCTACTGCAAACAGAACGGAATTAAGCATATTCCTGTCTCTGCCTACCACCCTCGTTCCAACGGCGAAGCAGAAAGGTTTGTCCAGACCTTCAAGAAAAACATGAAGAAGCAAGCAAACATGAGCGTCGACCTCCAGTTATCAAGATTTCTGTTCTCCTACCGGGTCACGCCTCATTCCACAACAGCAAGTTCCCCAGCCGAATTGCTACAAGGGAGGAAGCTCCGCACAGCATTGGATTTGGTTCGTCCCAGCGTCCAGAAGTCGGTCGACCAAGCTCAAGCACGTCAAGAAGCAGCGTACAACAGCGGCACCAAGTTTCGTGAGCTTTCCCCAGGACAAGATGTGTGGGTGAAGACCCACTCCAAAAATGAAGAAAAATGGTCCTTTGGTGTCATCGTCAAGTCATTAGGTCCAGTTACCTATTTGGTCAAAGTTGGAGGAAGGGAAATGCGCCGCCACGTCGATCAAATCCGTGCAGCAGCATCACGACAACAGCAGCCTCAAGATGAAGAAGTCTCAAGCTGCCCCATTCCAAGCAATCCTCCAAGCCGGAATGCTACTCCAGCATCAACGCCTCAGTCCAGTCCAGTTCGCCCGCCTCCGACACCAAGGTCAGACCAAAGTCAGCAAGACAACGAGCCCGAGTCGGCTCCGCCGCCACGTTCTCCAGTAGCCGAACAGCAAGCAGAAAGTTCCAGCTCCACACGTTATCCGCGCCGCCAGACCAAGCCGGTTCAACGATATGGACACTAAAAATATTATATTATTCATGCTAATTATCTAATGATGAATGATGTACGTATGTTAGATGCTAGAAAAATTGTTTGTTAAGATTGAAATGAAATTATGTATCTGCTTGTTGATTTAAAGATTTAGTTAGTTAAAAACTAGAAAGGAGGAAATGTGGTGTATTTTGAATAAGATGCTAATATTATCTTGCACGTGTCTAATGAGCTAAATCACTCATGTAGACACCTATTAGCTTACTGTCGCCTGTGCCGGCAACTCCCCAATAAAGATTAGTTAGGAGTACCGACACAGCCCAAGATAACTTCACTTGAGTCCTGGACTTCCTTTGTAACACACCGTTCTCTCCAGTAAAATAAACACTTATACTATTGGCAAAGAACCCATGCTATCCAGTAGCAAAGCGTGCACCTTCTTTACCCACTCGCACATAACCTCATATACCACAACAGCCATCCTAGTTTATTCCATTTAATGAAAAAATGTGAGTCTCATTCCTCAGTGAAATATGAGCAAACCCAATTTTTTTGATGGGGGGTCAGTCAGTCTTAAAGATAATCTATTGGGGGCCACTTTTAAAAAGACCCGTTTTTGCATCGTGTCCCAAAGTTCTTTTACCCAGTTGAAATTTAGTGCGTCTGTAGGTTTTGTTGATGGAAAACTGTGCAAATGCCACCATTTTGCTGCTCTTGTAAAATTCAGTATGTTGCATTGCCAATTAACTAAATAAAAACTTAATTTGACTATTTTTATTTCAGGAACTATTTTTCATAAAACCCGAAAACAAATCGAATGACATTTTAGCAATTTTGCAAGGTTTCGGTGGCATTAAATAATATTCCGCAGTTCATGTAAGGTTTCAAAATAACAGTACTTTAATATGCGATTAGTATTTGAAGGCGTTAGTAAATGAACATTCTCACAGCCTGACTCTGCCTTTGCTTAGCCAACAATAACTGGCTGGCGCTACTAGCCTACCCCAAAATCACTATACAACAATACACATATTGTTATTAACTACCGGAAGCATGAAATGCTTGGAAGGTAGTTATAGCGATTGATCTGTTTGTCTGTCTGTCCGTCTGTCTGTCTGTCTGTCTGTCTGCCCGTAAACACTCTAACTCCCCTCCACGTTGACCGATTTGGCTCAAATTTTGCATAGAGGTACCTTTCCCCAAGGGGACGTTCCCTATTGAATTTCAGCCATGTACCTCATATTTGATCGGAAATATGGGGGTCGGCGTCTTTGACCTGGTGGGGAGAACATGTCGTCAAAAAATTTTATTGTTTAAATCGATAGGAGTTTAAGACGATCATTTTTTGCCAAGGCACCATGGGTCAAATCGGTCACCTGGCGGTGGGGTGGGCCGTCAAAGTGTGGGTGTCCCCAGTCGTCAAAATTTTTTATGCCATAAATCGATCGGGATTATCAATATGAACCTCAAAAGCGTAGTGTAATGGTCAAATATGTATCCATATTTGCTATTTTTGCATTAATCACTTTTCCGGTAGTTATGTATTAAAGGTTACACCTTACTAGTTGTTACAGTCAGGCAACAACAACCGTTTTTCATAACTGGAGTTTCAAAAGAGCAAAACATTTCTCAAATTGAACTTGTCATTATCATTTCCGTTTGTAGTTACTGCGCCTGCAACATTGTCCAATTATCAAATTCAAAGTGTACCGACGATGCATTGATTGCAATCCATTAATATGTTAACACAAGCTGCCACCTGGCAAAAAGCATGCTGACGATGCACAGTCGTTTTTTGTCTGGGCTGGAACCGACAGCAAAAATTAAGTTTGGACTGTTTACAGTTCCGAATAGAGTAAGACACTGTGGTCATTTTGATATGTCGGTGAGACTCCAGCAATGCTGCTGAAGGTCAGGGGGCCAGCTCAAAGATTTGACCCCGGAATATTTAAAATCTGTAAAATTTCAAATATTTTAAATTATTTTCCACATCTGTGTTCTTAATATGATTCGCCATTCAAAACTGCATATTACTGTAAATTTTCACTTATCTATGTCCAGAAATGTCAAAGTTCTTACACATTTTTCGAGAAAAATGACCGTTTTTGGAAGTGTATTATCTCCGATTTGCCAAACTTTCCGCAATCTTTGTCACATGCCACGTATAGAGAATGAGTTGTACTTTATTGCTATGAAAGAAGTTTTTGCGGAAATTGCGGCAATTACGAAATATTTGGGTTTTTATAAACCGCCAAATTATCATGTCCATACGTGTACAACCGATTGCCGGCAAAAAGGTGTTGTGAATTTTATCATTTTCATATGCGTATTGCACTACTTGCAACCAGTCAAGCTTATGTTATCATGCATCCAAGGGCGGATTGTGGATTTATATTACTTTAGTTTGAGGTAAACACATACATATTCCTAAATAATTCCTGACCAAGGTCGGCATACCTTTTTGCCAGCTATCGGTTGTACACGTATGAACATGATAATTTAGCGGTTTATAAAAACCCGAATATTTCGCAATTGCCGTAATTTCCGCAAAAAATTCTTTCATAGCAATAAAGTACAACTCATTCTCTATACGTGGCATGTGACAAAGATTGCGGAAAGTTTGGCAAATCGGAGATAATACACTTCCAAAAACGGTCATTTTTCTCGAAAAATGTGTAAGAACTTTGACATTTCTGGACATAGATAAGTGAAAATTTACAGTAATATGCAGTTTTGAATGGCGAATCATATTAAGAACACAGATGTGGAAAATAATTTAAAATATTTGAAATTTTACAGATTTCAAATATTCCGGGGTCAAATCTTTGAGCTGACCCCCTGACCTTCAGCAGCATTGCTGGAGTCTCACCGACATATCAAAATGACCACAGTGTCTTACTCTATTCGGAACTGTAAACAGTCCAAACTTAACTTTTGCTGTCGGTTCCAGCCCAGACAAATAACGACTGTGCGATGTAAATTTACAAACAAGAGGCTGTGCATTTATCATGAGGTGTTTGTCGTCAATATTTGAACATGCGAATGTACTAAATTGCAGTATCATATCGAAAGAAATATTAGAAAATTGTGTCGTCGGAAGCAAATCTAATGAAATAGCATGCTTTCATGTAAGGATCATCATTTAATAACAAATATCGCCATCAAAATAGCTGCAAAACTACACCTTATACATTTGACTTTTCGGTTCCCAAACTCTCGAACTTAAAAACTGGGTCTCTCAATCGCTGCAATCCAATAAACATAAATAGTATACTCAGACCGTGGTATTTCCAAAGAAGCAAATCGAATATAATGTGAAATTGTGTATACTTGGGCAGGTATAATAATTTTATTATTTCACCATACTCAATAAAGATGATATCCCGTAGCGATGGTTTCAATGCCGTGCGAATGGAATACCTAAACGTTGTCCTATAAATTATTGCAAGGTCGTCCGTTGTCACTTCCGTTTTCCTAATTGTGTAATGTAGTGTGTTTTTCGTTCCAGTCTGCTAAAGTTGTTTGGAAATGCTTTTCTCCTTATAGCTCGCATATTCGCAGTACCAAACCCTTTGACCAATCTACGGAAACGGTGAAACAGTTGTTTCGTTTGCTGAGCTATAATATTTAAGCATTACTGGTAAAATCCTAAAAAATGCATTGTCTAAACAATTGTGTGTTTCCAAAATTAAGTAGTTACTTTGTATAGCCTATGTGATTTATGTGTCTCGGTTAAATAGTTCATACTAATGATGCATTACTCATACTACATTATTAGCTGGTTTATGAGGCATAAATAACTCATGAGAAAAATTTGCAAATGCTTAATTTGAAAATAATATCTACAACCCATTCATCGAACGTAACGAATTCAGCTTTAATAGAAACCCAAATTTCCATTTTTCCTTTATTCGGTCCATTCTTTTCCAAGTTATCAACTAAATAGCCTTGTGATAATGATACTAGGTTATAGTAGCTTATTTTCAATTTTTGGTAGCTAGTTATCTTACCCTGATAATATACATATTAGAACAGCTTTTGTATGTGTTACATGCATAGAAGAAGCGCCCGTGTATGCTATTAGTACACCTTGGAGCAAAATTCTCAAAACAGGTATAGTGGAACATTGTTTTTCATGTATAGTGCATGTAGGCAAACAAATTGAGTAAGAAATTGTATTATTTTTATAGTTTTTAAATAAAATTGGTACTAGCTTAATATATTCGGTTACACCGCTTCCATAAGTAATTGAGAATGCCAAATTCCAATTAGTTCAGTAGTCTTTATTAATAAAATATCACGTCATGTCACACCCAGTTGTATTTTAAATTGAGTACATAGCTTGAACTAGTTAGTACAAACCCGTTCGCACAAGTTAATTGATGCAAGTACGATACAATTTTTAAAAAATCATTGAATCCAAGATGGTAAACTCTGGATTTTCAGAATTTTACGGATTGGATATCCGAAATGTAAAATAAGTTTGAGTTCTATACTAGATAGATAAATAACCTTCAGAAGGAATTTATTCAATTTGTTTAGCATGTGACGCTTGATTATGATTATGTCTCAGTCGTAATACAAAGGATTAGTCTTTCGTTTTCGCGTTGATAACAATTATCTGAATAACATTAATTTCCACGCGATAAAATATACCCAACGAATTACTTATATTTGAACATTATGTGACATACATATGCGTCGACAATTAATTGTTAGGTCCATTGCTAAATATATAACTGTAAAGGTTTGTTCGCAGGTTTCGTGATGGTGTTGTAAAGACACATGGGTTTTTGCAATGAATTGCTATTTATTTACACAAGTTAACCGTGCGCAAGTATGATTATGTGTAATAGACCACTTTAAATCCTTGAGCTTGCTGTAGCTATCTTATTTTCAATCCATGACATTGTCTTTGGGATATGACAACCTGTGCTGACCACCTAACTAAAATGGCAAAACTAATTAAGTTTATTGCAACGTAAACGATACCCGTTGGTTGTTTATCAGTGATCTAATTAGGGAGACAGAATCTTCCATATGATATATGTATGTAGGCACAATACAATTAACCATAAGCAAGCAAATAGTTCGGAAATTCAAATCATATGCCACGGACCTTTCCCTAGACTAAAATAAAGCAAGGGTTCCTCTTATGATTTTTTCTCTCGATAAGTTGTCTGAACGGGGTACTATGTGAAAACACAAATTTTTCTTCGACAGTTTTCAACCGAATGAAGTAAAATTTAATTTGGGAAGGACAGAGATTCCTCTGATCGTACTTCATGAGGTTCAGAAGACAAAATGCGAAACTTTTAGATTGATTGCCCGTGGCAGTGGTCACAGTGTCAAATTCCAAAATTTGCCAAAAATGCTTTATGAAGGTATACTTTATAAGAAAATGACTTTTGGCATATTTTCGAACTCGACTTTGACTTCTGCCATCTGAAATCCATGTAAACAGTTTTCCTGAACCTCCTGAAAAACGGCGAGGGGAATGTACATGCCAAATTTCACTTCATTCGGTTGAAAACTGTGTAAGGGGTACTATGCCCACTGAAAAAACATGTATTTCAAAATGTACCCGTTCAGTCAACTTTTAAAAAAATCACCTCAGGAGCATCTAGTTCATTTTAGTGAAGAAACACGTCTCCGGCATCAGATTTAGATTTCAGAACAGTCGTTACAACTCAATGCATGCTGCTGTGCGTGAGATGTAATTTTGGTGTTCCCATATAGGGTTTTGCTTATCGTTTCATTGTTTGGAGCAACATTCACACAGTTACTGTCACATAACTTTCATTTTTTCAAATGTATTTTTACTCCCGTCATCCCTTGATAAGGAATCTCAGAGCAACAATTTTACGAAGGCATCATGGGTCAAAAATTGTGATCTGCTGTTGGGATGGGGAGTCGACGGTCGTATTAGTATTCAGGTGTCAACAGTACTTCATAAATAAATATATGTGGATGTACAATTTGTAACTTTAAACAGTATTCGTAACTTACAAATTTTTCTAAACAAGCTTTTATTTTCAATAAACAGTTGATGTTTTATCAAATAAACAAACTAAATTGTCAACAGCAATTGCAACAAACTAACCTAATGATTAATCAACTTCGCAAGCTTCTGCACCTCCAACGTCGGCATCAATTTATACCAACAAAATGTGATAAATTAATTGAATTTATTGTACAACAAATGTTTTACTAGATAATTATATATGGTAGAACTTTCATGGCTAATAGTTTCATCGAACAAACTAGTGTAGTGGTTCAATGAAATGACTTTTCTTTATAAAAATTACATGGAATGAAGTACAATAGAGGATTCTAATGTTTGTGAAGGCTAAAAATATTCATAATGGTTTTCGTCTTTGATAGTAATTGCGGTCCGCGTGTGAATAACGATTACCATTTTTACTTATATTGAAAACTATATCTCCTGTGTATTCAAATGAAACAAACTTTCTTAAGTTCACAAAAACACTTTAACTCAAGTTAAGATTGTGCCGATCGGCACAATCAACAGCAAATGTAAATCTCAAGATTACAACATATGACTTCATAGCAACAAAAGTTTCGTTTTGTTTACTCAACAGTCACACATGTCCCGGCAGCACCGAATACCTACACCCCAATAAAGGGGCGAAGAGCGATGTCATTGACGAACCACGGTCAAATATATTATTTTCAGTCCTCGCACAGTCACTGATACCCTTGAATAACAAAGAGCATACATTTATAGCAATTACTGTGGAATTTTGAGAATAAAAAAATTCTACAAAACATGTCATGTACTTTAATCCAAATTTAAAATGCGGTTTTGGACAATAAATGTACGTTGCGAGAAGAGATTATAATTTTTCGGCACAATCATTGTATTTTTCCCTACGGATAATTTTTGCAATTCATATTCTGATGTTAAATATTATGATTTCGGCACTGCTGAATCTTAATATGTCGTAATATTACAACATTGGTGCATGATTTTCAAAATATCTGTTTTGGCGCCAAATTTTTTTTATAAATTAAAATTTCGAAAAACTAAAAAAAGTCCCTTCTTGGAAATTTGATTTTGTACCCCTATGCCAATTTTCGTATTATTTTATTGAAAACTGTGAGCTCTAGAGCACACACACGATTTCCCAATTTTTGTTAGTTTTTTGCATATTTCTCCTAAATTAGGGATACCTGAGGGATACCGATCACTGCAATGGTCTTCCCTAAAGGCCCCTGAAACTTGATCAAAAATTCAGATTTTTTAAAAATAGGTCACTGCAACGTCAAGTCGATTTGGCAAATACCTTCTCTTGCTTAACACTCATGTAAGGCCTCCACGGTGGCCGTCATAATTCGCCATTGCATGTAAATTTACTCGTGCAAGAGTTGTGGTTCTTCCTGTCGTCTGAACGAAATTTGAAGTATATGGCAGCACATGGTTAATTACTACTTCAATGAAAGCATTTCTCACTCCATAAAGGTATTTTTCTTAAATTGGCTAGGTGAGTTGTTGTGGTTATCATTAGTGATCAGAGTCCTTCTTGCTGTTGCTGTAAAACAGTTTGTTGTTAAGGCGCCTTTACAAATGAATCTTTCATTATATCTTTTGTCTTTTCAAGCGTTCACTCGGTTTGAGAAAATGTAGAATCGTACACATTAACGTTTGAAGTATATAAAACTGGTCAATAAGTCAAAGTAAACCCAATATTTTGATTGAAATTTGTGTGCCACCAATGCTGTATCTCCAGCTTTTGAACCTACTTCCTTTAAATGAGCCAACGAACGTGTGGATAATATTGATGGCGTGCGTGTCATACTTGCATTTTATTAAATTAAATATCTGTGTAAAATACGCAGCTCACAAATGAGCAGAGCCAATTTCTTATCATCTCCATTCAATAAAAGCCATTTATCACCTTATCCAGCTCAAAATATTCGTATTATGAAAGTTGACACAGAGTTCGTATTTCAGTTTACTGCTAATGCATTATGTAATAACCCAATCCATTTTTATTTTGTAATACTTGCGTTGCTTATATTCACCGAGTCACAGTAAAATGGTTTGGAGAACCTTGAAAAATCACAGACACAAACAAAGTTATTCTGTTTCTAACTAGAAAAAATTGACGCTTCCGCAAATCGCAGCAGGAAAAACGTATATCATTGTTGACACAACACGTGCATCATATATATAGCTGAATTTTTCCCGGAATTTGAAACGCACACAATATCTTAATCTGGTGGGATTACATACCATATGTGAACGCCCCGGACCCGACATTTTTTAATACAAAAATCATTTACATATTCGGATTCTCCTTTAAAAATGGAGCTAAAATCACGTAGAAACTAAATTTTGAAAAAATGGCAAACCGGGGTAAATTGCGAAAATATGGGTTTGTGGGGCTACGCATAGGATAACAGATTTTTTCGACATGTGTTGACGGATTTGGCTGAAATTTGGTATGGACATTCCTTAAAGGGTCCTCCTCGGGGTTATGTCGAGAAAAGTTCAATTTTCGAAACTGGGGTCACCATGTCAAAGGTCAAATTATAAATATCTTCAAATATGATTTTGATGTACGCTAACCTGTGTAACCATGCTCGGCAGAAATATTTTGCTAATATATATCACGGTGAAGGCCAGCGCGCATCCAGATATACCAGTTTTACATTTTAAATCATGCAATTATTTAATGAGCCACAATAAATCAACCATAAGTTTTTGTCGCCACGACATCAGAGAATGTATGACGATCAGGACATTAGATTGATATAATTGTACGAATTTGAACTCTCGTAAACTAATTATTGGTGTTACTTGTCAGCCCAGATAACATTTTGCTAGCCACTGTTGAAAAGCTTTTATGCCGAAGAGTTAGATATCAACCTTAAAAATATTTATTACTGTGTGTAATTTGCATAACTGCAATTTAATGGAATTTGAACGTTTAAAATGTAAAACTGGTATATCTGGATGCACGCTGGCCTTCACCGTGATATATATTAGCAAAATATTTCTGCCGAGCATGGTTACACAGGTTAGCGTACATCAAAATCATATTTGAAGATATTTATAATTTGACCTTTGACATGGTGACCCCAGTTTCGAAAATTGAACTTTTCTCGACATAACCCCGAGGAGGACCCTTTAAGGAATGTCCATACCAAATTTCAGCCAAATCCGTCAACACATGTCGAAAAAATCTGTTATCCTATGCGTAGCCCCACAAACCCATATTTTCGCAATTTACCCCGGTTTGCCATTTTTTCAAAATTTAGTTTCTACGTGATTTTAGCTCCATTTTTAAAGGAGAATCCGAATATGTAAATGATTTTTGTATTAAAAAATGTCGGGTCCGGGGCGTTCACATATGGCATGTAATCCCACTCTGAGAATATACAAGAAATCAACACTTGACTAATTTTACACTATGTCGTCGTATTTTTCCCATGTGTCTTGCACAGTCATCTATTTGCAGCATAAGAATCATAAAGGGAACCTAGACCACAATCACGAACATGAGCATAATCTCTTGAATTGATGGCATATCAAGTTACAGATAGGTGGTTGACCAAGATAATAGATGACACTACCTACAAAAATCGCTACACTTGTACCCAATGATCCCAATCTACTCAATTTAAAATTGCGATATCCTGAAACCGTGATGAGATCTGATAATTCATAACGCTGTCGGGAAGCAATTAAGTACCAGGAAAGCAAATTGTTGTGTCCCTAGTAGATGGAAACCGCAACTGATCTTTAGTCAAAATCTCAATTGGAAAGTGGATTTGTTAGAGGCTGGTTAATGATCTGCATTCTTGTTTCATACCGATGCTGATAAATTGCATAAATTTTTATTATGAATACATGCAATTTGTTTACAGTTGAAACATTTAACAAGAGTGTATTGCATCTTCATGAAGAAGAACATGTGAAGTTTTTTTGACAACAGTTGCCTAATTCCGTTAGATTGTATGTATGCATCTTTGAGAATTGTTGAGGTTTTCGATGGTCACATTACTGCAATTCAAACGAGAATATACGACACCGATTCCTTCCGCAGTTAATTCACGAAACTGCATTTCTTTACACCATTGCATCAACACAACATCAAGTGTAATTCAATCAGCTAATTCAATAATTACAGATGGCATTCCTAAGATAAGTTATGTACTCATCTTGGTTCCTTCTCTCAACTAAAGAAATTATGGACGTATTACCTATTCATTGCGCATGTTTGTCCAGCTTTTTTCCAAACAAAGCAAATTCTTGAGCATATCGTTTCGTCCTGAGACATCCCCTCAAATGAGTAAGTATAATGAGCCGTACTACAGAAAAATCCGACTTGCTTCAATTTGACCTGTTTTTATATTTATAGATAGACCACCACGGGAGAGTAATATGTACCAAGTATAAACTTTCTGGATTCACCATAGTACGGTGGAGTGACTGATGAAGGTGGTGGCGACAATTATGGCTCTTGGCAGCGTTGTTGGAGTCTGTGCTGGCAGGGATGGCGGAGGCTACCGCACATGCCATGATGTACCATACGCAGAATTTAATGCTCTATTGAATACAGAAAACCGCATGAAAATCATACGTTCCATCTCGGTGTTATGGCCAAAATGAAATCCAAGGTAAGCGGATTTTGGGGATTTTTAATATTTAAATGGTCACAACTACGCCATCAATACCATAATTGAAAAGTCTATATGTGTATATGAACGCCCAATCTTCACTGAATGTCCGAGAAAAATTTCATCTCGATTGGAGTAGGTATGTGGGTGTGGCGCTGGGTTCAATTTGGCAGGTCAAAACCGGTCAAACATGTCCACACAATTTCAAACTAGTATAACTTTGTTTACAAAGCAAAAACTGCAAATCCGAAAAAGTGCATTTTGCACTAGAGTGCTAGCTTCCATACGACGTCCGGACCATGAATTTTGAAACTGCCGTTTTGGAGCTGTTGCTCGACAAAATAAGTTGGCCAGAATGTCAAGGTTCGTAATTGCCGTAAAACCAAAGTAGTGCAAACATTTGGCGAACTGTCCCCCTAAAATATATTACCAACTTTCATGGTTGGTGTGTCAAATTAAAGTTAGCAATCTAGTGCAAAATGCACTTTTTCGGATGTGCAGTTTTTGCTTTGTAAACAAAGTTATACTGATTTGAAATTTTAGTGACATGTTTGACCGGTTTTGACCTGCCAAATTGAACCCAGCGCCACACCCACATACCTACTCCAATCGGGATGAAATTTTTCTCGGACATTCAGTAAAGATTGGGCGTTCTTATAAACATAGAGCCTTTCCAATTATGGTATTGATGGCGTAGTTGTGACCTTTTGTATATTAAAAATCCCCAAAATCCGCTTACCTTGGATTTCATTTTGGCCATAACACCGAGATGGAACGTATGATTTTCATGCGGTTTTCTGTATTCAATAGAGCATTAAATTCTGCGTATGGTACATCATGGCATGTGCGGTAGCCTCCGCCATCCCTGCCAGCACAGACTCCAACAACGCTGCCAAGAGCCATAATTGTCGCCACCACCTTCATCAGTCACTCCACCGTACTATGGTGAATCCAGAAAGTTTATACTTGGTACATATTACTCTCCCGTGGTGGTCTATCTATAAATATAAAAACAGGTCAAATTGAAGCAAGTCGGATTTTTCTGTAGTACGGCTCATTATACTTACTCAATACCTAGTTTATTCCCATGGCTGTAAAAGTCCAAATTATCATTTTAACTCACAACTCCGATTTGTTAAAAAAGTCGCCACTTTTGTCTTTCAAGGAAAATTTCAAGCTTAATTCAAAGCACTGATTTGGACAAATGTAAACCCTACAACTTTCAGAACATACGTTCACCCGCAACAACTGTGCCTGCTTTTAATTAATCTTTGTCAAGTTATACGGTAAACGGCTTCCAAATATTAACGATGTTTATTTTTAACTTCACATTATGTAAGCTAAAGAAAAGTAACATGTTTACTAACTAATACAAACGTTTGAAAATATCATCTTGGAAAAACGATTGCTGGTCTTTTGTAAAACATAAATACTTGGTTTATGCATGTATTATATATGATAAGAAAAGCTGTCACAAACGTTGCGAACGAAGAAGCAGTACAAACATAGCCGTAACAACGGTCAAAAATCTGGGGGGTACACATTTTATGTCAACTACAACTAACCTTTGATTATATTATAATATAGTCACAATTATAACCAAATTATAGACAGCAAAAACAGCAGCTAACAAGTAATGTAGGAAATGCCGGTGCATAAGATGTCAACGTCAGGAATGATTGCTACATTGAGAGTAATTCGGAGAAAGTGCGAGCGAAGCGAGCAGAATTTTTGTAATTTTCACACTTTGAAGCCATGCATGAAGTCTAAAAACACTTAAAAAGGGGCATGCAGTGCTTACTTTATTCGTTCGCCATTGCTAAAAGTTCCAAGTTTTTCAATATAGTTGTTAATACTTTGATGCTCATACGATGTTCTTTTTGAACAATTATGTCTTGGTGTTCTTTTTCTAGAGGTCGCTTTCCAGAAGAAACAAGTTTTTATTAAAATTAAATTCCAAAAATCCAATACATCTCAAAGCCATTAGAATATATTAGAAGTTTTCTAGAACGCATTATAGCACCATGAAGACATTTTGAACTTACCAATGGAACTGCGGTGAAATGAACATCGCGTAAGTGACGTCGAGCTTCTCATACAACATCACAAATGGCAAAATCACTTAAATTGCTCTGGTACACGCATGGCAATTATGCATTGTAAGTGCCTGATGCCAGTCATTTAGAACCACGATGTCGAAACCAATTTGAGCACAGCTGTATATTATTTCCTTAAATTATATATGTATCTTTTGAACACAGCAACTGAGCCACTTTACCTTTCCACGACAATTTACAAATTCTGGGACTTGTAATGCTGACCATATGCATTGGCTTTAAAATTGGCCTAAACAATATTTGCAGATGGTTTCACTGCGAACAATCGGACTGACTTTCTATTTGCTCAATTGATCCCACAATAGCCATAAATAAATAATAGTAATAAATTAATCGCCAATTAGCATGACTAATTTAATTTTCGACATCCGATTACCGCATTTGATGTGTTTTGCAAAATATATGTAATAAATACGAATGTTATTGAACATCCATATGTGGTAAAATTCGTTGTAAATATACCCTGTAAGACGCTAGTTAAATTAAGTATATATTCACGATCAAGCGAGTCCCACGATGAAAGAATGTGAAGGGCGGGACTCAGCCAACGGCTGTTTGGGGTGCCATAAATTCTCTTCGAAAAGAATTGTGTGCTCCTCTTAATTTTTGGAATGACAAATAAATTTTATATGCAGAAAAATAATTATAAGACATAGTAAGCTAATAAGTCCATTTTAAGTTTCAACCCGGAATATGCTGACTAGTCAGATTCCTTTAAAAATGGTAGTCTTGCTCAGTCCGAGAGTGTTCTACCCCGCAATTATAATCTCTTTCTAGAACAATAGCGATAATCTTTCGTGATACAATGGACAAGATAGATAAAGAATTAGAGAAAAATTGTAGTGGCTTATACCGCAAGTACTCAATGACGATTTTGCTCTCCAACAAAACATTAAGAATGACGAAAAAAAGTGATGCAGTTGTAACACAATACTGATTCACGGATCCATCGCGCGGGCGTATTGTTAGATTATTGAACGTATATGAGTGATTGCATTCTGTAACAAGGAACTATCAAATTACAGTTACTAACTATCAAAGCTATCTTAAAGTATTTGCTCTCGTCAGTAAATGAATCCCTACAAATAGCAAATAAAATTACATGATTTTAACTGTTATAACTGTAAATTATTTAGGCTCAGTAGATACAGGTTTCAAATTGGACGTTCACTCATATACGATAATACATATACATAGTTTCATAAAATTCATGAATTTGATTAAATATTCAACATAACGATATTTAAAAATTAGCAGATAAGCATATGGATCGAGAAATATAAAACATTCTCAACCTTTGTGTAGTTATTAAGAATTGTATGATAGAAACCCAGTAGACCCAAAATTGTAAATCGTAATGTGTTACTTTTGACTGCTTCTGAAGTTCTTTGGTTCTTCTTCTGAAGTTTTGTACTGTATTTTATTTGTAAAAAAAATATTTGGAACTTGCGGTGTATGCTACTACCTGCTTGATTCTAAGCTGCACCCTTTTTCGTCCATTGTTCTATAAAAGATTATCCCTATAGTTTGTGCGGAGCTTATTTTTGCGGTATTCACTACTAGCGGAATATTCCAGTGATTCTTTAAAAAGTGATGCCCGAAAAGCATTCCATCTAGAGTGCATTCCGTTGCCGTTAACAACAAACTAATTAAACATATTTAGAAGTGTAAAATTAAAAGAATAATTTTGCCAAATTTCATTTTGGTCATATATCTGGTAACAAACTGCAAATGTATTTCCTTCGAGAACAAACTACTGACTGTCGAATACACATTTTACCAAAAAAATAACATAGAACTCAAAATTAGGAACGAGGCAATTTAGTCACTAGTATCTACTAGATGCTATCTAGGTTGCTTAAAACTACTAATAATCCAGCCGGAAGGATTTCAGATTAAAAAATTCGGGCATCTTATTGCGTTAAAATGAGTCAGCAGAATCCTTTGCTATACAACCGACGAGCGAAACGAAATAATATTTGTGTCCCATTTGCTCAATATGTGTATCTAACTGCTCTTCAGATTGGTTTACCAGCACAAAAGCTACTTGACAGATTTCATTGATATTCCATAATTATCGGAACTCAGATCGGGATAAACTTTTCTGCATTTAGTTACTGGCGTTAAGTAATTTGACGCATATTAACGCTTTAAATGTAAATGAGCATCAATAATGTATTTCTAATATTTCCCACCAACCCATACTAATGAAAGGAACGGGAAAGTGTGCATCATTAATTTGATCAAAACACGCTTTGGGTAATCACAAACTAAATCTAGGAAAATATATTGTAAGAAACATTGGTTGGAATTGTTATAAAATATGACAATATTTTGTACATTTTTGAGAACCATGCAGAAGTTCATTTTTTCAACGCTGAACTTATAAACATTTTGTAAAATATTTTACTTCTGCTCCAAATTCCAGGGGGGGACAATGTCCCCCCCTGCCCCCCCGGTTGTTACGGCCCTGA
>CM023199.3:23454051-23474231 GCA_004115045.4 Sinella curviseta | reverse complement strand
GTACAAAACTAATTAAACGATTAGCTAATATCTCTTATGAGTGTTCACCGTGAAGAATATTTTAAATAATCAAAACTTTGAAATCTAATGTTGTACAGGAACAATTTCTTGTGTCTATAAAACTCATACTACAAAGATGGCATACGATTCAACAGGATACGAGTTTTGTTGTCCAGAATACTACATGACTCACCAAGGTTATGAACGCAAATTACTTTATTTCATGTTTCCAACACCAGATATGACGATAAAATCTAGTTATAGCTTTACAGGAACGCACGATTGCACAAATTACTGCTGACGGTTAACTTATTTGTCACTGATCAAACGGATTGATTCAAAATTAATTTGATTCAATCCCGCAACATAATATAGCTTGAAATATGGCTACACAGCCGCCCGCTTTACAAAGCTACTCGCCTCGCATTGAACAATATTTACTTGTTCAGAATAACCTAGTAACATTTCTTATAGACGGTAATACATCTGAATTATTCTTGAAACAACAAGATGGATTTCAGATTTTAATTGTAGCGCGATATTCAGTACGGCTACAGCAACAAGTATGTATGATTTACTTAAGCTCGTAAAAAATTAATTCCTTTGTGTTTTAATGTGAAACCGAACTGCAGCAATCGGGATCTCTGTTCTGTATAAAACGAGTCTTTATTATATCCCACACTCGGTAAATCGAACGTATATTGCTGTAATACAATAATAGTTTATTGTAATAATATTACAATGAATGTTGATAAACGGTTCACGGCTATCTAGCTCAATATTTTAATTGCTGACAGATCACATGTTCTTTATCAGAGTAAACCGATGCATTATTTAAGTTGTTAAACTCAACGGCACTTCGATTTTCCACACGTCTTCTAACGCCGCGTACCCAAGAAATTATTTGAAATGCAAGCTGTCATTTTATTACAGATCTTCAAATAAAACGGTAAACTAACATTAAAATCCTCTAGTCGACACAACTATTGCTATTCTGAAACGTTTTCCAGTTGAAAAAATTCTGCGATAATATTTTAGATTAACAGATAACAAAGTTTTTGCTCGTATAATTCCAACAAAATATTAACTTCACTACCCTTCAAACTGTTAAATTCTCCAAACCGACATGTTTCTTATAATTTAGTTGAGCGAATTAAATTATCGAGTTACCATCTCACCACGACAGCCACTTTAAACTGTCGGGAGTACGACAAACGTTACCGCCATTCAGAGAACCCAACACGAAAATTATTTATTTGGTCATTAGGTTCGCTGCTGCCGTCCTAATCGCTGCAATAAAAAAATAATTGTTCACAGCGTCAAATAGAATGGTATATAATGAACATAAAATTCGGCTGAATATTTCAAGTTTGGAAGCACACAAAATTTCAGTGGTGAAAACAGGAAAGATTGGTTTCTTAACTACTTGTAAAAATTTACTTCCTCGATGGCGTTAAGAGTAATTCTCCACAAACACTTGTGGTGTCAAAAGGTAGATACCTTAAAAATCGTAATTGGTTGATTACAGGCGATGATTAATTACTACAATTGTTTTCGTGTTGAAGGGCGACATAATATTTACTGATTAGTGAATTTTTAAGACTTTCAAAATAGGTAGTTTTCATATTTTGTCTCTCGATTTTTGTCACATGGGCTTTAAATAAATAGTTCAAGCTTGTTTTGAAACGCGATACATGCTGTATGAATTAAAACGCCTTAACTAATAAACTAAGTACATGTGAAATAATTTGTGTCGCAGGATGACATCTTGGGATGGCGATATGATTAAGCAGAGAAGTAGAGTAGAACCGATAATGAGGATTCCTTAGGATTTGTATCGGAACGAAACGGAATCTAGCTCAAAGGGTAATGGAAATCAAGTGATGTAATTAAGGTAAATGGTGTACATGTGTTTTTATCCAAATAAGGCTGCTGCTAATAAACAGTTACGGAATAATATTGAATCACCGGGTTCTATTACATAATCTGAAGTCATTGTCACATATGTAGGCAACTCTGATTTTGGGTCACTTTATATTTCATTCGCTAATCTCATAATCATACCCTATCGAGATTTCTGAATCTCATGAACAAGAAGCGCATATTCACCTTTAACTTACTCAGTTTACTACATTGCCGCACAATGAATCTCAAACTTTTTGGACCGGTTAGTTTATTCATTTATCCTGTCTAATTGTATTTACTCCAATAGGACAATTAGAATCAATTGTTTTCCCACTAAATGTGTCTCATTTTTAACTTTTAAAATATTTTTTGATCCAAACAATCCGGCGGGACCCTGCTCCAAGACACGAAAACAATATGTATTCAGAATTACCTTTAAACAACGTCAATGTATTTTGTTTTGTGGTCTCAAATTTGGCAAAATCAAATTAAACGTATACCAATTTCGTCATTTCAAAAATACCATACGCTATCCCAAAAGTATTTCAACTGCTTTTGCTGGGCATCGTTTCACTTTTAACCGTGAACTGTCTTTTGTTACTTGAGAATGGAGGAAAATGAAATGTGGGTGATCTTAGCACCACCATAATAAACTGCAGCTAAATTATCAATTTTTTTATGAACAGATGAAGTGCCCGCAAATATTTACGTCGTTATAAATAATAGAATATTCAAGAAGTTTCGGTGGTCGAACATTTCAAGTTATGTGAAGACTGAAGACAAGTATTTGTACTCGTTTTTATCAAATGTACATATCATCTCTACATAGTTCACGGAAAAGATTTTCAACGGTATTTAACAGGCTACCTTCATCCTCTAGATGTGATTTCGTGGCCCCAATCATTCTATCGCTTTCCGTAAATTCATGTCAAGCTGAACTATAAATGATGACGCCGTGAATTGTACTTGCATGAACAGTAATAGGAGCAACACGACTCACACGACCAGATTGGCTACACAATGAACTTGCATCGAGGTAACTGCCTCTTTCATTTGTCTGATTGGAGTAATTGATGTATTTTATATGGGAAGGAATACACCTCTAAAGCTTCCAAGATATTTAACATACACCAAGTTGATAGTTCGTACTGTAGAAAACTCGCAGAAAACTGATGTAGGTATTGCATTCAGCAGATGCTTTAGTGTTTGGATAGTCGCCATAATTTCTCGTTGTTCAATATCAATAGACGTCAATTCATCAGCGTAACCAGAAACTGCAAGCGCAATCTGTTATCAATTTAGAACTCTCAGGCATACAAACTACAACTTGATACGTTGATATTTGACATAGGTTGAATAAGATGGATACCATGCGAGTAAAATTGACAAGTCGCAACTGTCATGACAGAAATTGGATGGAAATATATTTTATAATTACTTAATTGATAAATTATCACTATACACACATTTGTTTTCTAGTTGTTTGTTTTGTAAAACATATTTTCAGCTTAAACCCCGTCAAATAACAAACCAAATCATCCGTGAAATTACTACGCGACGCCAAAGCAGAATAAATTAAATGTAAAGATTTTGTAACTTCTTCGGTATCGCATAAGTTATTTTTCGACACAATAATCCAACGAAAATTACGGATAATGACAGGTACTATTGATTAAGAAATAGTGTGCACTTTGCTGGCACAAATTTTTACTTTCTAAAGAAATTTGAATGATCAGAGTACGCCAAAAGCAGATCTAAAATTGTTGGAATCCTTCTACTGTGTACTGAACGATTGGATTTACATTGACTCTGACTTCAAGAATGACTGCGCTATTGACAGAATATAATAAATCTTCGGATACACGGCGGATCAAATCTGACGATGCCATGTCACTTTCTACTGACAGCAAACTCCAATCGAATTGCATACTGTCATTGTTTATTCCTATTTAAATTAGAAAAAGCTCATAGTTACATGAATAGCATCTCGAAAAAAAATTATATTCATTCGCGAGTTAACCAACAAACAGAAAGCATGACTTTGCATACATTGCTGCTGGAAAGAACTTCATTCGCTCCATGCAATATTCCAATTGTTTACGGTTCAGTCGTCGACTATGAAAATTATACATTAATATTTTCCTCTGTGAAATTATTCCACAATCATCCAATGACGTCAAAGTGGACATATGACCTCCTTCATGTTTATTCAAGAGCAACATCTGTGAAAACATATTTTTGAAAGTTCCTCTGAGTATTTGAAACGGACTGAATGCAATGACTGATGCACTATACCGATTTCATCTATCAAATATCGTATGATGTTTTAGCATTTACGATACATGTGGTATGACACGCAGATATATAAAATCTGTCACGTCTAGATGTCTTAATGTAATTCATCACCATGCTTATTAACTACCGGAAGCATGAAATGCTTGAAAGGTAGTTATAGCGATTGATCTGTCTGCCTGTCTGTCTGTCTGTCCGTGAATACTCTAACGTCCCTCCACGTTGACCGATTTGACTCAAATTTGGCATGGAGGTACCTTGGCCCAAGGGCACGTTCCCTATTGATTTTCAGCCATGGACCTCATCATTGACCGGAAGTAGGGGGGTCGACGACGTCGGCCACGACGTCGACGTCCATGGGGTGGTGGGGGCCAAAAATTAGGGGTTCAAGACGACATTTTTGCCAAGACACCATGGGTCAAATATGTGAACTGGTGGTGGGAGGGGGCGTCGCAGTTATAGGGATCACCATTCGTAAAAAAATTATTGCGTAAATCGGTGGTTATATTCAATTTGAATGCATTAGACGTGAAATAATGCTCAAATACGTATAAATGTTAATTCAGCATTCACGACTATTCCGGTAGTTATATATTAAAGGTTACACCTTACTAGTTTGGATTGGCATGCTGTCACATCAGACAGAATATTTGGACTGTGGATTTTTACATTCACATGAAAACCGCGTTATCCATTGTGCTACTATTCCTGTTTTCGTCACGGTTCGTCAAAAATTTTTGGAAATTGGAAAATTTATATTAGTTAACAAATAATACACTATTTCTAATAGAATGGCACCAATTTCAGACCAGTATTCCCCATTTTGGTTGAATTATTGCGTCAAAAAGTACTAAAAACTCGTTGTGCGGTTTCGCCTGTAAATCACGCAATTTTAAAGATAGCGGAAAACTCTCTTCTGCATTATAAAGATAAATGAAATATCTTTGTAGGAAATTCAGGGTTTTTTATAATTCGTTGAAATCAGAGAATCAATGTCCACTGGATAGTGGAAATCTTCCAGGTGGACAAAAGTGGAAATTTCCACTAAAATTGAGGTGGACAGTGGAAGTTTTGATACTATATGTATACTGTCCTCTGGACAGTCCACTTTTGTCCAGGTGGAAATTTCCACTGAAATAGGGGTGGACAGTGGAAGTTTTGATTCTTTGGTTGAAATAAACTGCAAAAATTACTTTTCAATTTGCATTAAAATGGCATTATATTCGAGTGAGAAAAAAATGTTTTTTGGTTCGTAGTTGCAAGTATTGGCGTTAAGATGCATAATATAGCACGATAGCGTTAAGATGCATAATATAGCACGATAGCCTTAAGAACTGAACAGGAACAAGGTGCAGCATTTGAAGGTTCAGAGTTTATGTGTGAACTGTTAAAATTACGCGTGGCGGCAGAGATCTTAAACTGCTTAATAGATCATCCGGGTAATGATGAGGACCACACCGCTGAAATCCAAACCCACTTCAACATTTTCTTTCTAAAAGGAAAAATGGAATTTATCAAAAATTACCCAACGAAAGAAATTAATTGGGAAGAATACGAGGACAAGACAAAACACATTGAGCCAACTTGGAGGAAACAGAAGCTACCAATACCGGAAACCAAGAGTTTTTACGCCAAGGAAATTGAGAGCAGAATCCTTAACAATTCCGAATCTTTTAGTTCAACTGAAACAAAAACTGAATACGACAATTTTCTGGAAACAGGAGACAAATATATTGATTCCATCAAGAAAAAATTTAATCGCTCTGCACCAAATGGCCATCAAGGACATCAAAAACAACACAATTTTGTTCCCCGTTTTAATCAGTTTGGGAATAATAACTTTGCACCAGCTCAACAGTGGAATGTGCCTTTCTATACGTTCAACAATAATAATAAAGGACAACATTTTTCATCAAATTCGTCCATTCACCGCCCATTTAGACCACCATTCCGTAATCAAGGAAAGCCACAACGGAAAAATAACAGTCAAGCCAACCATAACAAATTTAGCCATAAACAATCTTATCAACAACGAAGGACAAATTTTAATCAGCCAACAGCTTCTTCTCAACTAGCGAATCCGCATAATTCAGCAGTAACAACGTCATCTTCATCATCATTCCCATCCTCGTCACCAGCTCAACATACTTCAACATCCAAAGCCAATCAACCACATAAATCAACTATTCCACCAAAACAGAAATTAAATTCCATTGTTAACAATCTGGATTGACATCCTTCAACTGGTAATCCTGTCAAAAGACAGAGACGTTTTCATAATATTTCAAAAATATTTGGAATACCTGGTACATGCTCTAAAAAAACAAAAGCTTTTCTACATAATTTATACATACAATGTAAGTCTTCTGACAGAATTCATAATTTGAGCTCAGTTAGCATCATTCCTGACAAGTTTAGAGCCCTACTTATGCTTGGGTTAAAATTTTGTATCGCAAAAAATCCTAATGTTAAAATACTAAAACAATGCATAAAAGAAACCGTTAGAAAGATTTCCTGGAGAATGTATTTTTTGGAAAAGCCCAGTACATCCAATAAGTCATCTTTTTTAATAGACTGTGAAAAAGATTTTAAAAAATTGACAAATAAGAAGGGAAAAGAATGTAGTATTTCTGATAATCTCTTTAACTTGAAAAATTTATATAACAACTGTGTTTCATATTGCAAAAAATTCTCATCTAAAGATAGCAAGATTTTTGAGGAATTAATTTCACAATTTAAGTCATTCTGTAGAATAAATAATATCATGCTTATTGAAGCGGATAAGAATGCTGGTGTTTGCATTGTAAATATTTCAGATTATAATAATGAAGCCTTACGACAACTAAATGATTTGAGTACCTATCACCCATCCACACAAACAGCGCTTGACCTTGATATGATAAAGTTTAGAGATAAATTGAATTGCTTAAATAAAAAATTGCCTGAATCTTATAACATGAGATCGCTATCATTAGACATTAACAATCCTGCAAAGTTTTATATTTTACCAAAAGTGCATAAAGAATTTCATACTTTCCCAAAGGGAAGACCAATCTCAAGTACATTCAGAAAAAACAATAAATATGCATCTAGATTGTTGGACTTGGCTTTAAAACCGTGTATGTTTGAAATTGAAGACCTTCTAATTGATACGCAACATTTCTTGTTGTTATTACAATCAGTTAAACTAATTCCGAATCGTCAATACTATCTTATAACAGTGGATATTGAAGCATTGTATCCCAGTTTAGCTATTTCCGATTGTAAACACCATTGTGTGGAATCATATTTACGAAACAAACAAGTAAATACAGAGTTGAATTTGGATAAACAACAAATAATGGATTTATTAAGTTTAAGCTTAGATTATAGCTATGTAATATTTGATAGTCAAATTTACTTCCAATACAAAGGCATTGAAATGGGCAACGCGGCATCGGTAGCAATAGCCAATATAACAGTTTATCACGAACTAAAAAATATTTTTAAGGACAGAAAGGAATTAACATTTTATAAGAGGTTTCTCGATGATATCTTCATAATACTAGATGCGACTGATATTATTGACGTAAATCAATGGTTAAAAGAAATACTAAAACATAAGTATTTAAGATTCACATTCGAGTCAAGTTCCACAAGCGTTAACTTTCTAGATGTGACAGTCAAACTTGACTCAAAAAATGTTATTTCTACAGAAATATATACAAAGCCAATGTCCAAACATGTATATCTTCATGCAAAATCAGACCATCCTATACACCTGAAAAATTCTCTATTTTACTCACAAGGTTTACGCGTTATTAGGTTGTGTAGTAATTTCAACACACGCATACAAAGTCTACTTGAGTTATACAAAAAATTTCTGTCTCGTGGATATAAAAACACGATTTTATACAATACGTTCATAAAACTGACGCTTAAAAACCGTCTTGAAGTGCTGAAACCACGAAAATCTTTACTAATCACATACCTTCGTTGTCATAACAATGACATATTGTGTAAATACGGCATCAATAACAACTCTGTAGCCAACTTACATATAAGTCAAAAGAAAATATATGTAGTCTTCCCGTTCTACAAATGTGTCTACTCATATCAAGAAAAGCTCAAAAGTTTTATTCTGTCTAATTTAGCTGAAAATTGTATCCCTCCATTTACATCGTATTTACATGACTTGTCTATCAATGTTGTTTTCTCAAGGACAAAAAATCTTAAAGAAATGATATGTAAGTAGTCCAAAAGTGATAATGCTGTGCTTCATTCTCCAGTAAAACAGAATACATTATTATAGCAATACAAAAGTTTCATTCTCCTTCATACAAGTAAATGGTCTATCGGTTCATGTATTACTAAGTATTACTATTCATTTCTCTGAAGTTGTTCGTTGAGAACGCTTGGCAAAGAAAAAAACTGCCAAAAACATACATCCATAATATTATATTCTGAAGGATGTTTTCATAAATATTTTCTTAAATGTATAACTTATAATTTATTGATTGCTCTTTAGGTAAGATTACCAGTTTGTATCAGTTTATATCAATTTCCGTAATTTATATAATTTATATATTGTATGTTTCTAATTGTAATTGCATTCTTGATATATGTACAAAACCTAAAATAACAATAATTTTTTATATAGCCACCTGACGAAGCCATATGCGAAACGCGTTGTGGTAATAAAGAGTCTGAAAAGCAGTTAAACGTTGTTCTACATCTTGTAGTTTCTTTATTATATAGTTCACGGAACGCAAGTAATCTCCGACCACAAAACGACAACCAAGTTAACGTGTCATATTATGCATCTTAACGCCAATAGTTGCAAGTATGAACCAAAAGACATTTTTTTCTCATTCGAATATAATGCCATTTTAATGCAAATTGGAAAGTAGAATTTTTGCAGTTTATTTCGACGAATTATAAAAAACCCTGAATTTCCTACAAAGATATTTCATTTATCTTTATAATGCAGAAGAGAGTTTGCCGCTATCTTTAAAATTGCGTGATTTACAGGCGAAACCGCACAACGAGTTTTTAGTACTTTTTGACGCAATAATTCAACCAAAATGGGGAATACTGGTCTGAAATTGGTGCCATTCTATTAGAAATAGTGTATTATTTGTTAACTAATATAAATTTTCCAATTTCCAAAAATTTTTGACGAACCGTGCCGAAAACAGGAATAGTAGCACCATTAGCATCTTATTCCAACTGAAAAAGAAACAATTATACTATCTTTGAACTGAATGAAAATCTATGTCCATTATAGTGACAAGTGACAGAAAGTTCTGCACATTAATGCAAAAGCTGCTACAACTCCGTTTGAACTTTTGTATAAAAGGATTGGAATCAGTTTAGGTGTAAGTATCAACCGCAATTCCAGCATCCCAGAGTCTTCGCTCCATCAAACTACATTGCTGCAGAGGCCAAGGATCTCCACAATTACTCGAGGCGCATCGATTGTTGCTCTGCAACTATTTCTTTTCGTTGCAATTTTTAATGAAGTAAGTTTCCGAAACTAAATAATTTTCTTGGTGGTAATTAATATAACTTTTTTCTAAATTGATTTTTATATACAATGTTTTTAGATCCATCCGGCCAGAGTACCAGTAAGTCTCGTTTCCAAAGAAAACCTTTCTGGAAGCGACAAAGATGTCATCCAAACGGTAGTTGGTGCTGAGATTGACTCGAAATCAGTAGGTCATAGCCCAGTCAGTGATATCAAGAAAACAATTGAAACCTTGAATAAAGTATTCAATTCTACAATCCCGTTGTTGGAAGATGAATTGCATTTTATAAAGGAGAAAATGGAGGAATCCATCAACACGTTCGTCGACGCTGTCGCGGAAGAGCTCCAAGATAAGAAAGATAAAGCTAAAGAAAAAATCGAAAAGATGAAAGAAAAACTGCATGCATAATTTCGACGTTAAATTCAATCAGGGTATGACTATTAACCATCATTAATTTTATTGTTACTGCGCTACGATTTTTCGATGTGAAACCATTTGATCAAACTATACAATGAAATAATCGTGAGTACTAGAACTTGATGTAATGTTAAATCTGTACATCCTCCACTGGCATAGTCTTGTAAATTTTATTTTCATCCCTGCTTATTCTAACACTGGCTCAGATCCACATATTCTTATGCATATGCCCTGTTTCACATTCACTTTTTAGTAATACATTTGTGGAACACTGAACAATACAATTATTGCTACGACAATTACAAAATCATAAGTACCCATCCATAGGTACTATATTAAGGAATTATTGACTTTGATAGTTATATGATATTTAAATATACCGAACAATAACACCTTTGGCGGCACGAAATATTGCACCAGTTAATTTGAAGACGGTTTTTAGTTTTAATCATTTTTAATAATTCAAATTACCGGATTGAATGTAGTAATTTTAATACGCATGGTAACTAAATTTTCGTTTTTAGAGAAACAATTTTGTCGCTAGTTAATGTAGCTTTTTGATTAAACATTATTGAATAAATTGAATAATGGATATGTAAAATTAAACTTTTAATTCAGAATCTCTTATACCACAGTAGAAGACCTGTTCAGTGGAACATCGTCTGTATAGGGATTAATTCCCACTGGTCTCAATATTTACAAAGTAACGTCGAGACAGTGTAATGATACCCAGCTCATTCAATGAGTCAACAAATATTAAAATTGATTCTGATCTTATTAACTACCGGAAGCATGTAATGCTTGAAAGGTAGTTAATGCGATTAAGTTGTTTGTCTTTGTGTCTGTGTGTCCGTGTGTCAGTTAACACGATTACTCCTTTCCACGTTGACCGATTCGGTCCAAATTTTGTATGGAGGTACCTTAGAGCAAAAGTAAGTTCGCTATTGATTTTGGGCTTCCAGGCCCCACCCCCAGGGGAATGGTGAGGGGTAAGGTCCCCCATACTTCCCTATGGGCAAAAAAAATTTATTCGCTTATCTGATAGAGAATTTTAAGCTGATCATTTTTTGTCATAACACCATGGGTCAATTTGACCAACTGTCGGAGTGGTGGCTCTATGACCCTCGGGGTCATGAAAGGGTCAAAATATATTATGACGGAAATTGATCGAAAAATTAAAGATTAGTGTATGGGAAGGTGAACTGTATGTCAGATGTCTCAATTTCACACACAACACGTTTCCGGTAGTTTTTTAAGTCGGGTTTACACCCGTCCTAGTTATAAACTAAAATCAGTTTAGTTTTACCCACAATTAAATAAACATAACTAAGAGACGCATACCAAATTTAATTCGACCTGTTGGGCGTTGAAGAGCTATTTTTAGGTTTCAAACTGCTTATTCCTTTAGTTAACTCATTTCGATTCTATTTGTGAGAATATCACAATTCACGGGGTCATAAAAGGTATATTATAGATTTTAGTATGTATTTGACGACGACAATATAACACTGTTAATAGTGAAAGCTGCAATGTTATAACCTGAAACTTGTAGGGACATTCCTTGGATGTCCCTTCTCCGAGTCCCCTTGAGAAATTATCTGGTGTAGCAACCACACTGATACGTGAAACCTGCAAAAATATACAAAACTACGTGGACTAGATTACTGCATCAAACATTTCCATTTACGTTCTCAATTCCAAAAGTCAATGACTATGAAGTCACCTATGAAGAGCGAAAAAGATTTATGGAGTCCGCATTACGAGTGCAGGCGCTTTAGCCCTGCATCGACTTTTTTACATAATTATCAAGCTTCTTTTCATCCATTAGTTCTCCATTTTATGCTCCTGGTAATTTTTTCCGATGCGGCTGAAAATTTGTATGGATCTTTGTATCAAGTGCCCGAAAGAGGAACTTTCGTTATAAATTCAAAATTTAATTCTGATCAGGGCATTTTCGCTAAAAATCAAAACCGCATCAAAGAGGATGAAAATGTGAAAATGAGTTTTGAGCTGATCAGAATTACATATGGAAGTAATTGCAATGTACATAAATTATTTTACGCATATTAGTCAATGGTGTTCATCATCTGTGTTCAAGAATCTTGGATGTAAGTTAAAAATTGTATTATCAATTTATTTAGTCGTGACATTTTTTTGCACTTATCTTAAATGTCAACGGCTATATGACTACGGATCAGCAAGTACCACTGTAACCCAACTTTTATGTCCTCTAATCGACATGCCATAAGTGTTACTGTTCTGAAACGTTATCTAGGCGTATAAATACTGGGACAACATTGTACATCAACAGATAAGATTGCTTCTTATAGTTAAGTTCAGCGAATGAAATTTCCGAGTAACAATCATACCACGATATCCATATTAAATTGAGGCACACGGCAAACTTCACGGCCATTCATGGAACACAACACATTAACTAATTACGCTGATATTTGGTTCACTTCTTTCATCTGCTCAAAATCGACGCAATAAAAATTAATGGTTCACAGCGTAAAATATAATGGTATATAATGAACAGGAAATTTGCTGAATATTTCAACTTTGTAAATACACAAATTTCACAATGGTGAAAATTGAGAAAAAAAAGATTTCTTCACTATTTGTGAAAATTTGAAATTTATTTCCTCCAGATACGACGTTCGGAGAAATTATACAATTTCACTGTCGAATCATACGAGCGTTAAGAATCCTTTTCCACATATACTAGTGCAGCTAAAAGCTAGATACCTAAAAGAAGTCGTTATTGGTTGACTGCACATCATGATATACTTCAAGAATAGTTTTTTGTTGAAGAAGGACATAATATTTACGAACTAGGGACTTCTTCAGACTTTATAAATAGGGAGTTTCATATTTAGTCTCTTCATTGTTGACACGTTTCGATATTTTAAATAAACAGTTCAAATTTGTTTTGAAAATAAACTAAAATCGATGAAAAAACCCTCTACTTTGAAGTTGAATTAAAACGTCGGAACTGCAAAAACGACGTACCGTGAAGATTAACTCGTTGCCAAGGTGGACACCACGTGCAGGCATTGTGATTAGTCAGAGAAGTAGATATTTAGAACTGAAAATGAAGATTATTAAGGGTTTTTATAAGACTTGTTCAATGAAATTTTTTGTAATGGAAAGTAAATGATGTAGCAATGGCACGTTAATATTGTTGTTCTTATTATACTTCTAAAGGTCTAATTTACTTGTGGTCCCAGAACGATCCGGATTCCGGTCTGAATTTGGCTCCGATATTGGCAAATTTTCCAATAAAATGCGGTCTCGAACATTTACGTCGGATGTTTCTGGCTTTACGTCCATCCGAGGTATAGTCACAGCTACATCGTGAAGATCTCGAAATTCCCTTTCGATCAATGTGCACATCAGCATCCAGTTGGAATTTCTTGCAAAAAATATTGACGTCCAAAATTAAGCATATCTCAAAGAAACAATCCTCGCGTATGCAGGAAAAATCTTTACAATTAGTTAAAATTATCCGTGTAAGGGTTCTTATTTTTCAGTGGTAATTAAAGTGCTCTGTGGTTAGTCCTTCCAAGTCTTACCACCAATTATTTACTCAGTCGCATTTTTTCTTAACTCTTTCCATGCAGAATATGTTGTAGTGGGAGGCACCTTATGTATTGTAACCTTTGAATGTGAAAAACACCAAATGGAAATGAATGCATTCAAATTTTGGTTTAAAATGTATTTGCTAGGGAAAAATCATCCAAGATCATTCATTGTACATCATCATGAAGTTACAAGGGACCATTCTTAGGATTACTTTTTATACAGTTTCAATCTGGTTTGTGGAGCCGTAATTTTAAAATGTTGAATAGTACGAGTGTCTACATTTAAATACTCTTGAAGTTCATTGCTCCAATGTGGTATTCTATCATTTTCATTGTGATTAAGTATTTTCAAATTCGGTTTCGATTACGTTAATCGTTGCTACAAGGTGCTAGTCCAATAGCTTAAGCACCGTTCTGAATTTCCGTGCACTTGCAAGGTTTTTATTAACAAAAGATACGTTGGTATTCATTAAGTTGTGTAGGAGATATGTCAAATATGAAAAGATTAGTTTTACTGAGTGGAATGCTCGGTTTTTAATTTAATGATGAGCTACACTGCCAAATACGTTTCTTTCGTGAAATATGAATTATCAATATTAGCGTCATTGGTAAGTACAAATCATAAGATCATTTTGTGATGTTCCGCAGTTTCTTATGTTTTTGGCTACATGTAATTGCCAATTCGAAAACCTAAAATGACAACAAGGTTTAGTATCAAGAAAATGTCCATTTATGTGAAATCTTACTAGTAGAAAGGCTGATATTAACAGCAAAACATTGAAACGTTGACGTTGCTCAAGAATGTGAATATTATTGTGGCGTCTGGTAATTAATCATAAAGCTCTCTTAAGAGCAAAGTGAATGACGAGATGGGACAAATCTCATTGTCGCTGCTATATAATATAAAATATTGTGATTTATGTTTATGATCACAATGTTCGGTTCACTGAGAAGTAAGCACCCTGTACCACGTTTTCCCCTATTAGGTTATACATAAATTGGGCACACGGCTTACATGCACAACACATCAGCATTTAGCCTACCCCGAATCAATAATAAGGTTGACCGCATGCTTTTCTGCGCTTCAGAAAACGTTTAATGTGGAATCTTGGTGAAATTGAGCTGGCCCATAATAGAATGCAATGTGAGTCTGTGCAATTACGGGCTTACATTCACGACATCGTGAAATATTTTCGGACTTTGTTTTACTTGTCCAGAAAGTATTTGACATATAGCCTTATCGACCGCTAGTACCTGAGTAAATGTTTACTGAATTTATAACATGTAAATACAAACAAAGGTTTGCGAAAATTATTTCTGCAACGAACAATGTGGTTGCAATAGACGACAACAAAATGTGATTAATAATTGGACACGTTTTCAATCCCACTCTGAGCACCCAGGATCCGAGAACTGTTAACCAATATCCAACGCGCATTGACACTTCAAGCATATCTCCAGAAACGGAAACGCTCATCTGACACAACTGGATTCAGTATACAACTATACGGACCTCTCGTCTTGGTAAATTGCTGCAATTGTCTGTAATATAATGCCAAACAAGGATACCGATATCCTTTATTGACGGTATTCATAGAAACTAAGTGTGCATACATGCGATCGGCGAACACTTTCTTGTTCAGTTCGTACAACATTCACAACAATGGAGTCGCCATGAACACATAAAAGCTTAGTCGTCCTAAACGAAGTTTGACAGGACCGCTGAAATCAGGGCTGAGTAATGCTGATTTGGCTACGTTTGTTACAGTTAAAGACGACATTTTAATTTAACATCCAACTATTGCTGATTTTAGTTCGGAAAGTTACATATATTTTTTGTTCTGGTGTTCAGAAATGCCAAAATGAAACTATTATCAACTGTTTCACTTAATTGGCATATATTAGTACAATTACAACAACTACTAGAGTGCTGTAAACGCTGTAATGTAGTTGAGTGAGAAAACGTGAATGCTAATACGGGAAGTAAGCATGAGTAGCTATTAATGAAATGTGATGTGCACTGTTTTGTAAAAAAATGTAGGTATTTCTACTGTGAGCTTCGTAACGTTGGCTTACCTAATTAAATATCAGCAACTATAAATCAATTGGGCAATAAGCCGCAGAATTAGTCCATATTTCTCACGTTGTGCATACAGTAGTTTAAGGTGAATATAACTGAATATCGTAATATTCGTAAGTAGAAATGTTAGATTAGCAATATCAACTTCATTACTGGCGATACTTTTGTTACCAAATCAGCATCTTTCATGGCAATTCTTATGGATCTTGATCCTGGAAAAATGTTGAGTAACGTCTGCATTTTATAATAAAGCTATTGCTAACCAGTGAGTCGAAACAAATTCTTAAAATAATGACGAGCTTACTCTATATTATAGTCCGTTTAGTTTTGTCCTTAATTTCAGTAATATGTTCACGCGGTACCCGACAAATATACCACGTTGTCTCGTGCGCTAAAGAGGCAACGAGTTGATGTAGATTCCAAATGATGTGGATACTAATTTCCTCAGGAAATCTTTATGCAATAAGATATGAATGGTTGGCACTAGTGATTGCGCTCAAGTCTTCAATAAGGTTCTCATGAGCAACAATATTTCGGGAAATTATTGAAGCATTCTCATGAGGCTTCATGAAGCATTTTATGTACGACCATAAGAATTTTACTTCTTCTTGGCAATGTGTCACTGCACTGGGCTTTTGTCAAATATAAAAGTAGATCAATTAGAGAATTTTATCACGCGTAAGAGAAATGAAATATATAGATCATATATTTAGAAATGGCCGTTGTATGTAAATAGGGAAGAAATGCTACATTACTTGATAATGTGCATACATTATTAGAAGCACATGCATTGAATACATTTTAATCTCACGTCGCCCCACCCTTTGACGCTTCCTATGTTTAAAATATGAAGAGGCAGAATACAAAAGTTCTAAACGAATAATATAAACGACAATTCTATGGTCATAGACATCACTGGCATATGGTTTTGTTTCATTTCTCCAAAATTCCACCAAAATTCCAATATTATTAGCTCCAGCTACTAGTGCAGTTAGAATCAAGAATCAGACTAAATTAAAGGATAAAAGGGGAAATGTCACCACTGCAAGACAACTATATTAGATCTTCAACTGTAAGTTGGCATTACTTTCAAGATGGTTATTGGCTCAGCCTTCCTCTAAACAAATCCGAGTTAATGGAGCAGTTCTTCCTATCCGGTCACGCAAACTGTCCAATTATATTTGAAAACCTTGCCTATATGTGCGATTTCAACAAAATGGAGATGACTCCACATTCTTATTATGCCAGTATTGGAAATGTTTATAAAATTAGGCGTAGTTTGAACTAATTTTTTTATTTGTATGCTTTGATTTATTTTTCTTGAATTTACTTGTTTACAATAAAACGTCTCATGTGAGGAATGAAAGCTTAACTATTCTGTATGGAAATTTATTTTTTATCAAACTTTATTCAAAATTATAACGAAAAAGGTTTTAATAACAAAAAACGCATAACTGCAACAAAATTTAAAACTGCCTAAAAGTATGTAATGTTTATTTGAGTTCGTTTAAAAAATATGACTTGATAAATACCAGTGCATTCATAGATTTATCACCTAGCTTAGACCGCGTTTTTCTGCAGAAGTTGTTAGCGGACAAAAATGTCCTTTCCGATTCAACTGAACTGGGAGGTATCGTCATAATCATGTCATGCACGCGCTGCAAAAGCTTTCCTTTACTACCACCAGCTTGAAAGACACTCATTTCTCTTTTCATAGGTGCGCTACGATCTCTTGATTTAGTAGGTGGAGCTTGATCAGGTTTGTATTTCATAGCTTGACTAATTGCCATGTCCAATTCGGACTCCATGCTAATTTGAATTACGTTAGACTGTGACTCCTCAAAGAAAGGACTACCGCTTTCATCATCAGAATAGTTTTCAGTATTCTCACAATGGTCGAACATGCTGGTGTGTTTCTTCAATGTATTTATCAGGGTAGCTCTTGAAATTTTGCTAAAGTACCCCATACGGTGAGCATCAATAGTATCATCGTGTCCATAATGTAGGACCTACATTGTAGGTAGTGAGCAACCTCTGATAGGACAGATCTTCTTTCAAGTAATCTTTTCTTCATAACTGAGTACATATTTCGACCAAGATCGGTCTGAACTAATGCCAACTTATTCATCATGAAACTTAATGCTACATCCGCAGTGACAAGATTTGTATCCCTCCTACAAATTGCTTCTGTCGCTAATTTAACTGGCTTTAATGCGTTGACTATGTCATCTACAATTTGCAGTTGTTGAACAGTTACTGTTGGCTGGTGTAAATCAATTAATGCCTTTCGAACTGCTTCTTTGCAAGGATGAAAATCTTGCCAACATTTGATACACACTATTCCATCTTGTTTTTGTATCCAGTATTAATTGTAATTCGTTGCCGGAATATTTCTGCATGATTTCTGATTTCTTGGGAGATACTCGGAAGGCTTTTACAATTCTTCTTACTTTCAAAATAACATCTTGGAATGAAGGTTGGAAGTTTTCATCTTCATCAATTGCATCGGTAAACGAAGAGTCAAAGTCATCATCATCGCTTGAATTGCCATTATCCTCACTGCAATTTTCATCATCACTAGAATCTTCATCAGTATTTTCTCCAGAACTGCATTCGCTATCCATATCGTTATCATCAGTTGAAATGTCAGCATCAGCACTTTCGTTGGCTGTCAATGTCAATTTACGGTACAAAACTTCAGTCACCGCCAAGTGAATACCATAGCGATACATAACTGATGCGCCTTCCCAGTAATTCTTCCAAATTTTTGCATAACAGCAGCACCATCAGTCACAAGCGCAAAAACGTCCGATTTGAAAACAACACCGAATTTCTTTAGTTTTCTTTTGAGCAGCTTTAAACAATTCGCTGCGTTAAATGAGCCAGTAATTCTGATCAAACCCAGGTTCCAAAATTTGTCTGAGGCATGCAGATTGACATTCATATAACGCTTGTTTGCTGCTGAAGTCCATTCATCTAAGGTGGCTGTAAACTTTTGGCCTGTTTCCTTTCTTGTCTTAATGTCATTGATGACCGATGCCTTTGTTTGACCGTAGAACGTAAATATGTGTGTTCTGATTGTGTTGGGGGATAATGGCAATGCAAAGCAAAGGATTCTGCTTTGTGAAAAAGATCTCTTAGAGTTGTAGAATTGGAAATGACTGAGAATGGAAGTCCATCCACTTCTGCTAATTTACTGATAAGCTTTATGGGATCATGAGCACCATTTTCAGTTTTACCTTTGCAGAATAATCAATTACGTACGCTTGCAATCATTCCAGAAAAATTATTAGTATTCAATGTAAATGTTAACAGATATTCATTTACGAGTATGGTTGAGGTTTTTGTTGATCAGGATATCATGCTGAGAAGCCAAGTGGCGACATAAACCTGTTGTGGAGCCATTAATAGTTAGAATTTCTTTTCCACATTTGATGCATTTTGCCTTAGAGTGGTTCTCATTTGGTGTGAAATACTCCCACGCAGTAGATCGTCGCTGCCTTTTGTTTTTGGATGACATTTTAAACTGACTATGATATTACTGATTATACTGCTTTCTATTGCCAGATAGAAGTGTTTTTACAAAATGGCAAAGGTGAAATGCCGGAGATGTAGGTAGCAGTGTGGACCGAAAATTATAAAAACCCATCATTGGAAATATCTCAAAAATTGCTTCAATTGCTTCAATAAGCTCAAAGTTACGTTAGTGATGCATTGCTTTGAACCAGCTCATGAAGCCTCAGCTCATTATGCAATCACTAGTTGGCACTAACAAGTGAGATTACTAGTACTATAAATGGTTGCTAGATGTAGTGCGATCTTTCTTCCCGACAGGAAAAACATTATACTATCCTACAGTAAATTTTTAAAAGCAAATATCGTAGTCCACCAAATAAATTAAAAACTTTACATTTTGCTTCTGGTTTACTTCTTCTCGTTCTCAAGTGACAGGTTGACGGACGGTCAATGCCATCCAATTCTTTTTCCTTCACACGGAATTTATTTGACTTCCTGAATACATCCCGAAAATAAGTTTCTCAAAGAGTTAAGTTTGAAAACAAGTGCAAACAGAATTTATCCAAGCAATCCAAGCAGTGTAATGGGCTTGTAACCCAAAAATTCATCGTCAAACAGTTTGTTGGATTATTCGGTCGCTAAAAACATATGGTGACCAAAGTTCATATTAAATACATGTAGATTTTCTTCAAACACGCATTTCTTGAAAATTTTGTAGAAAATGATAGATGAAATTAGAAACAAAATTTTACATGATGAATTTAGGGGGAAAATCGCTAATAATCAATAGTAGCCCGATTTAAATGTCTGAAATGACAAAACCAGCTAAAGTAGTTTGTTCTTTGCTTCCTAACATATTGACAGTTGCTTGTTTACATA
>CM023199.3:23411551-23449051 GCA_004115045.4 Sinella curviseta | reverse complement strand
TATATTGCCTCTGTTCAAATTATATAGACACATCATTCATATGCTGTAATTCGAATTTTAGCCTTACGGCACCTACTTAAGTTTACACTGTGTTGTGCCGCTTGAAGTTTCATCAATTGAATTTCTTTCAGTTTTGATATCAAAACACAAGAAAGCTTGATTGAGAGTATTTATTGTGGTGAGAATCAACATTGCTGGCGTCAGTTATTGACAAAAGTCAAATAACTTTATGGAAAGTAAAAAGCAATTATTGTGTAAAATAGAGTTTTTCGGGTTCGTTTGGTTCAAGTAAGTTTTTGTAAGTATTGTCATCTACCAAGTCTATCTTCATGTCTGTTATATTAGATACGGACCGTATGTTAAAGTAATGGAAATGCCAACAATTAAGGTGATTATAATCCTGTACATTCCAGTAGCAAAGATCGTCGTTGTGACGACATTCCTTCCAAACTAAGATAGATGACGACGAAGGACACAGAATGAAATTACGATGACGAACTTTAGAAATAGTCAAGTGTTGTTTTCCCCCTATGATTATTGGATCAAGATATTATGCATGATTCAAACTCGCACATGAATTCAAATGACTGATACACGGATTGCAGAGACAATGACGACATTCGTGTTTTTAAACGTGATTTGCCGTAATGTCAATTGTATCAAGTTAGCAATAGAATCAGTCTTGCAATGTGTTCATTGTTTATTATTTTCCTGCATTCTCCGAAATTGTTGTTTCCTAGACCCCAATATACAAAAAATCATGTAAATATAATCGAAAGAATATTATAATTTAAATACAATTTGTTACATGTTGTTTACTAGCCACACGAAACGAGATATCAAAGTCAAATATTCCCTCCGAATAAAATTTAGTTCAACACACTTCTCCATGTGATTCATTTCGCATTATCCGGATCGCACTCTTTAGATGAATCACGATAAATCATGCGGCTCGTTTTCCTCGTCGTCGAATTCATCCGAGTCCACACCATCCCGAATGGCTTGTCTCGCAATTTGTCCTACGGCACCCACTACAGCACCTTTGAAAAATCCCTCAACGCCATCCTTCTTTCCACCTTCTAATGCATTGGCAGTCGCCGCGTCGACAACATCTTTAAATTTCTAAGATAGCAATAAGTAATAAATATAAACACTCGAATTATGTTTTGCATAAACAATTTCCGCTGAAATATGTACCACAAGTTTCTCCTTTGCAGATTTCTTAAAACGTTCTACGGCTTGCTTCCACCTCTGCAGAATCTCACGCCGTCTATGACCTTCGCCGTTAGCAGTCAATGCAAGCTGTGCAACATAGAATGATTGACACGATTGTCTTGAGCACATTTATGTTAAAGTTTGATTAGTATTATCTGGTAATTTGCAGTCTTACTCGAAATGATCTAATGAAAGCTGATTCAATTTCATTGGAAATTTCCACGGCCAATTCCTGTGAAAAATCAAACACATCACGTCCAAGCGCTAAAACGCTAACTTGGTCGATGCACTGAGATTTGTAGTGGGAGGAAACGTCAGACATAAACTGGTCAGGCGACAGCAATTTGTTCTTAATCTCAAATGGCAGAAATCTGTTTGAAATTGCAGATAAATAACATTGAAATGATTTCACATTTCCTTACTAATTTATATGGTTTAACACAAGAAATGTTTGTCAATTATTGAAGCTTACTCGAAACCAGCGTCATTTATTTCGGCTATGTTGAGTCCATATTTCAGTAAAGGATTTGACGTCCGCACTGACCCGACCAGTGAGAGGTTCAAATGTATCTACAAGAACAACACATTAGTAAATTCATTTATCCGGGATATGAGCATGACTTGCTAAACATTTTGTATAAAACACTTGGATACGTACTCTGAGCGCTGCAAAATATAAATATTCAAATAAATATTCTTTAATTTGGGGGCTGATTTGATACTCTGGAGAATTATCGCTGCACATGTGAGCACTTTTGAACTCTTTATGGAATTTGTCTTGCTAAACCGGAAAATAAAACTTTTTTAAAGAAATTTTTGACCTCTTATATGCAATTTCATAATTTGGATTTTACGCCATCAAGTACATCGTACCCAGTACTCTCTTCCACTTCCTCCGGCGAGCAGAGTCTTCAACGAATTTAAAAATGTGAGGTCAACATTGAGTAACATTTCCTGAACTGAAATTACTGCTTGTTTGACTTCCATAACACTTGAACGGAAACTTGTTCGACTTGTGAAGCTAACATCAAAAAATGGTTTCTGTTCGATACCTGGAAAGAAGAATGAATGTTTCATCAAGAGGAATAGCACTCTGCAGACAAGCAACAAGTATGTTATATCGTGGTAAAGGATTTCAACGAACCATCTTTTGAAATTTTCACCGGTGCAAATATCACTTGAAATTGGTCGTCTTGTAAATGATTGTCAACTTGAATCCTGGATACTTTAGCGTGAATTTGAGTTGTTTGCGGAAACATTTTGTAGCTTATCCATACACCCGGTTTCGAAACTCTTCTTATCGCAGCCGAAAATGGTTCTAGTGCACGCATCATATCAAAGTCCACCTTGATACAATTTTGGCATGATTTATAATTTTGAATCAATTTAGGCGTTGAACTTTTAATGCGATTAGAGTTACTTACCTGGAGACCCGAGTCAAACTGTTCACATATCACACCAGAACTGTACACAAATATATCGGAAAGTAAATTCATTTAACATTTTTGAATGACTGAATTTATGTTATGTTTGTGTAAGTACCTGGACATTCTAATATGCATTAACACTTCCTTATCCACCAGCGATAGTGTAATACCATGAAGGCTTAAGGAGTAGTCGTAAACTGGATCTGCACCTAGCGTGTTCTTTAGTAATTTGATGATTTGTCTTTCTTCGACGAACAACAAACATCGTTGTGAGTTGTGAAGAAAGGATATCCAGTAGCATCTCATTTTCTGTCCAGTCATTGGTTCTAATATTTTAAATTTTCCACTGCCGTCCTGTTTAAGGTAACATATACAAGATTTTAAAATTTAAAGCGTGTAATGTTGAACAGGATGCTGCTAAATAAGTATACATACATGAATAAGTTCATTTTGCTTTGGTGTTTTTCGGGTATCAACCATAAGTTCCGATCCCCATCTAAACACTTTTGGCCCCTGGTGATTTTTCCAGGTAAAATATTGCCACTCTCCAGGGCAAAGCAAACTGAAAATGAAATGAGCAAATGTTAAAGTTTATTGTAAGATGAATTAGTATCTAAACATGCTAAGGTAAAATATTGCCAAAACACTATAAAAAATAACATCACTCACTATTTGTCTTGACTATCGCCTTCATTATATTCAATTGTCACATATTTGCACTTGTTTATGAGCAAGGCAGGTGCTTGAGTGGGTACAAATTTGTTAAACGTAATAGTGGTGAAAGATTCAGTGACAACAATTTCCAAATGTAGGCCACCAACCTGCATATACAAAGCAGTTCAAATTTAAAAATACAAGATTTTCAGCTTAATACGATTGATATTGTGTCCATATTCTACCTCGTTTGAAAGCTGAAGCACAGTAGCATCATCAGTGTCGCATGCAAAATCACGAGTTTCAGAACGACGATTTAGGATTTCAACTGCAGCTTTAAGGTAAGGTCTCTGACTCCTTGGCCAGAACGCAACGCAGTTTCCACTTGGGACCTCTATTTCGTTATTAACTACATCCAATTCTGTTACGAATACGTTAAATGGACATTGGTTGGAAATGCGGAACCGAGGAACAAGCGTTACAAAATGAGTTAGTCCCCAGCTACTCGTTTTAACCGATACACCGATCTGTGGAGCAGAAATAATTATCACTTAATGCAATAACTTAGGATTTAAGACATACAATTTACAAACGCACGTATATATAATACCTGGAAATTTTGCAGTGCCGATTTACAAATAACGGATCCATCAGATTCAAGAGAAAGCCTATCCGACCATCTCGTCATAACCGTTGATCCGTGAACCTTTAGATTGATAAATTTATTTTTCTCAAATAAAGGGTCTACAGACAAAGAGAACATTGTAGGTTTGTCCTGGTCCTTGGAATGATATACGGCGGTGTTCCGACCGTCAACCTGAAATTATAGATTAGACTTAATAAACATACGCTATTGTTAAATCATTGAGTCTGGAGTTGAGCATTCCTAAACTTTCTGCAAACCTTATACAGCAAATTTAGACCGGTTTTGTTTATAATCCAGTATGGACTGTAGAGGTGAAGCACCGTTTCTCCTTTTTTCTTCTCGCGACGAATACGGAGGATTAAGATTTCATCACTCGCGTCCTCTGCAACAAACAGCACCGACGCTACCTCCCTTGTGAATATATTCAAGGTGAAGTCACATTTCCAAGATTCGTTTAGATAATTCGGAATCTGAAAAATTTAAAATAAGGATTTATTTCATTCATCCTAATCCTGATTACCATAAAGCATTTGTTTTCAAACCTGGAAGATTAGCCGATTTTTTGCTAATACTCCCACTTTTATATCAGCTATTGAGATTATTTCTCCTCCCTCCGCAAATTTTATCTGCTCATCAGTCCCTCCGATATAATATACAATAGGGACCGGAAGAAGATTCTTCAGTAACAGCGGTGGCTTCAGATAAATGGTGCAACATGTGCTAGTCCTCTTCTTCCCGTTTGTGGAATTATTCAACACTTGATTTTTTTCTCCCACGAACTATGAAAATAGCAGTTTATTATAATATTCATAACATTATTATCATATAAAATGAAGAAATGAAGCAGCAATTACCGTAACGTTGAATGGTGCGGTGTCAGTTCCAAATTTCATTTCTTTTATGAATTCATTGTTTTTCATTAATGCCTCCAATTTAAACGTCTCTCTGGACTGGGAATATCTAGATATTCAATGGTATAATTCGTAATTAAAATGTCTCCCTAGCAATTTGAAATAACGATTACCACATACCCCTGAATTGAGAAGAAAATGGAACAGGCTTCAGAATTTGTGCACAGCAGTGGAAGGCTAAACTTATTACAGAAGCTAGCGGAATGCCCCAAAGTGGCGATTCTACCATCCACTGCGCAGTGTATATCCACGTCAATGTCCAGTTCATTTACAATCTGAACTGTTCCACGGAGTGTAACCGCTTTTGTGGAATCGTTGAGACCAACGTCGCATAACACGCCATAATGGTCCGGACCGGATTCATCACTTAATGGATAGCATATCCTGCCAAGCCGTGCGACTGGTATTGCCGTTTTGAATCCAATTTCGGGAATTTTAACGGAAAGCGTTCGGTTAGTATTTCGTTCCGCCCCCATTTGGATGCCAATATTCTCCGAGTTTACATCTGCCTTGTCATAAGGATATAGACAGATGCTTTGTCCCGTTTTCAGGCGACAAGCAGCGCAGCCACTCTTGTCTTGTCTTAACGAAAAGAGGATTTTCCGTCCTTTCTCTTTGAGGCATATTATCACGTCCAGTCCCGTTTCGTTCACTATGCTGTACGGGGCTGTTGACAATTTACGTGGAGAAACCACTTCCTTTTCGTGGGATGAAAAGTCAAAGGATAGCATATTGATAGCACTGATTGATGTCTTGGTAACGGTTACTTCCAGCAGATCCTATGATGTAAAAAGAATTTCAAATTAACTAACTTGTTAATTAATTAACTTTAATGCACAACTAGCGGAAGTGTGGTGTATTAACCAATAAAAAAATTACAGAAAATAAAAATTAAATGAATTCATTCATCATTGAAAAATGTTTTAAGATATAAAGAAAAACTGACATTGGATTGGATGGATACTGATTTTGTGGTTGTATCCTTATACTGCGAATTAGCTCGCATAGAATAATCAAGAAATATTTCCCATGGGCGCTCTATGATATACTCCCAGGTTCCTGTCATTGTGTTGTAGCATGCTGCCTCTAGGTCAATCGTACTTTCCATTAGCATCTGTAATGTCGCAATGGCAATATCAAATCCAGTTCATTTACTTCATTAATGATACTATCGGCTTTTTCGGTTATCATACCGAATTGGACCAGTTGACCACTTGTAACCTAACGTGTGTCTCCATCCTCAGCAGTGGTACAATATTATTTCCAGTTCCTGTCTCAAACGAGAAAACCATGTGGCATGGCTCAATCGTAAACATTTCGCTTCGTTTCTGAATTTCGTCATTCGGATATGAACCAGTCTGGCCGTGTAAAAGTGCTTCTGAGGCATTTCCTTCGTCTAGGTATCATGTTATAAAATTTACGTGATGTGATTTGGTTAAAAATTTTGTGCAAGTTTTAATGTGCTGTTTTACCGGATTTCAGAAACCGAAAGTCTTGATCCGATATCTCATTTGAATCCCATATATCTGTGTAATCAATAATTTCCCGTTCATTTGAAGTTGAGGCTGCCCCAGCGGTCGTAAGGATATTGGTAAGTAAGTTGACGGTGCTTGCCGTAAGTCTCATGTAGCCATTTGACAAGCTTACGTCAATAATGGAATCATTTTCTGTGCTTTTCCAACCGACACCAATGGACATTGGGGTGATTATCTGGTAAAAATTGATCACGATGAGTCCCAGTCATGCGAATATGCTAATCCTAGACACACACATAATTTTGTGTAAATGTTTAACCTCTGCAGTAGTACTTTCTCTAGTCTTGGGATTATAAACGCATGAGGACAGCGTAAACGTATTTGCACTTCCGCATAGATGAGATTTCCCGAGTGCATCCGTCTGTCTGAATGTTCCATCAATCTGTATACGAAAAATTATAAACGGTGTCATTTTGAAATTGAATACAATTTCTTTCAGCCGTTGTGGATTATGCCACTACGTTTAGAAATATCGCTCTTGTGTCTACACAATCCATCGTTTCCGCAAGTATGATTTCCGTGGAGACAAGTTCACAGTCAGTTTCAAATCTATACTTGGTTTCGGCTTCTATAGTGGAATAAAACCAAAATATTATATATGAATAATTCGTATTTTCGTACTCCGTTCTTCGGTTGTATGTAGCTACCTGAAGTAGGCAGAGGAGTACTTGACACTTTAGCTAAATCCTCCGACTCTGTTCCAGAATCACTTGCCCGAAAAAATTGTAGAATATTCTGGAAACAGGTCGGCTCGTACAGAATGGATAGACCACGCGTTTTAACTTTCACTACAGAAATTTAAACGACACGTATCATGGTCCATATGTGTAACTTAGTTACATACTAGTATTTTTTATACATATTACCACTTGTTCCGCCTTTCTCAGATACGGTATAGTTTATGTCAACAGCGTCTTCTTTCTGAATGTCACAGGCATCGAGTTTTCTTTCTATCAAGTTTATAATGGCTCTTGTTCCAATGCGGCTATCATTTACGGATATATTCCCAATTTCCTAAATTTTGGTACAGGAAATCAAAATGGATGTACTTTGGCGGATCCAATGTTGAATGGTGATCAATATAATCAAATTTACTATATCCTTACAACAGTGCAACATCTACTTTGATTGCTCCAATTTTCAGACTTTGTCCAGAGTCGCTGAATTGCAATAATTGCAAACGATGTTAGTGGATCTCGCTGTACCACACCTTTCATGTTTTCCTTTTACATATTAGATTCCAGTTTTGATTATTGACGCATTAATACCTTTAGTTAATCCTTATGCAAATTTAAATGTGGTAAATGTTCTTACCAATTTAAAGAAATCTTGTTGATACATTGAAAATTCCATTTCATTGATCGCAATGGACGCGCGCATTTCCACAAATGAGGTATTCGCATCTACAGTGGACAAATGTAAATACATGTTTAGTGCAGCATTTAGCATGAATTTTTTTAAAAAAAATCTACCTAACTGTTGCATAGAATTCGTCATCGAATCTTCTGCCTTACCTGTTTGGTTTATCACTGTGTTATTATTATCCGCGTTAGCCGCATATTCAATATTAGGCATATACGGCGCATTCAGGTTTTCATAAATACATGCCATAATCAAATTATAATCCACGCTACTCATTCGCATCTATAATAAAAACGTATCAGTTCACTAGAGTTTGTTTTGTAACAAGTTTAAATAAAAATACAAACTTAAATTACAGTAAGTTTCCCAACAAATCCATCAACATCATAAAAAGGTATGATATGGTGCAAATCTGAGCTCCTATTTTTATCCACGGATAGCATGCATTCCATTGGATCCCAAATTAGAATTTGAGACTGAATGTTTTGTGCAGTTTGATCAAAATATATCCTGCAGAAATAAATAACGTCAACGTGAAGTACTACTGGAGAGAATAGGATTAATATTGACGATGTTATTTGGTTGCTACCTGTAAAGTGCACTTTCTGACATGTTAACTTCCATTGTCTCAATGATGGCAAATTTGCGGACTTCGCCAACTTCCCTCTCTGTAAATCGATTTTGCAAATTTATTTGTCCCGCAGTAAGACATAAACCATGTAGGGAATCCTTATTTCTTGGAATGATGACATTCGGGTTGCTCAAATCTACATTTAGCAAAATTCTACTAGGCGTAGACGTGAGATGTTCTACATTTTCATTTTCGACGTCAGCGGCTTGACACTCATCGTCGCCGGATGTGCCGATATTAGTTAGAAAGTGCTTTAAAATTGAACACGAATATTAAACAGCGCTGAAAATTGATATTAACATGTAAGAATATGTACATGTAGTAATTAAAGTAATTAAGAATTCATACCATAACCTTATCCACAAATGACCGTATGTATACAATTGTGGGACCATCCATGTGCATTTCAAGAACCGCACCTTGATTTTCACCATCATTGGTGTCGTCATCAAAGGTCACTACCTTGACCAGAACCGCACTGTCACCATTAGCAGTGATTACCTGATCGAAAAGTAATATTTGTTTTTTGTCATGAAACGAATATAGTTAGCAGAAATTAAAATCATTTATAAATTTCTTCCCATACATTTCTGTATAGACAATCCCGGCCCATGTCCTCAATGCATAGGTTGCTCATCCCTAACGTGATCGACGTTTCTGCTTTCTTCTTCGCCATGAAGAAATCAACTTCACTGGAACGTGCTGTGAGGATATTTTCTTTCTCTGTGGATAACTGTACGCTAGAGGAAGCTATTTTGGCATCCAATTTAAAGAAACGATTCTCACCACGGCTGTATGTACTTGCATTTTTAGTACTTTCTAATTATAATTTTGGAGCACATCAAAACAAATAGAACGTACATTCATACATTAACAAATCACAAATATAATTCTTTACATTATTGAATATGATATACTTCAAACAAGTCCTCGGTATCAAAAATTGGGGAAAAGTTTTGTTGTGTTTTACCAGTGGTACCAGTGTATTCCGAGACTCGTTTCGCAAAACTCAAAACCGATAGAATTGCCTCGTGATGAAGTACGACTTCCAATGATAGTATTTCTGCCTTTACGAATTGTCTGCTGGATTTCGTCACCGTTTCAAGCATCTGTGGTGGTATTGAATTGGGCAAATTATTGAACTGTTCCGTGCTGTGTTAATGTTCAAATGTAATAGTGAATGTTAGAGGCGATGGTTCGTACCTTTATGAGTTTAAGCTTTATAGAATTTCTATCCCTGTCGTTCGGAGTCTTGATAATGTGCACTGGCGCTCCTTTGTGTACAACAAGAACGGTGAATCTGTCAATGTGGACATCCATATCCTCCCCATGTGGCTTGCTTGTAAATCCAAGCTGAAGACGAGACATTTCCACGTCAATAATTGAACTCTTTTCTTGACCGCTTTCGCAACTGACACGGAATTTCACAGCTACAATATTCATTTCAAATTATAACATATATCATTACGCCCGTATATTTAGTGCGGTTGGTATTTTTGCTTTTTAATACCCTCCACTGCAGCTCGCAGAAGCATGAGAGCACGTCCAGCCTCAATAGGGCCGCCATCCATTGGAATGCGTCGGTGGCTTGAATTGACTGCCAAATTATTTTCATGTGACTAAACACAACAATTAAATGGAATAAATATTTGCCTAGAAATATCAACTTCATTATTACTTTATCCTTTAAAAAATTTTGCGGTTAACCTCATCAGTTGTGTCATGTGAACGTGGACGTGGCAGAGTTACTAATAGCTTTAATAACTTCTTAAGCGTCTGCTCCGAAATATCTACAGTTACCGGCGGACAGTTAGCGAATATGTGGAAGCGGGGAAATTTCATATGATCCGGAATCAGTGAACGGCTCAACGTAATCACAACTGGATCCATTAGTAGGATCGGTTTTGAAATAGTTAAATTCGTGTCATACGGGAGATTTGAAACAACACTTAGGTTTTCCTTGTCTGGCATTCTCAAACTTATCTACAGAAATGAAACTAGTCAGCGCATCCAACGTCTTTATTATATTCGGATACTATATCAAACTTGAGCCAAATTTTTACCTGGAAATTAGTCATTTTGACGGTACAGGTATCGTATGCGATCTGCAACATTTTCTGCATGTATTTTTCTTCATTTGCAATATGACGTCTAAAATCGATGGTATTATCCTTCCTCCAGTTTTTATCTCGGGATTTATTTTTTATTGTAATCTCCCCCATATCTACAATGAGCACTGTTGTATCACTGTAATAGTACGTACCAGTATAACTGATTATGTTAGGACAGGCATGTAATGCGTTTAATAGTATTTAGGGGAATACCTCTCGAAAGCAGCGTTTTGTGGAATAAGAAAGACCGGTGCCCGACATTGTACATCCATTTCGAATTCATCCTTTGCATCCAGAATGTACTGGAGACAGGAAGCGGACATAATTTTCATTTCATTACATGTGGAGGAGTCTTCTTGTATTCTGTAAGAAAATAACTTTACTAATTGAACTACGAATTTTAATTTTTTGATGAGAAGAATGGGTAGAAATTAATTTAATACTTGGTCAGTTTTGTCTCGCTGGGAACTGTGAAACACTGCATTAGTTTCGACATCGTTTTCACGTCATAAATTATTTCAATCCCATTTCCCTTAACTTGTATTTTACGATAGAATTTCAGCGGTTTATGCTCGTATGAAACACTAAACGACTTGTCACCAATTTTCGGTACTTCCGAAATTAAAATGGTTGGAGGATCCTTTCCTGATCTATTCTGGAAGCCGAAACCAGTGAGACTATCGAAGGACAATGCTGCCTTTATCCCTAAATCCTCAGGTCGCCTTTTATATCTAGTGGGATTTGAAAATAGATCCTGTAAATTTATAACAAAGTATTGGTAAACTGTTAAATCTCAGTCACTTGTGTTTTTCATACGTTGCCTGAAAATTATTGATTCCCAGATTCAGAATTGGTGGAATTTGGCGTCGGCCCGTGTTCTCGCAAATGATGAGAGAAAGCTTCTTCAAGACAAAGTTGAAGCAAACGTCCTCATATGTTTCCGGATAATTTGGTCGGTGTGCATTATCTTCATGTTAATCCGTGCAGCATTCGTCACTCTTGTTTCAACTTGTGTGCGTATCAAACTGATGTTGAAAACGTCCAGCATTTTCTCACAGAGGGAAAGAGAATACATGACCGCCGGACTTAATCTCATCCTTGTCAATTTTTCATGATAAGCCTGCATTCAAATAGCAAGGAGGAGTACCATTGTAAATTTGATTTTAAAACAAATTTATATATTTTGTATCATATAAATAAAATTATTACCTTGGCATATGTTCTGCACAAATGCCGATGTCGCCTGATTTGCAACCAATCCCAGTTTTCAGTTTTTCGTCTCACTTCTTCTTCGACAATACATTCGTATGCAAATATCCACCTAAAATATTATTCTTTAATTTTGTTCGATTTTGTCAATAAGTTGACATAAAACAAAAGAAATAGAGAATATTCTTGCCATTGTTTGTAATATCCGCGATACTCCTTGCACGAGGGCCGAAACTTCCGGTACATTTGTCCCCGCCGCCTTAAGTCAATACTGTCAACCCAGTGGATAATGTCCAAAAACTGTTGATTGTTAATCTCTAGGAAAAGACGAAGCATGAACCATGTACATGGATTAACATAGCTTAATATATTTAGAAATTAATTATTTGTGCATTTACCAAGTTCCAATTTCCCTATGTCAATATGAACCCAGTATTTTGGTATTGTAAAGGGGTTTGGTCCCATCGCCGGGTTGGGACATATTGTCACTTTTGCAGTTATGTTGACTGGTCCAAGAACTGTACATGTTTACAGTCGTAATGTTTTACATCAATAATTAATTTTCCAAATACAATAAAAGATGTTGATGTGCTTACTTCGAGTTGATGGAGGGTCGTTTAGAGCAGCGTATTCTAAAAGAATGGAGAGCATTTTCGTGCGGCTGATTTTTAAATTTTGAATGAGCTGAGCACTTGAGTTCCAGTATACTGAAAGGCCTTCAAATTTTCCAAGCTGCGATATTTGAAATAAATGTACATAAGTATAGAAAGGTCTAGTTTGATACGCTCCTAGTTCAATGTAAGCTCAAAATTTATAAAAGGTTGGATATTTTATTTACCTTATTGAATGTGACGCCACTATCAGCCGGTATTCTTAAAGGTTCCCATCTCGTGTCAGTCGTTTGCACTTGGAGACGTTCAAGTTTAATACCAAAAGCGAATGGATTTCCCGGCTTGGCCATTCCATCCTCGTAACGGATGTGAACAGTCTCTATGCTTATCTGAATGTTCTTCATGATCTGGTTGATTAAATTTTCCGTGACGGTTACATCAGCCCTTGAACCATGTTCTAACAATTTAGTACATTTATATCAACAATTCAATTTAACGTTTATGACACAACAATGTCTAATAAAATATACGATTCCAAATTTTCTTACGTCGTCTCCTCTCCTCCAACTTTCTCCTCATTTCGGTTAGACGATGAATCTCTTTCCGCTTTGCAATCTCGTTCCTCTTTTCCTCCCTTGACGCGTCATATTGAGTTGTTGGAGATGTGGAAATCAAAATCAGAAGATCCTTCAGCTTTAACTCTACCGATGAGGTATAGAGATTTCTCCACGGGACTTTTATATGTAGGGAACCTTATAAATATGTGGAATAACAGTTAAATACATTCTTATTACAGTAGCTATTTAATAAACAATTGAACAATATTTTTTACTCAACTCAACACCAAATAACTCACCGAGCTTTCCTGCAACAACTTGAACTGGAATTTCCTGACTATCAATCAACCTCGGTTTGAGGACAAGATTATTAAAAATAATATCGCCTAAAATTTATTGAAAGTACATAATATATAATGAAATTTTGTAATTTTAAGGTGCTTGAATGTAAAATGTACCTTCCCAGAGTTTGAGGCTTATTTGATCAGCATCAAAATTTTCAAAGTGATCGCCCAAAAGGCGATTCAGTACGCTGGTCACCAACTTTTCCAACACCATTATTGAAGATATGGTGGATAAAATGGCAAACACAAGTTTAGTAACTACTATGTCATCTGTGATGTTGCCACTTGCAAACTGTTGTCCAGTTTGCCGCAAAAATATCGCTAACGTAAAAAACAGTTTTTCTTGTTCACATAAAATTGTTTGACCGGTAACTGATTTCATATGCCACAGTGTTATCATATTGGCATTACACTATCATTGAAGTTAATGGAACTCTTTATGTAATCCCGGCAAACGCACTCTGATGCATAGTTGTGCCAAAAGTATTCATGACAAGTAAATCAAGTGGAGGTAAAAGATGCGAATAACATGAGTTACATGGTACGTTGCACAGATTCATTTTGTCCGTTTTGTCGTCCTTAATGCAATTATGTGGTACAAACAAACTTTGATCTGCTCGTCCGTTACAATACTAGGTAACTCTGTTATCTCCAGGTTGCTTTTTAGTATGGGTTGAGGTGTAAGCACTGTTTAAGTTTTAACAGATAAAAGCATTTCACGAGAATAGAGCGGAATTTCATTCAATGTAAAACCTGTATATACTAAAAGAGTTGACATACCAACACGCGAAGCTACAGCATGCTGCACAACGAGCTACGGGATTGTGTGTAAATATAGATGTTATGCTTATGCAGATAAGATTTATATGACTTGTAAAATGGTTCATGTTATAATTGTTTTCAAGTGTCAGAATATGTGTTGCTTAAACAACAATCGTTTGCTATCATTGCTGTAAATATTGCCTGCCAATCTATCGTGCAGGCCCACAGGCCACATTTGTTCTTATTAGCCTTACCAGTCAGTTCATGCTAAGCACAATTGCGGTTATCGGTCGCATTAATGAGATAATACGGATTCAGTAAATCGTCATGTATGACAAGTCAATAAATATAATCAATTAATGTTAAACAAGTACTGAACAATAATAACTTCCATGTATTTACTTTAATTCTCATTCACATGTATCTGAGTACGTCCTAATACCATGATAGCATACATTTTACGGATTTTATGAGTGTGTGTTAACAAACTGTAATGCCGAATTTTACTAGTGGATAATTTCTAGAATGATTGTGTTCAATGAATACTTTATATGGTACAGTGTGAATTTATGCCTGACTAACTTAAGTTTTGACTTCCAATTGACTTAGTGTGCACATTTGATCAAAATATTTTCTCTCCAATTTTAAGAAATAGGAAGCAAACCACAATACTCCGTCTGACTAGCGAATTACCAATAAAGTTTACAAAAACCTGTTCGTACAAAATCGCTCCGTCAACAGGTAAAAATTACACCATCGTCATAGGTATGAACTCTCAATTCAAGTGATGCATTTTGCGCAAAATAATTGAACCGGCCGACATTTCTATTTAGAATATTGTACAATAATATTTACATGAAGTTTCACGGATAATTTCGATCTTAACAAACCAATTCATAGTTACATTTATAGGAGATTCTCGTTTTTAAACTTATTGATGTATATATTCGTACCAGCAGTCTTTCCCAACATCTTTAAAACCTGATGGGGTGGAGATTAAAGTACTCAAAAAACTCACAAAAGTACGAAAATTTTGTTTTAAACCAAGAAGATATTTGGCAATGGGCAAGACATCTGACGCGTAAATGTACCTTATCGGTGTACATCATGTCCTAAATTGTCATGCTCCTCTCTAAGATCGTATTCAAGAAACATAGGGTTTTCCATTTTTCGGGGGTCATCGCACTCACCACGCAACCACCACCACCAGGGAGGCATCCGGAAGCTGAAACTTTGCACATGTTATATTTACACTATGATACATCAATCAATGAACGAAAGAGCAAAATCGGTGGTGGTCGTGTTTTTCAGGTGGTACGCTTCGTTGACCTTACTCATTTGAAAAATAAATTAGAATGCAAAATCAGCTTAGAATGGATGGGACGGAGTATAATGCCGTCAGAAATAAACTCGTGAAGTGATGAATTGTTTATCTCGAGCAGGTAGAAGGAGGCTTTACCTTGTTATTGATTAGTGGGTGGGAATTGGTCAAGTTTTACCAACATCTACACATTTTTGGCAAATGTGACCATTGTTAATGCATGTGTCCGTATTCTTGCTTTTTGTGTTTACAGTGTAATTCAATGTGTACTCGGAGTTTAGTAATTGAGCAGGCTGATAAAATACAACCTGCGCCATGATCCGTAATTTTTGAACTCATAAAAAATTTGATAATTTTGGTAAGGTTTGGAAACCCTACACATTATAGCATGAAGATAGTCACGACTATTCTTGCGAAATTGGTCGACTCCTTTAATATTTTTGCTGTGATAATGTTGTACTTGTAGCAATACAATATTGTAGTGAAAATTATCCATTATAATAAAATGAAATCTGACTTTAATCTCTGTTGAACTCATTCAAATACAATCAGGAGATAGAATGCGGCTGTTTGGACGCGATTTGATAATATAATTTTCTCGTTGACAGTGCACTGCTACAAATATTATCTGCCCACAGTAAATATTGCTTACGTGTAAAACTAACTCTGTCCGGTTTTTCCAATCAAAAGTCCAGGTTGCACCAACTCAAGCAATACAAACGAATATAAGCAAACACAATATCATATTTTATTCTTTTAATGTTATGATTATAACGTAGCTTTGCAGTACTGATACGTATAAAAGTGTTTTCCGTATTTGAATTACGCTTGGTAAGTATAATGTTACACAAGAAGGTTAAACGGGATGAAGCATGCTCAATCCATCATCGAATACATGTTATCTTATCTTGTGATAACCCAGTCGGGCGAAGGAAAAACCCCACACTGCTGAATGAATAATGCGCAGCATTTTCAATCATAAACCACCGACAGTAGGAGCGAAGGAAAGCGTTCAAATACTGTTTTTATCACAACTACTGATAACGCGTCTTGGCGCAGTTAACATTTATGGCTTCTAATAGCCCGTGTGAATGTAGTTGGAAATGTGTTACATAAACATCACCGACTAGAATCAACATGTATTTGTTAGCGAAGCAAAATTAGCTGTAATTAACGGCCTGTTTTTTTGCTAATATCGTTATACATATGTGACTTCGTGCTATAGTGAAGGACATACTAATTCTCTGAAACTCTAAATCGCCCCAAGTGCTACACATTGTATAGTGTTACCGTTTTGAAGGGACGAGACTTTCTACATTGTGACCAACCTTAGCTGATGGTGGAGCCAAAGTGAGAAAAATCTATTATAATCGTGTTTAAAATATAAATATTGAATTATCGTGAATTAATTTTTGTAAACTGGTGTTCATACTACTAGTGAAAATTACAACTGAAAATCTATTGACATAGGATGGATCCTTGGCAGCTTGATTGGATACGGAACAACTTGGTTGAGCTGCAGAGCTATACAAAATGTGATGCCAATCTAATTGCGGTACTACGGACAAATGGTGTTTTGAGTCAAGCTGACGTGGAAGCCTTGGTAAGAATGGATTTTAAATCCAAAAGATTATTTTGCTCTGCTTATTTAATTAGGAGATCACCTGCAAGAGCTTATTTCTTTAATCGCTCCAGCGCATTTTAAGATAATAGGCAAGAAGTGCTGAACATGATTGCACATACTTTATAAATAACTACTATTGAAATTTTCCAAATTCATTACAATCAAAACTCAAAATCCTTCACGGCAAGTTAGGTTCTTACATTATTGAAGCGGATTATTTAAATGTATTGCGTTTAGTGCCAAATATTTTTGGACAAGAACATTGAACACTATTTGTAAATTAGGGAACCTTTCTTGTGGTGATTTCATTACTACATATTATGAAGACAGTCTTCGTTAAAATAAAACTTTTCCATACTGTTCAATAGTTTATCAGTCGTTTCATGAAGGCATGTACCCAATTACCCGTGTTCGTTTTTAAAATTTTGCTTTCGACAACTGAGCGGAATTAGCGACAACTATTCGTGTAATCAACAGGCTCCGTCAAAAAATTTTGGAAATTGAAAAATTTGTATCAGATAACAAATAATACACTATTTCAAATAGAATGGCACTAATTTTAGAGCAGTATTCCCCATTTTGGTTGAATTATTGCGTCAAAAAGTATTGAAAACTCGTGCGGTTTCGCCTGTAAATCACGCAATTTTAAAAATAGAGGCAAAATCGCTTCTGGGTTATAAAGATAAATGAAATATCTTTGTAGGAAATTCAGGGTTTTTTATAATTCGTTGAAATAGACTGAAAAAAATACTTTCCAATTTGCATAAAACTGGCATTATTTTCGAGGGATAAAAAATGTTTTTTGGTTCATACTTGCAACTATTGGCGTTAAGATGAATAATACAAAACGTTAACCTTAAGAACTAAACATGAAATCTTGGTTCACGGATCGCAAGTAATTTCTGGACACAAAACGACAACCAAGTTAACGTGTCATATTATTCATCTTAACGCCAATAGTTGCAAGTATGAACCAAAAAACATTTCCCCCCCTCGAAAATAATGCCATTTTTATGCAAATTGAAAAGTATTTTTTTCAGCCTATTTCAACGAATTATAAAAAACCCTGAATTTCCTACAAAGATATTTCATTTATCTTTAGAACCCAGAAGATATTTTGCCGCTATCATTAAAATTGCGTGATTTACAGGCGAAACCGCACAACGAGTTTTCAATACTTTTTGACGCAATAATTCAACCAAAATGGGGAATACTGTTCTAAAATTAGTGCCATTCTATTTGAAATAGTGTATTATTTGTTATCTGATACAAATTTTTCAATTTCCAAAAATTTTTGACGGAGCCTGCTGATTACACGAATCGTAGCACAACTGTTGTAAATTGCCACTAGAAATTAGAATGTTCCTGACATTCCTTCCGCATATTATTGTGCTATTAATGAAGAGAGGTGAATCCGTTAAATCATCAGCTAGATATGAACAGCCCGCCTTATATATCATTTGTCATTGAAAACGATACGCTTTTTCCGGAAACAGTTGAGATTAGTAAACTAATTGTACATCACTTGAAAGTTGCCTATAAATAAAGTCAGTCAACGTTATTAAAAAACAAAATTGACTGCTAAATTCATGTTCAATATTTCAGTAGATTAGAGGCCCTAGTTTGCAGAATTCCTATCTCATCTTCATACTGCATTTATGCCCCCATTTGATTATGGTTAGGCTGACACTAACGCATCATGATGAGTTATTGAAGTGTCAATAAAAAATTTGCATACGTATACATATCCCCAAGAAGAAGTACAACAGTTATTTCTGTGCTGCATTGATGCTTAATGCTTGTGATACTTTTGTCGGATCATCTGTCCCATATAAAATATGAACCTGATGATGTTCACCCGTCAGGCAATTAATTAAAATCCTACATATTATTAAATCCTCGTTTGTATCGTGAACTAGCAGAGCCCTCCGGTCCATTGGTAAAATAATATCAAAGTGGGACTAACTCTAACACTTTTAAGCGATCCAGGTCAAATGGTCTTTTTCTCTGCGCTTTGCTATGCTTAACGATTTAAGTCTCACATGTTTCGTATCTTGAGGGTTTAACATTTGCTTATCGTTGTTATTAGAACGCTTGCCAAAATGCCAAGGGAAACTTAGCGCAATCAGGGCTTCTTTACGAATTTCTTGAAACAAGGCTGAGGGGATACGAAGTACTAGTCAAGGCGTTGTCTCAATGCGGCCAGAGTAGTGCCTTGAAAATTCTTGTGGATGGATTTCGTGAGCAGGGCATAACCACTCCGATGACTGCATGCGACATGAAAATTTCATGTTCAAAAATTCTGGATGCTGACATCAAGTTCCAAGGCCATGAATACAAGTTTCACGAAATCTTCACTGAATTCACAGTTGAAGATATTGCGGACGTGGTGAAGTCAAGTGAAGCTGAATATGACTATCTTGACACTTTCATCTTGGGAGGAAAAAAGCTATTGGTGATATCCGAAGACACAGTCCCAGCTGCTCCCCCTTTCTACATCCCAAGATCAATCTCAAATCGGCTCAAGTTGGATCCGGCTATTTTCAAAGAAGACTGCCCGGACATATTTGTATTCCAGGATATTGAGCGCATTTTTCTGTCGGATTTAGCGAATCCAAATTCTACCTCAATATCTACAGACCAGCTTTCTCACCTGTCGTCACGCTTCATTCTGCTTGAGGATGAAGTAGACTGGGAGGATTTGCAAGAACTAGCAGCGTCAGAAAATTTACCAGCCCACCTCATTCGAGCGGAGAATATCAAGGGCGATGGCGTGGACGCGGACAGTTGGAATTCATATTCATACGTTCTGGCCGGAACAGTGGGAACGTATAATGTGCTGTGGACGCACATCATGAAACAAGCCGGCAATAAGCAAGCAAATATTTCTGAAGATGAACTGGCTGAGAAAATGGACCAACAAGAAGGCATTTCCGGTTTCTGTATTTGCGATACGCCAGGCATGGGGAACTCATGGCTGCTCGCCAGTCTTGCGCGCCAAATGTCCCAACGTCAACCAGAGCGTTTTATTGTTTTTCTGTCCCTTAGACAGTTCATTCAATCAACCAGGCGAGGATTCCGAAATTCTAACATGAGCTACGAACAATCACTCAAAGTTGTTTTGGAGCAAGCTTCTCCATCCGCACTATCAAGGTCCATTCTGCTGAAGTCAATCATTTCTGGTTATACAATGCTGGAGGTGTTTCTGGATGGACTGGACGAAGTTTCGTCGGATAACTTGGATTGGACTATATGCTTTCTGAAAACCATTGGAAAACATTCACAACAGGCAAGGCTATACGTTACCTCGCGGACACATTTACGAAGAAAAATTGAATCAACACTCGGAGTTATCGCCTACGACATTCTTCCATTTACAAAGGCAAACCAGACTGAATATCTGGTAAATTCGTGGAAGAACAAGTTTCCTGTTGGTGATGATCAGAAACTAGAAACTTTTGCCAATGAGTGCATCCAACAACTGAATAAAGCGATAACAGAACAGGAGAGAGATATCTTTTTAAACAAAATCTCTATAGAACCATCAACAATGGAAAGAAAAAGAAAAGGCGATAATTCCAACACATTTACATTTTAGTCGACCCCCAATTTCATATCATTTAGTAAAATAGCTAAAGTCGATCTTTCCAGTTCAACTTATGTGAACTTGTAATTAGATTTCAGATTGAAGGTAATCCTTTATCCCCTTGCTTTAAAATATTATTCATATAATTTTAAAATTATTTTGATGTACACATACATATTGATGTTATTTACTAGTTTTCCTGAAGAAGACTGTAGTTTCAGTCGAAAGCTCGAAACAATAAAAAAACTTTTCCTCAAACGTCGTGTATTAACTATTCTTAAATATGGATGGAGGATGGATTAGGATTCATAACATTATAAACCACCAACACGATGCGGTGCTCATCAAACAATTAAGACAACTAGAGAAGATAACGATCAACTTAGCACATCATGACAATCATCGAAAATTTTTAGCAAGATGCAAAATCAATGATATCATTCCAAATGGATTAAAATTGGATCTCATTCACACTCGTTTTGGCAATACTATACGACTGACTAAATTCAAGGAAAGCATGGAGAAGAAGCTTTTGAAAGAAATGATTATCAAATCATATCAAGACTCTGCAAATTTGAAGAAACGGATACATCAACAAGAAGAGACGATCAAAAATTATTTACCTGATATATGGGATGATATCAAACAATTGTTGCTATCATCTTATGAACATGAATATCAGGTTATCTCAACTAAACAGAAGAATAAGTTTGAAAGATTGAATCTTGAAAAAACACGTCTAATGGAACAACGTAAAGCAGCAATCACGAGAGAAATGCGTAACTCATCTTTACCAGCAGAACAATTAATTCACAATCTCACCGGCTCTCCATTAACAGAAGAAGAATCCAACCTCTTGGAATTAGGATTTAACTACGCACTTCCTCATCAAAATATTGCCAATCAAATGTTCAATACGTATTTGTCAATCGAATGGAAAATGAGTTCAATGGATTTACCAGAACATCAAATGGACACGGTCAGAAAAGGAATTACAAAAATTATTGATTCTGAAATACATCCAGATTTGGGTACAATGGGATAACGAAATCGTTGATTCTATCAAATCATTAAAAGCAAAGAAAAACTGGAAAATTGGTAAATCAGACAAGGGAAATTCCGTTGTTCTAATGAATGAAGATGATTATCACAATAAAATGATGGATCTCTTAAATCACGGACCATACGAAATCATAACCGCTGACCCAACTGTAACATATAGTAATGAATTGACAGCAATTGTAGAAGAATTTTTCAAAAATAAGAAAATTGACGAGAACAAGAAGAAAGAACTTTTACCATTCAATTCATCTTGCCCTTTCATTTATGGAAACCCTAAGACTCACAAAGAAAATATTCCACTAAGACCAGTTGTTGACTACAGACCAAGTCCAACGTACAAATTGGCAGCATTTTTATCCAAGATCTTACAATCAGTAGCAAATGACAAATATACAGTGAAGACATCGTTTGAATTTGTTGAAAAACTGGAACAAATGAAAATCAAGAGAGGTTTCATGAAAGTCTCATTTGACGTAGTCAGTCTTTTTACCAATGTCCCCATAGAAGAAGGTCTCAAAATTGTCAAATCAAGATTACTCAATTCTAATTCCTGGAAGAAACTGACCAAACTGTCATCGGAAAACGTCATGGATTTGTTACGCTTCTGTCTTTCCTGTACATACTTTCAATATAAAGGAAATATATTCAAGCAGATAGATGGTTCACCCATGGGTTCACCGGTTTCACCAGCTTTCGCCGAACTTGTTCTTCAAGAATTAGAAGAAGAGAAAATCACTCCCTATATAGAAGCTGGAACAATTTCATTTTATGCTCGTTTCGTAGATGACAGTTATGCAATTTTACACAAACGAAAACTGAAAGAAGTGCACGCAAGTTTAAATTCATTCCATCCAAAATTACAATTTACTGTTGAAATTGAAGACGAAGGAACCACAAATGAACCATGCAAACTAGCTTTTCTTGACACCATGACGTATAGTAGACAAGACTATTCAATTGGACATTATGTATATCGGAAACCTACACACACTAACAATTACCTGATGTATGACTCTTATCATCCACAAGCACATAAACTTGGCGTAATCGACACATTACTAACAAGAGCTCTACGAGTATGTGATTCCGAACACATTGAAGAAGAAATCAACTATATTTTCAAAATATTAGAAAACAGAAAATATCCAAGACGGTTATTACAAAGAAGACTCAAAACTGTTCAAGACAAGGAAGAAGCGCGACAATTGCAGTTAAGATGTGACTCACAAAACGGAAAAAATCAAGATGAAATTGTACACCGATTCATCCTCCCATGGACAGGAAAAGTCACAAAAAGAATTGCCAGATATTTACGAAACACGTTAGATGTAGACATTGGCTATTACCCTGGTCTCAAGATAGGTTCAATTTTATGCAATTTAAAAGAAAAAAATTCTCTGCCAAAATCAGGAATCTATATACTGGGATGTAAGGGAAATGAATCCAAAAATGAAGTTTGCGAGAAAATGTATATTGGAGAAAGCAAAAAAGACTTCCATGAACGAATAAAACAGCATGAAGATAATACAAGACTCCAACAAACACAGAAGTCCGCTGTTGCTTTACACATGATAAACAATGACCATGCTATGGACCCAAATTCATACAACCTTATAGAAGTGGAACGTTCAACTTACAAAAGGAAATTAAAAGAAAGCATTTACATCCAAGCCTTAGGAAAAGAAAATCGTATCAATCTGAACTCTGGGATCAAGGTGGAAAAATTCTGGTGCTCAACACTTTCACGTCTTTTTAAACAAAATCTCTATAGAACCATCAACAATGGAAAGAAAAAGAAAAGGCGATAATTCCAACACATTTACATTTTAGTCGACCCCCAATTTCATATCATTTAGTAAAATAGCTAAAGTCGATCTTTCCAGTTCAACTTATGTGAACTTGTAATTAGATTTCAGATTGAAGGTAATCCTTTATCCCCTTGCTTTAAAATATTATTCATATAATTTTAAAATTATTTTGATGTACACATACATATTGATGTTATTTACTAGTTTTCCTGAAGAAGACTGTAGTTTCAGTCGAAAGCTCGAAACAATAAAAAAACTTTTCCTCAAACGTCGTGTATTAACTATTCTTAGATATCATGGGTATTCCACTCCAGTGCTACCTTCTGGCACAAGTCTACTTTCCAGACGCTCGTAAATTTGCACATCCAAGAAGAACCAGTAAAATCTCGGTCTTTAAATGCGCGTCCATATACAACATGTACAAAGGCTACATAGACATAAGGTTTTCATCAACGGATGGTAAAAAGTGGGACAAAGACAAATTAGCCGAAATGAAATGCTATCATGTGTGGAAGGCTCTTGAGCTCCTACATCCCAAGCTGTCCGATCATTATGCTGCCGTCCATAAGGTTAAAACCACAGAACCGTCTGCCGATCATTTCTCTTTTGGCCTGCTTCTGCAAAGTAGTGCAAGGAGTGATACAATCGAATTTGTTCATCGAACCGTCGCAGAGTTCCTCAGTTCTGAATATCTCTCAAACGCTCTGTTCACACGCGATACTTCCGGAAACCAAGCTCAGATGGGAGACCGCAAGTTTTTTTCTGGAGTACGTTGTGAATACAGTTCTAGAGGGAAAGTACCATGGCAACATTCAATATAACATGGATTCAGTCCGCTTCTCCTATCAAGCATTTTCGAATCCGGTTCTCATATTTTTTCTAAATGAGCAACTACCAGACAATCCAAGTATTTCCGCAGACCGACAGACTGCTGCCGAATTCCTTAATTGTACGACCCCAGAAAAAACTTACAGGATTTTGCAGTGCTCCATTCTGGCAAATTTCCTCAACCTGTTTCGTTATATAAAACACACATTTTCGACTTTAAGCCAAGAAGCTTTATTGTTGTTCAAAAACTTTTTCCTTACCAAAAGCCTTGGTGCTGGATACCAGAAACTTCCCAAACGAACCAAAGCAGATCAAGTGTCAAGTCCTGCTTGGCTGCTCCTTTGCCTGGCATGTCAAAACTCAAATTTTGAATTGGCGAAGGAGTGTTTCTTATTTATCGAACATGACCTAACACATGAAATGGTCGGGGAATGTCGCAAGGTTTCAACAAAATTGATCACGCCACTACACTGGTCGTTACGAAAATCAAATTATGAGCTAGCAGAATACAGTTTGAACATGAAGATGTTCTCATTGGATGAACGGTCGTTGCTATATGAATGCATCAACTACAGCTACCGAGAGCCGAAAGAAATTGTGAAGAAAAGAATAGAACTATGCAAGCTGTTACTACGCAGAAACAAAAATATAATAAACGAGTCAGGAAAGCATGGCCCTAGGAAGTACACGGGTCCCCTAGTTGCTGCATATGTCCACTTGGAACTATTCAAATTTTTGCTCACCAATGGGGCAGCCATTAATGCTACAAGAGAAGTCAACAACATGAAACTGACCGTTGTCCAATGCGCTGCTGAATATATGTCCGGCGACGACTTTCATGAACTGTGTTCATTCCTGATCAACAAATTCAATGCGACACACCTGTTCGAGTCTAGCGATGACGGTCGACAGAGCCCACTACATTACATTTTGCAGAAACACAAGCTGAACGTAGCCTGTTTGCAGCTGATTCTACAATCGTCTCGTATTAACATGAATGACTTGGAGACAGACCAATCCGAAAATCTTATTTTCTCAGCCATTCGTGGTAGCAATAAAGTTTCTGTGCTTCATGAATTGATCACGAATGGGGTGGACTACCGTCAGGTTAACCGACACGATCGCTCTGTATTTCATTTGGCAGCTGAACGAGGGAATATTGAGACAGTGTCTCATTTCCTGTCGTTGGAATTGGATGTGAATTCCCGCGATATAAATGGAGAAACGCCGCTGATTGTCTCGTTTTCCAACTTAAATATGGTAAAGCATCTGCTGGAGAATGGGGCCGATCCGGCTGCTGCTGATAACACTGGGAATAATGTAGCACATGTAGCCGCCCAAAGGTCTTCACAACGACATTTCCATCAACTCGTTTCCTTACTTATTGAAAAGTCCCATTCCGCTGTATTTGGTTTGGCCAATGTACTAGGACAAACGCCTCTGCAATTACGTCTCTCTGAAACGAATAACGGAATTTCGACCGAGACAATCCGTTCGCTATCTGGGATCCCAGGCTCGCAGGTCTGTGACAAGGATGACGAAGGAAACAACTTACTTTGTCTGGCAATTCGAAGCAGACAAAGGACGCCCGTCTTAAAAATGTTGCTCGAGCAAGGAGCCGATTATAAAGTTATTAACTACTATGGAGAAAGTGCAGCCAACTTGGCAGTTGAGGCCCAACATATCAATGCTCTCCAGTACCTAATGTCACTCGACCCAATGGGAACGGTATTTCAGAAGACGTTTCTTATTGAAGAGACAGTGAACCACCTGAAAGCCATCAAGTTTGGCAATTTGCGGGGCAATGTTACCAGGTTTACAAAACTAATCGAAATCTTCTTCATATTAACAGTACAGGATTTGGCAGAACTCAGGTAATTTAATAATATTTCTATATAATGACTTATAATGCCATTCAGTTTACCTTTTAACCACTCTTAAATCATAGCAATTAGTTTATCCACATTATAAATGCCCCAGTGTACGCTATTTAGGGTATGAAAATACTTTCTATAAAAATTTAAAATTGATTTATTTCATCTTCTGTTATCACGTCAATCGTAAAAATCGCATCTTGGCACAACCAAGAGTCAACAATGTTAGACATAATAGATCAAGACACTCCATATTGGATAAATTTATACTTGACATTTTTTTCATTTTATTTGTGTTGTTAAACAGAATTAAACCTGCCACTGCACCTGGCCTTTCAATGAGTGGAGAAGAGCTGGCCGATAAAAGTCCGCAAAAAGCAACACACATCGAAATGCAGAAAGAGAATTTACGTGAACTGATGCACAGCAAAAATTTTCAAAGTTTACTGCTGCATGTACTTAAAGCTCATCATGCAATAAAACTTCCAAAAGACTTCTGTTCCCAAACATATTCAACGCTTGAAATTAATCACCGTACATGTTCACCGTACAAGGGAGTTGAATTATTAAAGCAACTCATTCGTCTGGGACTTGATGTAACGACATCTGACGAAGATGGTGACACGCTGATGCACGGAATATCAGAATACTTTAATCCTAAGCAATATCATGACACGACAAAATTTCTAACAGAGATGCGCATCGGACATGTTTTCCAAATTCAAAACGTTAATGGAGAGGTCCCATTTCACCATGCAGTATATAATATGGAGCCGCTCCCAAAAACATTGGAGCTTCTTCTTGATCCGCAAATACCAATAGAACATAAAGTTGTGACAAGAGCCCAAAATTATGGATATGTGAATGTGAACTCTATTGACTTTAATGGAAATTCCATAATTCATTGGGCAGTAAAAGGTAAACGAAGTTTGAAATTTCTGCAGCAGTTAGTAAGTTACGGTGCAAAGTGGTCAGGAGAACCATATGATGACTCTGGACATGGGCATTTATTGAGACAAAATGACAAGGGGTATACAGTTCTGCATTTTATTCCAAAGAATTATTCTGCAAAGGAGTACCATAATTTCGCTGAGTACTTTATTGATTCGGGCTATAGTCGTTCGTACGTTCATAAAGCTAATGACGGTGAAACGCCACTACACTGCGCTGTATCTAATTTGGAAATTCTCTCAGAAACATTGGCTCTTCTTACGAGAAGCAATGTGCTTACTGCAGCAGACTTCAATGCTATAAATAAATACGACAACTCCATTCTCCATCATGCAGTCGATGGAACAAGAAGCTTCCAGTTTATTCAGGAATTAATCAAACACGGAGCAGAGTGGTGTGGAAACGACGAACATGCCACACATTTGGGCACAGAGCCAAGAAAATTGATACAAAACATTTATGGGGATACTGTACTGCATCTGCTACCAACAAATCGTTCTTCCGAGGAGTTCCATCAGTTTGTAGAGTACTTCATTCTCCAGGGATTAGGAAGCTCATTCTCCATTGTTAATAAGGATGGATGGACGTTACTTCACAGTGCAGTGTTTGATTTGGCCCCACTCCCAGAAACTATGGACATCATATGTGGCGGAAGGGAATCTGGTGACGAAGGCATGAATGCTACAAGGGACTCTGCATTGGTGGATATCAATGCACTGACCAGCGATGGAAGGACCGTGATTCATCTGGCTGTTCTAGGGAAACGAAGTTTACAATTTATTAAAGATTTGGTCAGACGAGGTGCTAAACTGTCTTCAAATGTTGGCGAATATTGTCATTCAGATCCAAACTGCGGGTCGTTGATTCAGGACAAAGACGGAGATACAGTTCTGCATTTAGCTTCAGAAAACTATTCAGCAGAAGAGTTCCACGACCTTGTGGAGTACCTAACTGAACAAGGACTAAAAAATATATTCCAAACTGTGAACAACGAAGGAGAAACACCACTACATCAAGCCATTTACGACTTGGAATTACTTCCAAAAACATTGAACCTTGTTACTGGAAACCACCATTCTAGTGTTGTGGGGACCGAGAGTGTTTCTTCTTATCTTGCCATGAATATTGTTGATGGGAATGGTGATTCAATTCTCCATTGGGCCGTGCAAGGAGGAAGAAGCTTGGGATTTATAAAGGAGTTGGTGAGTCGTGGAGCGGAATTGTCAGTGAAGACTCGAAGTGGCTCTGACATATATTCGAATATTTTGCTGCAAAATAATGACGGTGATACAATTTTACATTTGATGCCTGAATCCTATTCAAATGAAGAATACCATGAGTTTGTCGATTACATTGTCGGGATTGGATTAGGTGAAACTTTCAGCGTTGCGAACAAGAAAGGCCAAACTCCTCTCCACTTGGCGGTCCATCATTTTGACGTCCTTCCAAAAACTTTGGATATTCTTTCTGGCTTAAACAATAAGCAATATATCACAAGCCAAGCGAATACCAGTGGCATGTTGTGCGTAGACTTCAATGCAGATGATATGGACGGAAACTCGATTTTACACTGGGCAGTGCAAGGTGGGAGAGACCTAGAATTTCTGCATGAATTGATTCGCCGAGATGAAAGTGGGGCAGCTGATGATACCAGCGTAAACAGTTTTGAAGAAGGCACTAGCGAGATGAAGCAAAACAGGTTTGGAGATAATATACTCCACATTCTCCCAGAGTTCTGTTCACCTGAAGAGTATCATTCATTAGTTGACTATTTCATCAAAACGGGATATGGCGACAGTTTCGGTATTGCCAATTTGGAAGGAAAGACTCCTCTACACAGAGCAGTCCGACACTTGGATATCCTCCCCAAATCTTTACAACTGCTAACAGGTCGCTTTCATGTAGCCAGGTCAAAAGGAAACACAACACAGTCTTTCGTCGATTTGAATGATGTGGACGAATCTGGTTTATCAGTTCTTCACATTGCGGTGGAAGAAAAAAGGAGCTTGGGTTTGATTCGCCATCTTGTAAACCTTGGCGCTGATTGGAAGGCACGATGCCATCAGGGTAATAACTTGGCTCACATGTCCGCAGAGAGTCTTCTGGTTGATCACCTGAAGTATTTTGTTCGTCTTGGCTGTGACGTCAACGAGGTGAACAAAGACGGACTTACTGTTAAGGACTGTGTTCCAATTGAAGCCTCAGGTCACAAGTTCGAAATCCTTTCCTTCCTATTCTCCTTTGGTCGAAGGTAAGATGTCTAATGTAAATAAGGTAAAACTTTATGCCAAAAATAAGTTCATGTATTAATTATGTGTATTAAAATATGCATGCACATCCCCACAACTCTAGGTGCCTTAATAGTCAAAGAAAAACCAAAATCTTATGATAATTGATCTAACCAATTTAGATGATAATTAATCTACGTGTGGATATTTTTTCAGGAGCTGTAGTTCAAACGTAGGTGCATGAAACTTTCCTGATCACTGATCAGTTTGGTAATTTAGAATACTGGAGCATTTTAAGGGATTAACGGGTCACTTCAACAGGTAAAATGGGCCATGAATTTTATTTTACAAGATAAATTTTGACATTAATGACATTTAAAAAATACTAATTTCTTTCCAGATTCGACACAAATTTTGGTCCCAGGACAGGAATATTTTCTACTAGTATTTATTTGAACAGCATTATCGTTGTGTATTCCCACCTATACCTTTGGTTTTTTAAACGAACTGATGTGGTAGCAGTAATTTGTAGTTTATATTAATAATTTTTCGTATTCGTCACTACTTAAGCAGCATTGACAAATTGCTAAGTATAAAATTTCCCATATACTTCTACGATATGGGTATTCATTAATTTGTTTTAAAAATTGTATATAATTAAATTAATTAGGCCTCATATTTTTAACAGTCTTTTGGGTAACTCATTTTGGTTCATTTGTCTGAACGTTTGGTCGGTATTCAAATTCTCGTTGACAGGAACGAATTTTTGCATAGTAGGTTCGTATGCAGTCGTTTCCTAATAGTTAGTTGTTGTAGTTCACATTGTTTGCATAATCGTCTATCATCACAACAGTAGGGGGTCGCTCGAATTGCCGGAAACCCAAATTGCCAGAATTGTTGCTTTGCGAAAGTCCAATTTACCGGAAAGCACTAAAGCCACTGGAGTGTCGTTTATGGCTTATTTTAGGTTAGGTTTGGTACGGTTAGGCTATTTTCGGTTAATTTATACTAATTTTTATAAAAAATAAACGAAAAGTAACTTTGGAGATTCCGGCAAATGGGCTTTTCGGCAATTTGGCTTTTCGGCAAGTTGGCTAGCACAACAATATCACACTATGTCATCATATATTTTTAAATATGCCACATTTTCCGAACTCTAAGTTTGTGGAACCGGTCTATTCAGATGTCCAGCCCAGGACAGCCCATTTCCAAATGAAATGTTCTACCCCCTGCTTTCACGAATTGACAAGATTTGGGATGTAGTGAAGTTTTACATGAATTGTTCCATTTCCAACTCAGAGTACAACTGTGACTGCCAAGAAACGTGTTTACTTATTACGTAGCTGAAACGAAGTGAAAGCGTAGTTATAATTTTAGTTTGTTTGTCTGTCTGTCTGTCTGTATACTCTCAGTCATTGACTGTATACTTAAACGAATGTTACGACAACATGCAATGCATACGAATAATGTTATGTACTGCGCGCATGCATGAAAAGCGTATATAAGCGACAAAACAAATAATCCAGCATATAGTAGCTCTGATTAACTCTTACTTTAAAAGACAATTTTAACTACAGGTATTATTTTAAAATGACCCACGATTATAATTGCGAAGTTAAATTCAATACACCACAAAACACCGATTTCCAAAAAAGTCGTACGTTTGGGGTGGCACACTTACTCATGAGATCGGTGAAGGAATCTTGAAGTAAAAGATTGATCCAACTGTTATGGGCACAACTGTAGTCTATTGTAGTATCGGGAATTTTAGCATTGTTATTTTATTATTACTTTGGCTTAATCCGTACTTAAGGTTAGTGCGGTACAAAAACCATATTTGTTATCTAAACTGTGCGATTTCAAAGTCCGTTAATATTTGCATGACGTATCATCAGCCTTCAAAGTTGTTTTCAGCCGAAAGATTAACAACATTCCATTAACCAGCATACTTAAGACCAACAAACGTAACACATATTATTTTTTTATCAAACCTTCGCTCATTTCTCACCGTAGCATTGGACATGAAGTAAACACATCATATAACTGAACAGCGGCGCTCGTTCTTTTACCTCGGTCTCAATATATATCCACGGCGACGAATTTTGCCCTTGCCAAATTTATAGCAATTCGTAGATGCATGCACACACGAATACATTTTTTACACAGCCGTCGAGTTAGTGTCCGAAATACGAACACCATTTTGGTCTCGATCAGGAAATACACGGCAGCCAACGCGCTGCCACATACCAGCACTACAAACACAACAATAATATTTCCACGCAGCGAAGCAGCTTTTGGTGGTTCAGATTCTTGTACATGAGGAAACCGTACGCTAACGCTACTTAACGTCGGCAGCCAACCCACCAGTCCAGACGCCTTGACATAGTTAATTCTACGAAACAGCAGCCAAGGCGCCCATCCTACTACATTAACGGCATAGCTAAGATTACTGTACACTTCGTCACCAACCGAAACCAGCTTCTGGCCCAATTCTGTGGCTCGTCTAGCATGTTTATAGCTTGATTGCTCGGGTAAGACGATGGCCGTTTTATTGCAATTTACCAATTCGTTAGTGTACCATTTCTCTTCTTCCGCTCTGAACATGCTCACTAGCAGATGTTCCAAGAAACCCTTGTCGGACTTTGGAGACATCCTGTTGGGCATTATCTTGGCTGCAAACATTGGTAGAAATGCTGCCAAGTATTTTCGCATCTGTTGAGATGCATTGGGATGAATCCAGGACTTGTCCCGTAGTCGCAGCAAAACATTTAGCTCACTAGAATTTTCCTTGTACACTTTGTTATATTGGAATGCAATGAGCAATATACCGGCCCGCGCATTTACTAGCTCTGAACTCCAGAGCTCTGTAGGATCGCGTACAAATACCCCATGTTGATATTCCACGAACCAGTTAGGATTATTCGGTGTGGCATATTGCTTGAAAAGCTTTTCCATGTTGAGCCGTAAGAAATCAATTCCGCTGTAGATTGTAAAGTTGTTTTGATAAAGCTGTTCTAAACACTCAAAAAGAACTGGTAATCGCGGAGTAATCATTCTGTAAACGTTATCGTTTTTGTATGCGTTACTAAGCACGACCCCACACACCAGAAAGGGCACAACCATAACTCGGAGCAAAGACATTTTCCAAATTTCGGATGGAATTGGATCGCCCTGTTCCACAAGAGCCTTGAAGAAATAGAGCCAGTTTCCAAACCTGAATATAAGACTTTGAGAGTGGCCCTGGATCCTCAATTTGAATGCAGTTCTAATTACATGGGTCATGAGAATGGTTCCTGCGGTCAACACCAGCACCGATGTCCCTATGCATATCCAAATGTATTTGTCAAACACTTTGACGAACTCAATGAATGGAAACGTTCGTGTGCCGAGCTTGCCACATGTGACGAAGCGAAGCCTCGTCAAGGTGTCTTGTATGCTTAATGGCTGTCGAATTTGCGCGAGTGACGCCGGCAGTCTCAACACTTCCCAATTTATGTATATATTATTCCAACGCGACGTTTGCCCCAATCTTCTTGCATTTGTGCATGCATCATCTGACTCTATTCTGTGGCTGGAATTGAGCATTACCGTTTGCACTAGTTCAAAGAGTACATGGAGTAAACGCTCCTCGTCGGAGTTCAAGTCCGTCAGTGCTAGATTCCTTCGATTATTGAAAAATAAGGGACACGTTGACAGATATTTGAGTGGAGCTTCCGCGCATCTTTGGCCAAACACCCCTCCAGACACCCAATACACTCCTCGGGGTGAGCTCTGAGACCACATATGGCGCACGACCGACATATTAGCTTTCCTGTACGAGGTGGCGCTTATATTAAAAACGTCAATTTTTCCGTACCACCTAGATTGTAAAAGACTGATGGTCATGTCCTTACATGGATTTCCTGACAAAGGTACGACAAAGTACATGTCGTGGTGGATTCGAGCGCTGCTCCTAACCATTGAATCCCTATCGAGCTCAAACGCATCAACCCACGCATTCAATGTAGAATGGGATAGCGGACTTTCATGACTCACAAGAATTTCGATAGTGCTTGCGGCGTTTGGAATGAGAACATATAGATTCTCGCACCAGGATTCGTAAATGCTGTCATGTAGCCGTCATTGTTGATCACAAACTCGTTGGGAAAAAGGCCAATGTTTATGGTACCAAGCCATGGTTTAAATGCTGGAATTATTGCCGAAATACTCAAACGCAAGCAGTAGTCAGGTGCGGATAAGATGTTGATCATTTTGGCCGGTGCGGGACAAGGTAATTCGTCAAATGTGTGTTATTTGGTACTAGCGATGGTCCCGGTGTCCAGGTTAACCTATGTCAGTACGGTCCAGTTCCTGAAATTTGTATTATTGGCGTCGGGTTTCGTAGTAGAATTGGATAGTCGGACATTTCGATATCCGCTCCTTGATAGTTCGATACCACCATTTGTGCCCTATCGCATTCCAACGGTTTACAAATTGTGTTCAAATTTGCGGACTGATTGTAATGTTGACGAGGCCCAATGCGCTTACTGAAAGTCACCAAAACTGCCGACTGTCCGGAAAGTTCGTCCAAGGCTGTCCCGGAATAGTTCGGGAGTACGTAAAGGTTTTCTCCGGAAGATGACAAAATACTGGCGAATATAATCATTTCAAATACAGGGCCCATTTAATTTATTTTCCACATTATTTGTTTTAGATGGAATAATATCAGTTTTGGCTTTTGCTATTTCACTGACACACTAAATGAAGACAAAGGAAGATCAACCGAGGCCAAATTCAAAATGGATCTGACAAAACAGTTCAGGTTCTCTGAAGTTTTAATCTTCAAATGCTAATGGTTATTGGTAATATTGCTTGTTCAAAAGTTTTACCCACATTGGGTAAAAATCTTTAACCGTGGTGCCATTGATTTGATTCCACGCTGTTTTATGGAAAGTTACATTTTTACTGCAAATTTATATCGTCCCGAAATGTGGAGTTTCCAGGGAAAGATATGCACATAACTAAAGAAAATGACTGCACAATCGATTTATACATGGAAACCCCAAAGCAATTATAGCATATCCAATTAGATTTTTTAGATTATGTTTTGAAATTGTTTTTGCACGATAAATATGAAGGCTTCTTCGCATGCATGTCAAATGGACTAAAACGAGACGGTTAATCGATTGCCATTAGGTAAACTCTAAATTTGTTATGCTCGGCGAAGGGTAAGTACGTAAGAAAAGCTCACTCTGACTCTCATCATCCTCATCAAAACAGTATTCCAATACAGACATTGGTTGTTAGCGCCGCAATTCAATATGACGAAGAGTCAGATATAAGTCTTTCTTGATGGTGGCTAACAGTACACGAATTTAAAATGTATGTGTCGCCTGTATCACTGTGTAAAGGTGTACACAGGTTGTTGCTGTACCACCGTTTGAGGATATAATTCTTTTAATTGTATCAAAGGACACGTTTTAATTCCAATAAACCGATATATCTTCTATTTCGACATGATCATTGAATGTTATCAAGAACCGCAAATCGGAATTTAATTTCTCACAAAAATTTCTAAAACAAATTTTCAACCATATTCTGTTTTATAAAAAAATAGTGTCCACACATGCGCTGCGCCAGTCTTTACGAAGCAGGATACTATATATATCGAGAAGCTTTTGATCATGCTATTTCTTATATCAAGTATTTCAGCATAATAAAAACGTTCACATTATTTTCCAAAAGGCTAAAAATAATCCCGATAGTAAACTATGTACAAAATTGTGACAACATATTACGTAGTCATTAATTCGTGGTAGTTATCACTTTCCGCTGTAAAGACCAATTACGATACAGGTTGTGATAATGTGTTCATTGCGCAAATTGACTGGATTAGTGATAAGATAGATAACTAGCGCAACAACTTAAGGTATCTCATACTTGCACATGAACTGCAAATTCGCTTTACACAAACTGGTGCCATCAGATATTTTCAACTGGTTGCCTGAGTAAATGCAAGCTTGCTGTTAATTGGGTTGCTTCGACATTGCTTTCAATGAAGCTGTTTTCGGCATAGTCAACGAGGAAATTTCACATGAGTTGAGATAAATGAAGTGCACAAATAACCAACGTACTGCGTTAAAGTAAACTTTGATCTCTTTTGTAATCAACGGCATGAGTTCAATGTGATATTAAATGCGGTCACGTCTTGAGAAAATCGAATAAAGGCTTTAAATTTTTATTGCATATCTTCCAATAAACAAATTATTTATGCAATTAAGACGTTCGGCTCCGCAATGTGATAGAAGGAGGATATTTTTGATAAAATGTAAAATACACAAAGCGCGACAGCAATTTGCTGGCTTTCGCAAAAGTAAATCGCATAATGCGCTGAGGAGTTCCTTGCATGATGGAGTGTATTGTTCCCACAATGGATAGTACCCATCCTGCTTTCTCGACTACATTCCAAAAGAATTCGTATGAGTCATTGTCTGCCTATTAGCATAAATCATTAAACAATTGTTACGTGATTAATGTAGTACAAATGCTATATCTGCTATGGTGTCAGCCAACATACCATTGAGCAGCTGCACTCCACCGATCCATGGTTAAGGTATCCATCAAAATGCGAGCCAAATTCAAAAGCCTTGCAGAGTCCGTCCAACTTTGACTTGCTACAGTATTTGAATGAGCAGCCCTTGTCAACGTATATGGACTTAATATCCTTTCCTTGCAGTTCGTAAGATAAGTCACTCAGAACCTGTTTCTCCTTTAACTCAATGTTGTCATTGCCCTTCACTGGTCCTGTAAATATTTTTGCACACGTGGACGCATCTGTAGTTGAAACAAAAGTCAACAATATTAAAAGACCCAAAACGTATTGCCGTTTGGGCGACATGGTTGCGATCTTTGGCGATTCTTTGTTTTGAAATAGTGAATTAATTAGAACGTGTCGAAGAGGGGAGAAAGTAAACCTTATTGAGACAAGGCAATATGAGTAATGAGGTAGCTTTCTACACACGATAGCTCTACTATACGTCAACTTCAACATATTGTAAGTTTACTCTGATACAGATCAGAGATGAATAAGTTAATTTACAATAGGATTTTGCATCAAAAATATATTGCATTACTTATGTTTACAGTTTTATTTACGTGAACAAATTAATATCAGGTTTCAATGTACATATTTTGATTGCAACATAAAACCATAATCCTGTGGCTTTGGCCGATAATAAAGTTGTTGCCAACTGTTTCCTAAAGCACAATCGACGTTTCGCAGGATGGAAAGGCTTAACGATGTTTACGGTAATTATATGAAGTGAGTCAGTCACTTAGGCTTTGAAATGCGACTGTACCGCCCGCATCTCAAACTTTGCTGAGCCTGGCGTGCGTCATTTCATTATAAAAAGATTAATCTGTATCAACGTTTTGGAGTCTTTACAAAATAGGGTGCATGAACAATTACAGCGACATACGGTTGTCTCCACTACAACTATGTATGTGCATAATAATAGCGATATTTGGTAAAGCAATTTCTCATTGAACTACAGCGATTACTGATACAAATTTACATTTTAACCCCTGACCCTGTACATAAGTACATTGTGTCTGGTAATTTAGTCAGTCAATTTATATTGTAGTATGGTTCTAAAATATCCTAAACACGGACTCAGTGGATAAGTCTCTGATGGAAAGGATGGAGGTTTTGAATACCTGCTCTGATGCTCACGAGTGGGGACAGATGAGATTGTTACAAACTTACTGTACGATGAACCCTTGCGCATGCGCATTAATTTGATTATTCTGAATTATTTTCGCATTTGCTTTCAAGATAGGTGCTAACAGGTTATTACTTTCAGACAATTCTTAAATAGAAATATACATGCAATGTAAACAAAAAATGAGTTGTTTTCCACTTATTTCAGCCTGAGAACGGTAAACAAGACGTTCTCAGTTCTTAATTTATCTGGTCAGTAAAATGATTGGTTGATTACGTACATAATACGAAAATAGAATGTTGAAGCAGGCCATATGAAATTTCTAACCATAACCTGCAGTTGCTAGTTGTTACTAAACTCAGCAGCTGATTTTAGCAACAATGATGTTATATGCGGCTTGTTGCAGGTATTGAAAATTAAAGGCTGCTTTTCGGCAGTGTCGTACATATAAACAGTGCAGTTTATATAAACACCTGAAGAGAACGCATGCGTAGTCATTTCCATTCCACATATTATCATAAGCCTTAAATATATAGATCCTTC